>CM035427.1:160100373-160105373 GCA_020310875.1 Ceratopteris richardii | reverse complement strand
TAGAAGATTCTAAGGTTTCCAAATCAAAGATTGGAAAAAGATTTGATGCCAAGGAGCCAAAGAGGATTCTCTTCTTTGGCTCTTTGGCATCGAATTTTTTTCCATCTTTTATTTGAAAACCTTTAGAATCTTTTTGATAAATTTAATTGTCCCATTGTCAGGATGACTGAATACCTGCCTTGGTACCTGAGACTTACACATTTGTATGCAAAGTTCACAAAGCAGTTAGTAATTTAGGTATTATCTCATTTAGAAAATTGGGGAAGCAAATTTTTTCGAAAGATTGTGAAGGTTTTCAAATCAAAGATGGAAAAGTGCCAAAGAGCCAAAGAGGATTCTATTCTTACAAGTCCCTTAAGTTTCATTTTTTCACATGTTGGTGTTTTTTTATTCTAGATAATGTAAACTCGTGTTGGTTTTTTTATGTATTTTCATGTACAAGATGAGTGGACAGGAAGTGTTCAGTCGATGCAGATTCTTGTTCTCACCTTAGCTTTTATTACTTTTGTTTTACTTTCCTAGCATGTGTCTGTATGTGCATGTGTGTGTATGTGTGTACACATGAATGTATATGTGTGTATTTGTGTGTATGTATATATTATATGTGTACATGTATGCATGTATATATATAAATAGATAGAAAAATAAAAAATATACCTTAATAGTGTCAAAACAAATACATTACTCCATTCAAAATAATTTTGAAGATTTAGAATAAGTAAGCTTGCACTTATTTGTTTCAAGAAACTTCCTTCATATATATGCTTTTGACAATTCTTCTCAAAGATATTTCTCACTTTTAGAAATATCAATGCTTTTACTGTCATTTTGATACCAATCCTCAATAAAATCTGCCATGCCATCATCATGATCATCACAAAAATCTTGTACTTTATCTTCTTTTGAATATAGTTCTTCAATCTTGCATATTCTACAAGATCACTAGCCTCCTCATGGATGCTTCTAATAAAAGAGGTCTTATTGGCAACTTTAATGGCGTGGTGGAAGATCAGCAATATCATTCATTGGAATCTACATACATGAATAAAAATCATTAGTATTCCATAAATGCATGAAAAACAAACTTAAAAAAAAAAATTAAATATGTAAGTTAATTTGAAAACAATTTTCATTGCTCTCTAGCTAAAAGGTACTCTTGGAGGTCTACGCCATCTATCATTCACTAATAATTCATCAATCAATCCCCCCATGTATATATAGGACCACAAAATGACATAAGAGTGACTTCAAAGTTTAGAGGTGCATACAAGTCATCTTCAATAAAGAGACCAAGACCAACATGAGTGATAGTGGAGGGCGATATCATAGAGCCAGTGCCCCGAAAGTTAAAAGCCTCTCCATCTGAAGGAAGTGGGTTCTCTATGCCATCCTCCATATCTTCTTCTATCATATATTTGTAGTAGAGGATGATCACAAGTTGGCAATGGATAATCTCCAACCGTTTCATTCTATAAACCAGGAGTAGAGGATTTCAAGAAACCTCCGCTTGTAAGTGATAAACGGCATGTGTGTGACTTGTACAAGGTATATTAGCATTATTAGTAGGAGAATCATCATCATCATCATTGAGCAAGTATTCCTATGTATTAAGTATAATTTAATTTTGTATATCATCAAATAAAATAGTGATATTGATTTATGGAATCAATACATATCCAAGCATTATCACATTGATCAGGTGGTGGTGCATGCTCAAAAATACCATAATCTGCCTCATGGTCAATACATTCTAGTCGTGGTGCTCGATACGTGCCATAGCAAATATGACACCAACATATAATATGTTCTTGATAGTAAAAATCATCATAATTCCTATCGAACGACACATGTGAAGTTGTTGCATGGGTAGGAGGCGGTGGAGTACCCTCTAATTGATCATAATCTAATTATAATATAATAATAAAAAAACATATATCAATCATTTATGTATCTATCAAATATTAGAATTAAAATTTTGATATACTTACTATAAGTAGTCCTTGCACGATTAGGAGATGATGGTGAAGTTCCCTCTAATTGATCAGAATTTGATTGTGTAGCAAAAAAAGGTACTAGATATCAATAATCTAATTATTTACATACATACACATTCATATGCACACATATACACATACACATACATTCACATATATACAAATACACATTATGACATATAAATACACATACAAAATCATAAATGTATGATGTGTGTATGTATATATGTATGTATGTATGTATATGTGTGTGTATGTGTGTGCATGTGTATGCATTTGTGTATGTGTATGTTTGTGTGTTATCTATGTGTGTTTATGCATGTGTATCTATGTATATGTGTATTTGTGTGTATGTGTGCATGTATATATTATGATTTTGTGTGTATGTGTATGTATGTGTATGTGTGTGTATGTGTATGTATGTGTATGTACGTGTATGTGTATGTATGTGTATATGTATGTGTGCATGTATTTATTTTGTATGCATGTGTATGTGTATTTATGTGTGCATGTATTTATTATGTATGTGTGTGTATGTGTATGTATGTGTACGTGCATGTGTATGTATGTATGTGTAAGTATATGTATGTGTCTGTAAGTGTATGTATGTGTGTATGCATGTTTATAAATATGCATTTATTATGTATGTGTATGCATGTATATGTATATGTATGTGTGTATGCATGTTTATAAATGTGTATGTATTTATTATGCATGTGTGTATGTGTGTATGCATGTTTATAAATGTGTATGTATTTATTATGTATGTGTGTATCTATATGTGTGTGTATGTGTATGTGTGTGTATGTGTATGTGTGTGTATGTGTATGTGTATGTATGTGCATGGGTATATGTATGTATGTATGTGTAAGTGTATGTATGTATAAGTGCATGTATGTATGTCTAAGTGTATGTATGTGTGTATGCATGTTTATAAACCTGTATGTATTTATTATGTATGTGTGTGTATATATATGTGTGTGCATGTGTGTGTATATATATGTGTGTGCATGTGTGTGTATGTGTATGTATGTGTGCATGTATATGTATGTATTTATTTGTAAGTATATGTATGTATGTGTAACCGTATGTACGTGTGTATGCATGTTTATAAATTTAAAGTTTTTTTTTTATATATTGATCCCTTTTTTTGTTTTAGATTAAAATAACAGGAGATATTGTATGGTAGGAAAAACATAAGAGAAAGGCTAACATACCACCTAAGATGTGGTAGTATTTTCATAGACAACTAAGTCTTGAGGAATCATTCCTAAGCAGAAGGTTATTCAAAATGGTTTATATTATTGTGACTTATAATTCTCATATGTTTTATTAATATTTTACATTTAATCTATGTATTTTTATTTCATTAAATAAACACACATTGTTGCAAAGAAGAGAGTTGATTCAAGTCATATGTCACGCTTAGGCCAAATGGGCCATCATGGTTTTCTTGCTACATTTGTAAGTATATGTATTATTGAAACTCTATAACTTTTATTTAAAACACTAATCATCAATCTTTTTTATTTGTTTCAATGCATCAAAAGGATTATGGTTGATATCCTATAAGAAAGGAAATCAAATTTGCTACACATTGTGGATATCAACGTCTTAGTGAGTACATGCGAGATCATCCAAATGCTTTTGTAAGTATTATTAAATTTCATATACTTTATTTTATTTTTATTGATGTTTTATATGTTTTATTTATTTATGGGAAGGAGGACTAGTTGTCTACATATGCATATATGTGGATGACTTGATTATAATAGGAAGTGATGATCTAGGTATCAAATGGGTAAAGGCTAAGCTTGGGAATGAATTCAAGATTTCAAATCTTGGAGTGTTCAAATATTTTCTTGGAATTGAAGTTATCTATGTAAAAAATGGTGTTTACCTAGTTCGAAGGAAATACTTGTTAGATATACTTTATAAGTATGGTATGAATGGATGTAAGTCACTCACACAACTTGTGATCTAGGCACTAAGTAATGTGCATGTGAAGGGTAGTCACTTGAAGATATATCAGCATATAGAAACATAATTGGAAGCCTTAATTATGTTACCATCACAAGACCTGACTTGCATTATGTTGTAGGAGTTCTTTCTCAATTTTTGAATTCACCCACTGATGTTCATATAATGCAGCCAAGAGAATGCTTAGGTACATCAAGCACACTATCAACCAAGGGTTGTACTAGCCTTATGGAGATAGATTACAACCTCAAGGCTTTAGTGATGCTGATTGGGCTGGTTCAAAGGAGGACAAAAGGAGCACATCTGGCTATTTGTCTTCATGCTAAGTCAAAGAGTCATCTCATGGATGTCCAAGAAGCAACCTACAGTTGCATTATCATCTATTGAGGCTGAGTATAGAGCCTTAGCACTTGCTACATGTGAGATCATGTGGCTCAAGAAGCTCTTAAAAGACTTGGATGTGGAGTTCAAAGAGTTTACTCTATTTGGAGATAACATATCAAGCATTCATCTAGCAAGCAACCCTATGTTCCATGCAAGAAGCAAGCACATAGAGATACATTATCACTTCATCAAACAGGAGGTACTAGCAAAGGAAGTGGAAATCAAGAACATCAACACAAAGGAGCAACTAGTAGATATCATGACCAAATTCATGGATGCGAGCAAGTTGGAGAAGTTCAAGATCAACCTCAACATGAAGGAGATCAATGGAGACTAACAATTGAGCTTGAGGGGGAGTGTTAGAAATGTCCAAGCTGAAATGTGTGTGAACCAAGGATTAACTCAAGTGCCACCACTTAACTTTTCAGTAAAGTATACAACCACTTTTCCATGATTTTTTCATCTCAAGTTTCCATCTACCTTGATTGAGAAAATTAGAGTATTTTGGAGGCATGATTTGAGTTCAAATTCTACACCATCTTTTGGAGCATTATATAAGCAATAGATTGGAAGAAAGTCATGGCCATCCTCTTCATTCATTTGTGCACTTTCAAGCTCTCATTAGGATTTAAAACTCTAGGT
>CM035427.1:160000373-160090373 GCA_020310875.1 Ceratopteris richardii | reverse complement strand
TGCATGTAAGCATGTATGTATGCATATGCATGTGCATTATGTATGTGAATGTATGCATGTGTGCATGTGTGTGTGTGTATGTAAGTATGTATGTATGCATATGCATATGCATTATGTATGCATGTATGTGTATGTGTGTGTGTATGTGTCTCTATGTGTGTGTATGCATATATGTGTGTGTATGTCTCTATGTGTGTGTCTACGCATATATGTGTGTGTATGTGTCCATGTGTGTGTATGTGTTTGTGTGTCTATGTGTGTGTGTGTGTCTATGTGTGTATATATGTGTGTATCTGTATATATGTGTCTATATGCATGTGTATATATGTGTGTAAATGTGTGTGGATGTGTGTATGTGTGTGTGTAAGTGTGTATGTGTCTATGTGTGTGTATATGTGTGTGTCTATGTGTGTATATACGTGTGTATATACATGTGTATATATATATATATATATATATATATATATATATATATATATATATATATATATATATATATATATATATATATATATATATATATATATATATATATATATGTCTATATGCATGTGTATGTCTGTGTGTAAATGTGTGTGGATGTGTGTATGTGCGTGTGTAAGTGTGTATGTGTCTATGTGTGTATGTGTGTGTTTATATATGTGTATGTGTATCTGTGTGTGTGTGTGTGTCTAAGTTTGTATGTGTCTATGTGTGTATGTGTGTGTGTGTGTGTCTATGTGTGTATGTCTGTGTGTATGCATGTGTAAGTGTGTTTGTGTATGTGTGTGCATGTGTCTATGTGTGTGTGTCTATGTGTGTGTATGTGTGTATATGTGTGTATGTGTCTATGTGTGTGTATGTATCTATGTGTGTGTATGTGTCTATGTGTGTATGTGTATGAATGTAAGCATGTATCTATGCATATGCATGTGCATTATGTATGCATCTGTATGCATGTGTGTATGTGTATGTATGTGTGTGTATGTGTGTGCATGCATGTAAGTATTGATGGGGGAAGTATCTCAACCCCTAAGCAACGACGAAGCGTGAATGACCTCCACAGGTATCCTTCTTTGACCTCTGCACACCAAAAATGCTCTTACTCAGAGCTTATGCAGAGAACTCTAGTGAGCTTTTGTAGACCTGTAGTAGACACCAAGAGCTTTCCAACAAGACAAATTTTACTTCAAATGGATGCTTACACAAAGAGAAACAATGTCTACAACATGAGCTAGTTGAATGCTCACAACTGCTAGTCAAGCAGAGACCTCACTTCACTCCAGCAAGCTTTTCTCAGAGATTATACAGAGAATGAATCTCAAACTTGGGTCAACTTTAGAGCACTCTAATAGCTACCCAATGACACCAAAATCATAGCAAATGGATAAATAGAGAAGGAGAACCAGCCCTTACAACAGAGAGCAAAATATTTCCAACAGAGCCTACACACCAAGAGAGATATCAATCACACAACTTCACTAAAATGCATGTTGCTCCCAGACTACTCAGATAATGATCCAGAGACTTTGTGAGCATAAAATAGACTCTAATAGCTATCCAATGAGACAAGAATTACATCAAATGGATACAATATGAGGGAGAACCAATGCTAACAACTCAGGGGTAGAGAGTTGCAACACTGCCTGCGCACACACATAGATATGCCTACTAAAAGAAAACAAACAAGCAAGCAAGGGGCTTGCTTATCACAACTCCAGCACTTACTGCTCACTTTACATGAGCTAAAACTCCAAGAAGATGGCCCAAAAGAAGTCGGGATACATGCTCCTTTTATAGTGAGAAGTGTGCCCCTAAAATCTAGAAACTACCTTTCCAAATCAGCCTCCTAACTTGGAGGAATTAGTTGAGATGACTTGGGGAGTGGTTGAGTGACTTTTCTTGATGGAATCTCGTGGCTTTTGGCTTCCTTTGATTGATCCACATGTCCATAAAAGATTCCCCACGAATTTGTAGCTTGAAGCTTGACTTTTAACACTCCCCCTCAAGCTTCAATTCTTCGTCCTCATCCAAGCTCCTTCATGTTGATGCATTGCTTGAATTTTGAAATCTTCATCCCATCCAAAGCCTTTGTAAACATGTCGGCAACTTGGTCCTTGGTACCAATATGATGTACTGAAACTTCCTTCGATATCACCTTTTCCCTTATGAAGTGATAGTGCACTTCAATATGCTTGGTTCTAGCATGATAGACAGGATTCGATGCTAGATGAATGCTACTCATATTGTCACAAAAAATTGGATATGTGTCAACCTGCAAATTAAGCTCCATAAATAACTTCTTAATCCACATTAGCTCACATGTGACTTGAGCCAAAGCTCTATACTCAGCCTCCGTGGAAGATAATGCCACGTGGGTTGCTTCTTTGAAATCCATGAGATGATCTTGCTACCTAGCATGACTAGGTAACCACTTGTACTTCTTCTATCCTCCTTCGAACCGGCCCAATCGGCATCAGAATAAGCTTTGACCTGCATATCATCATCAAATGAATAGAACAATCCTTCATTTATAGTGGCCTTGAGATATCGTAACATTCTTCTTGCAGCTTGCAAGTGTGTAGTCCTTGGACTATGCATAAATTGTGATAACACTCCAACTCCATATGCTATGTCAGGCCTAGTTATTGTGGCATAATTGAAAGATCCTACAATAGATCGATACAAGGTTACATCCTCTAATGGCTCTCCATCAATGGAGCTTAGCTTTACATTAACTTCCATGGGATTTGAAATAGGCTTGCAATGTAGCATCCCAAACCTCTCAAGTAGGTCTAGAATATACTTCCTTTGTATGAGCATAATACCTTCTTCTTTGTATACAACTTCAATGCCAAGAAAATACCTAAGATCTCCAAGATCAGAGATCCTAAACTCCTTTCCAAGCTTTGCCTTGATCTCCTCAATGCCCTTTGTATCATTACATGTAATGATAAGATCATCTACATACACGCACATGTAGACTACAAGTTCTCCTCTTTGTTTGATGAAGAGAGATGGATCCGCCTTGCATTGATTGTAACCACATTTGATCAAATAGTCCACCAATCTTTGGTTCCAAGCCCTTGGAGCTTGCTTTAGGCCATAAAGTGCCTTCTTCAACCTACAAACATGATGTGGAAACTCTTTATGAACAAAACCTAGTGGTTGCTCCATGTATACCTCTTCTTCCAAGTCTCCATTGAGAAAGGCATTCTTGATATCCAATTGGAAAAGCTTCCATCCTTTGCTAGCAGCCATTGCAATGAGTGTCCTAATGGTGCTCATCTTTGCCACGGGGCTGAATGTCTCTTCAAAGTCCACTCCATAGGTTTGTGCAAAACCCTTGGCCACCAATCTTGCTTTGAACCTAGAAATAGATCCATCTGAATTCCTCTTTACTTTATACACCCACTTATTACCTATTACCTTCATGTTATCCTTCTTGGGCACTAGAGTCAATGTTTGATTCTCCTCAAGTGCGTCGATCTCTTCTTGCATTGCCTCTTTCCATTCGGTGTACCTGCTTGCATCTTCATAGCAATCGGGCTCATGATCTTCTACTACTTTGTTCATATATGCATAATGAGTTGCCATGTATGAATCATAAGTAAACCTTTGAGTTGGATACTTAACTCTAGAAGACTTCCTTTCTTCACCTTTTGGAGGAATAAACCTCCTTTGCCTTGGGAACTTGATCTCTTTCTTTGACATGGCTTCTTTCTCCATCATGTGTCCTTCATCATCTTCAACTTCATTACCTTCTTCATCCAACTCCACCAATGTTGCTTTGCCTTTGTTGATTGATTGTGCTTCATAGCTTGATGAAGATCTCCCCCTCCATGGTGAGTTCATGCTTGAACTATCTTCATTGATGGAACACCTTGGGCCGCTTAGCTCTAGGTCGATTTGTTCTTCATCATGTCCATGCTTTTCTTCTTCATAGTCCTGCATACAATCATACTTCTTATACCAAGGGAGTAGCTCATCAAATGCTACATCCCTTGATATCCTCAAGTCCTTTGTGTTTGGGTTGAAGCACCTGTAACCTTTATGATCATTTGAATATCCTAGAAACACACACTTTTCTGCCTTTGGTTGTAGCTTGTGCCTCAATTCACTTGGCACATGTACATAACAAGTACATCCAAATATCTTCAAGTGGGAAAGATCAGGTTTCTTACCATAATAGGCTTGATATGGTGTCAAGCCATGGATCCTTGAGGTAGGAGCCCTATTCATAAGATACACGACGGTATTTGCTGCATCACTCCAAAACATGTTAGATACATTCATCTCATTAAGCATTGCTCTAGCGATCTCGGCAATGTATCTATTCTTTCTCTCTGCTACTCCATTTTGTTGGGGTGTGTACCTGCATGTTACTTGCCTCTTGATGCCTTGATCCATTAAAAAATCAGAAAACTCATTTGAGAAATATTCTCCCCCTCCATCGGACCTTAGCTTCTTGATATATGTACCTGTTTCCTTCTCTACCATTGCCTTGAATGCTTTGAAACATGTAAACACATCTGATTTGTTTTTGATGAAATAAACCCAAACCATCCTTGTGCAATCATCTATAAAAGTGACAAAGTACTTGTTACCTCCAATGGATTGCTCTTTGGTTGGCCCCCACACATCTGTATGTATCAACTCCAATGGATGTTGGCTTATGTAGCCACTCTTCTTGAATGGAAGTCTTGCTTGCTTCCCTAGTTGACAAGATTCACATAAATGCTTCATACCTTTTCCTTGGAAGTTGGGAAGACCTTCAACCAGCCTCTTGAATTGCATTTCCTTCATTCTTTGTATGTTGATGTGACCTATCCTCTTGTGCCACAAGTCCAACTCGGAAATCCTCTTGTTTCCATATGTGAAGTAGACATGTTGAGTGGAATGAGAATTTACCTCCAAAGTGAAGAGTCTCCCTTGCTTCTTTCCTCTTGCTATGACCTTGTAACCTTGCTTAGGGTTCTCCACAAAGCATCCACCTTTGTTGAACTTTACTTGATAGCCTCTTTCAACCATTTGCCCAACGGACACCAAGTTCTTTGTGATAGTAGGTACATGCAAGACATCCTTGAGACATCTTCCTTCCTCCTTGTCATCCAAAGCTACATCTCCAACATGGGAGATCTCATGGGCTGTATCATCACCTGTTTCTACATGTCCTTTACCTTTGGGAACATGTAGATTAGTAAACCAAGAAGCATTGCAACTCATATGGTTGCTACATCCACTATCAATATACCAAGTGTTATCTACTTTGCTTGAATTCCCATTCATGTGCATCATCAAGAGATTGTCATTTTCTGAACTTGTAGAAGCATAATTACCTTGGCCTTTGTATGAAGAACCTTGATTATAGCTCCTTTGGTTTCCTCCTTGGTAGCAATCTCTAGCATAGTGGCCAAACTTGCCACATATGTAACATCCTTCACCATCTTGATTCCTGTTTTGTTGATGTCGTCCTCCTCTTCCTCTTGTTCTTCCTCTCCCTCTTTGTGATGAGGTGCCTTGGTCATGTCCTTGATTGCTTGAGTGGCCTTGCCTTCCTCCAAACCTTCCTTTGCCCCTTCCTTGTCCTTGTCTTCCTTTGCCCCTTTGATTACCTGCATAGAAAACTTGTGCATCCTTGCTTTTAGTTGAACTTCCACCTATGTTCATTTCTTCGGTGACCATGAGAGCAACCAATTGCTCAAAATCGGGAAGATTATCCCTTACATATACTGAAGTGGTAAAGGGTTTCCACTTCTCATCATCTCTCAAACCATTGAGAGTATAAGCCACAAGATCGTCATCGTCTACGTGGCTTCCAATGGATCCCAATGCATCTGATAACTCCTTGACCTTAAGTATGTAGTCATTTATGCTACTCCCTGAGCTCTTCCTAAGGTTGTTGAGCTCATTCTTGAGTTGGATCTTCCTTGCTTTGGTGCTTGTTGAATAAAGCCTTTCAAGTGTCTCCCATACCTTCATGCTTGAATCCAAGTCTTGGATATGGCCGATCATGCTATTGCTAATGTGTTGGGAAAGAATAAAGATAACCCTCTTGTCTCTTTCATTCCATTCCCTAAAGGCCCTTCTCTGGTCATTGGTTGGATTCTCATCCAACCTAGGTCTTGGTTCACTTCCACTAATCAACCCCCAAAGGCCCTTGCCCATAAGATAGTTGGAGACCCTAAATCTCCATGGTTGATAGTTACCTTTGTCTAGCTTTTCAATTTGAGTGTTGAAGTCTCCCATATCTAGTCTTTGATACTTGAACTAGCCCTTGGCTAATGCTCCAATGTGTGTAAAATGAAAATGAGGCTTTGAGGTTACCTCAATCCAAAGCTTTCCTTAGATGGACACCTTGTGCTCTTGCAAATTTGAGTAGAATAGCTCGCCCTTGATGTGAGCTACCTCCAAGAAGCTTTTGTTGATGCAAATCGTCAACCACCAACTCCAAGAGGTCTTCTTGCTTGTATGTGATGCCTCCAAGATTCCCAAATGCTCTGATACCACTGATGGGGGAAGTATCTCAACCCCTAAGCAACGACGAAGCGTGAATGACCTCCACAGGTATCCTTCTTTGACCTCTGCACACCAAAAATGCTCTTACTCAGAGCTTATGCAGAGAACTCCAGTGAGCTTTTGTAGACCTGTAGTAGACACCAAGAGCTTTCCAACAAGACAAATTTTACTTCAAATGGATGCTTGCACAAAGAGAAACAATGTCTACAACATGAGTTAGTTGAATGCTCACAACTGCTAGTCAAGCAGAGACCTCACTTCACTCCAGCAAACTTTTCTCAGAGATTATACAGAGAATGAATCTCAAACTTGGGTCAACTTTAGAGCACTCTAATAGCTACCCAATGACACCAAAATCATAGCAAATGGATAAATAGAGAAGGAGAACCAGCCCTTACAACAGAGAGCAAAATATTTCCAACAGAGCCTACACACCAAGAGAGATATCAATCACACAACTTCACTAAAATGCATGTTGCTCCCAGACTACTCAGAGAATGATCCAGAGACTTTGTGAGCATAAAATAGACTCTAATAGCTATCCAATGAGACAAGAGTTACATCAAATGGATACAATATGAGGGAGAACCAATGCTAACAACTCAGGGGTAGAGAGTTGCAACACTGCCTGCGCACACACATAGATATGCCTACTAAAAGAAAACAAACAAGCAAGCAAGGGGCTAGCTTAAGCAAGGGGCTTGCTTATCACAACTCCAGCACTTACTGCTCACTTTACATGAGCTAAAACTCCAAGAAGATGGCCCAAAAGAAGTCGGGATACATGCTCCTTTTATAGTGAGAAGTGTGCCCCTAAAATCTAGGAACTACCTTTCCAAATCAGCCTCCTAACTTGGAGGAATTAGTTGAGATGACTTGGGGAGTGGTTGAGTGACTTTTCTTGATGGAATCTCGTGGCTTTTGGCTTCCTTTGATTGATCCACATGTTCATAAAAGATTCCCCACGAATTTGTAGCTTGAACCTTGACTTTTAACAAGTATGTATGTATGAATATGCATTATGTATGCATATGCATTATGTATGCATATGCATTATGTATGCATATGCATTATGTATGCATATGCATTATGTATGCATATGCATATGCATTATGTATGCATATGCATATGCATTATGTATGCATATGCATATGCATTATGTATGCATATGCATATGCATTATGTATGCATATGCATATGCATTATGTATGCACATGTATGCATGTATGTGTATGTGTGTGTATGTCTCTTTAAGTGTGTGTGTGTGTGTGTGTATGCATATATATGTCTGTATGTGTGTATGTGTGTATGTGTGTGTGTTTTGCTCTCTACATGTGTCTGTGTGTCTATGTGTGTATATGTATGTATGTGTATGCATGTAAGCATGTATGTATGCATATGCATGTGCATTATGTATGCATGTGTGTGTATGTGCATGTATGTATCTCTATGTGTGTGTGTGTATGCATATGTATGCATGTATGTGTATGTGTGTGTATGTCTCTCTACATACGTGTGTGTATGCATATATGTGTGTGTATGTGTCTATGTGTGTATGTGTTTGTGTCTATGTGTGTATGTGTGTATGTGTGTGTCTATGTGTGTATGTGTGTGTCTATGTGTGTATGTGTGTGTCTATGTGTGTATATACATGTGTATCTATATATATGTGTCTGTATGCATGTGTATGTGTGTGTGTAAATGTGTCTAGATGTGTGTGTGTGTAAGTGTGTATGTGTCTACAAGTGTGTATGTGTTTATGTGTGTGTATATATGTGTCTATGTGTGTGTGTATGTGTGTATGTGTTTATGTGTGTATGTGTATGCATGTATGTATGCATATGCATGTGCATTATGTATGCATATGCATGTGCATTATGTATGCATATGTATTCATATGTGTGTGTATGCATGTAAGTATGTATGTATGTATGCATATGCATCATGTGTGTATGTGTGTGTGTATGTGTGTGTGTTTCTATGTGTGTATGTGTGTGTATGTGTGTGTATGTGTGTGTATGCATGTGTATGTGTGTGTAAGTTTGTGTGTATATGTGTGTGTATGTGTGTGTATGTGTGTGTATGTGTCTATGTGTGTATGTGTATGCATGCATCTATGCATATGCATGTGCATTATGTATGCATATGTATGCATATGTGTGTGTATATGTGTGTATGCATGTAAGTATGTATGTATGCATATGCATTTGCATATGCATTATGTATGCATATGTATGCATGTATGTGTATGTGTGTATATGTCTCTCTATGTGTGTGTATGCATATATGTGTGGGTATGTGTGTATGTGTGTGTCTATGTGTGTATGTGTGTGTGTATCTATGTGTGTATGTGTGTATGCATGTGTATGTGTGTGTATGCATGTAAGCATGTATGTATGCATATGCATGTGCATTATGTATGCATATGTATGCATGTGTGTGTATGCATGTAAGTATGTATGTATGCATATGCATATGCATTATGTATGCATGTATGTATATGTGTGTGTATGTCTCTCTACATGTGTGTGTATGCATATATATGTGTGTATGAGTATGTGTGTATGCATGTGTAAGTGTGTGTATGCATGTAAGCACGTATGTATGCATATGCATGTGCATTATGTATGCATATGTATGCATGTGTGTGTATGCGTGTGTATGCATGTAAGTATGTATGTATGCATATGCATTTGTAGTATGTATGCATATGCATTTGCAGCATGTATGTGTATGTGTATGTGTGTGTATGTCTCTCTATGTGTGTGTATGTATGCATATATATGTGTGTATTTGTTTGTGTGTATGTGTGTGTATGTATGTAAGCATGTATGTATGCATATGCAGGTGCATTATGTATGCATATGTATGCATGTGTGTGTATGCATGTAAGTAGGTATGTATGCATATGCATATGCATTAGGTATGCATGTGCATTATGTATGCATGTGCATTATGTATGCATGTGCATTATGTATGCATGTGCATTATGTATGCATGTGCATTATGTATGCATGTGCATTATGTATGCATGTGCATTATGTATGCATGTGCATTATGTATGCATGTGCATTATGTATGGATGTGCATTATGTATGCATATGTATGCATGTATGTGTATGTGTGTGTGTGTGTATGTCTCACTACGTGTGTGTGTGTGTGTATGCATATATATGTGTGTATGTGTATGTGTATGTGTGTGTATGTGTGTGTATGCATGTAAGCATGTATGTATGCATATGCATGTGCATTATGTATGCATATGTATGCATGTGTGTGTATGTGTGTGTATGCATGTAAGTATTTATGTATGCATGTATGTGTATGTGTGTGTATATCTCTCTACATGTGTGTGTCATGCATATAGGTGTGTGTATGTGTATGTGTGTATGCATGTGTATGTGTGTATATGCATGTAAGTATGTATATATGCATATGCATGTGCATTAAGTATGCATATGTATGCATGTATGTGTATGTGTGTGTATGTGTGTGTATGCATGTAAGTATGTATGTATGCATATGCATATGTGTTATGTATGCATATGTATGCATGTATGTGTATGTGTGTGTGTATGTCTCTCTACGTGTGTGTATGTATGCATATATATGTGTGTATGCATGTGTATGTGTGTGTATGCATGTGTATGTGTGTGTATGCATGTAAGCATGTATGCATGCATATGCATGTGCATTATGTATGCATATGTATGCATGTGTGTATATACATGTAAGTATGTATGTATGCATATGCATATGCATTATGTATGCATATGTATGCATGTATGTTTATGTGTGTGTCTATGTCTCTCTATGTGTGTGTATGCATATATGTGTGTGTATATGTCTATATGTGTGTGTGTATGTGTGTGTGTGTCTATGTGTGTATGTGTGTGTGTCTATGTGTGTATATACGTGTGTATCTATATATATGTGTCTGTATGCATGTGTATGTGTGTGTGTAAATGTGTGTGGATGTGTTTGTGTAAGTGTGTATGTGTCTATGTGTGTGTGTATATGTGTGTGTATGTGTATGTGTGTGTGTGTGTATGTGTGTATGTGTTTGTGTCTATGTGTGTATGCATGTGTCTATGTGTGTATATATGTGTGTGTATGCATTTGTATGTGTGTATGTAAATTAGTGTGTAAATATGTGTGTATGTGTGTGTACGTGTCTGTGTATGTGTGTGTATCTATGTGTGTATGTGTGTATGTGTGTATGTGTGTATGTGTGCATATACATGTGTATGTGTATATATATGTGTGTATGCATGTGTATGTGTGTGTGGAAATGTTTGTGGATGTGTGTTTGTGTGTGTGTGTGTGTGTAAGTGTGTATGTGTCTAATATGTATATGTGTGTGTATGTGTATGTGTGTGTGTCTATGTGTGTATGTGTGTGTGTCTATGTGTGTATATGTGTGTGTATGCATATGTATGTGTGTGTATGTGTGTGTGTACCTTGCTTCAAAAAATGTGTGTGTGCTAGTACTATGTCGATCTCTCTCTCTCTCTCTCTCTCTCTCTCTCTCTCTCTCTCTCTCTCTCTCTCTCTCTCTCTCTCTCTCTCTCTCTCTCTCTCTCTCTCTCTCTCTCTCTTTCTCTCTCTCTCTCTCGTCCTAATCCCGGCACAAATGTGCCGAGAGAAATCAAAATTTTTTTTAACATTCCAGAGTGTTGCTTATGTGATGCTCAGGAATACCAAGACGTCATGTATGCGACGCTCCAACATCATAGCTAGTTTGCCAAAGCCGTTAAAAGTGTCGCTGGCTAGCGATGCTATTTGCAATGCATGTTTTTAGCATCACATAAGCGACACTATGCATCGCTTATGCGATGAACCATCTTTTTTCTAATTAAAAAAAAGGCTCATCACTTATGCAATGCTACTGTCACATAAGCAACGAGACCTGCTTTTTTTTCATTCGGGGCATCGCTACGCTCCCCCTATTTCTTGTAGTGGAAAGTAACACCAAAACTTAAAGTATTCTCGATGGCATGGTGCTTATAATTGGAAGGGTGAGAGAGTTTTCCTCTCACACAAGTCTACTGATCCTCATGGTCAGCATGGGCCTGGATCTTCTGATGTCCTAGGAGCAAACAAAGAGAAATCCAAAGAGAGACCAGAACTGAGCTTTGCACATATGGCAAGAAGAGAAAGATCAGGACTAGACAGAGATATAACAGAATGAGAAAGACCCAGAGTGCCTAGAAACCAAAGAGGTATGGATAAATTTCCCGTACCTAGACGAAAGGAACATCCTAGAATTTTGAGGCCCACTGAGTTAGTGAAATCCATGAAGAATTACTTTGATGGCATAGAAGACCCATATGATCATGTGGCTAAATTAAAGCAAGTTTTAAGAGTTGAACAAGTGGAGGATTTGCTCATGCAATACAATGCTTTTGCACTAATCTTGAAGAGTAGAGCCTTAGCATGGTTTCAACCCCTACACCAAGGTCAATTCAAGGATATTAACTAGTTGCTAGATGCATTCATGATAAAAATCTCCAAGAGAAAAATTATACACAATACTACATCCCTCATTCATAGTTTTAAGCAGACACCACATGAAAATGTTAGGCTAGCAGGATGTAGGTTTAGACAATACATTGAAATATGTCCAGTCCTAGAGCTACCTACTCAGGCTAAGAAAGTTTTCCTATTTTTGGATGGCTTGTTGAGTGCAAAGTTACGATCATATGTCTATCTTAAGGGGCCCCCAACCATAGAGCACTGCATGAGAATGTGCATTGATATTAAGGATAATTTGGGTGATGAGTTAGAACTCTCTTAACTCTATAAGGGTTTGGATTGTTCTACTAGCTTCACTTCCAAACCCTCAACATCAATAAATGATTTAGTTAAACAAGTGGCTAGAAAGTTAGGAGTACCAAGTAGAGAAGCCTCTAGAGTGGTCCTAATAAAGTGTTGTTATACTTGTGGAGGAGATGGCATGACCAATGTGTGCCCCTTGCTAGCTCAAAATTCAAGGAACTTAAATGCCCAATATTGCATCATTGAGGGAAAATACACAAATCACACTGAGAAAGATTGTCCCTACAATAAGTAGGCAATTAGGAAAAACTACCAACAACCTTAAGAATAGCCAGGTAGATATCAAATCCATATCAATAGCCATGCTATAGGCCACAACAACCATAACATGCACACTATCAGGCACAATGGAGACCTCAAACCATGTTAGGTCAACAACCACCACCCTTGCCAACGTCTATTCAATCAAATATGCAACAATAGAAAACTTAAACAGATGTTTAGTGCCAACTTCTCCTTTGATTTCAGATAGTGACCCTAATGCTAAAAGCTTTGATTCAACATATAGATAGCCGATTGTCTTACCATACATAGTCCCCTAATCATAATGAGATTTATCAATACAAAGCACCACTATTAGAACCTAACTGGAAGCTTGAATACTCCGATGTGATGTACACGAATCCAATCCCTAGGCCCCACTTGAGAAAGTTAAGAACTCAAGCCCCTAGAGGGCCATGCTATAGATGTCAAGGAGATCACTTCATATATGATTGTCCACTTCCTCCACCAGGGCAATCTCAACCCATTGTGATCCAAGGTTTTTATCCTAATTGTGGAAAGGAGCATCTCCTTAGAGACTATCCTAAGAATCTAACCAGCATGCAAAAAGATCACTCCAATAAGTGGCATTGACTTGTTAGTCAAACCTAATGAAAGTGTGACTAATATCACACCCATACATGTAGTCATTAGAACACAGGCTCTACGAAGGAACCTAGACATAGAGAAAGAAAATATGTTAGAGGCTAGTGAGTTGCAGAGCACATGTAAAAGAAGAATGAGATCTTGGAAAGATAGTCAAGAAAGAATAAAGGGACAATGGGCTAGGAAACTGAGTGAGTTAGAAGAGAGCCTTAAGGAAACCAAAACAAAAATAGTTGAACTTGCATCTCAAACTCCATCTTAGACACCACCCCTAGTCAACCCCAAACCCCACCATCCATCCCACCCCAACCCAAAGTAGGATCACTCAGCATATCCTAGTCTAGAAGACCTAGACATGATACTTCAAGAAGGGCCAAACTTATCAGAGTTAGATAAATGTTATCCCTAAGTGAATTTAGAGATTTAAAAGACCAAGCACTGTGAAAAAATGGTAGACCTAGCTTAGGCTATGTTTGATGCTATTCCTCTTTTCAATTAGACAAAATCATGTTGGAGTTAGATATCTACAAAAGCACGAGAATAGCACAAGGAAGAAGAAGAAGCTTGGAGCACAACACACAATATTGAATGTATTACCACTAGAATGTACAAAGATTAGTGACACGTTAGGGCAATAGGCATATATACAAGCCGGGGGGGAAAGACCTCCTAAAGAGGGAAAAAAGTACCCCGATGGTCCTAGTGTGTTCACACACATCACTACCTAAATATATCAAAAAATCCTTGGAGTGATGCGGTGAACAAGGAGCTGGCACTCATGTATAAGGAAGTGCCAAGCTATGTGGAAATTTTTGGTACAAATATACAAGCCTACACATTGGGCTTAGCATGGAAGACAATATGTGGAAGTACTTGATGACTCATGTGAACCATAGCTTGTGATTGTTTGATCATTTACCATTGTAAAAGGTCTATACCTTGAGATAATCTTGTAAAACCTTATATCTTGTGGAGTTAGGAGAAGTATGAGCTACGAATAAAATTTGAGAGAATAACTCTTAAATCAATGGAGTAACTTTTAGTTGGAGCCAATTTTGAATTCGAATTCAAACTTAGATGAAAACACTTATAAAAAGACATGGTAAAAACTCGCGCCTATGTGGCCTCATTGAGAGCTCTATCCTTGATCATTTTGTAGAAGTTGAGTGTCTCACACCATAGCTCACTCAGTCTATCATGAGTGAGAAACATTACAATGCCAATGATCTTGTACAATCATGTTTTATAATACATATAGTTCATTGAACATCTCTGTCTACTTCTCCGTTATGACTACTCAGAACAATCAACTTTCTCTAGTCATATCTCAGTGAATACTCAACCATTTTCTATAATCTTTGACTTGTTGGAACCAACTTGAGGTCTACTTTATGTTATGAAAATCGCAACTCATTTGGTTCAGCTATCTAGGAGAAATTGTCATCAAACTGCTCACTAGTCATCTACTGGTTAGTTGCTAAAAAATCGGGAGTAAGCTTTGGATTGCTAAACTTATTTCTCAGATCATAATTGATCATTTTAGATGATTCCACTTGCAATCATTAGCTATGTAAGCTAACTGAATTCCCCTCAAAAGGAATTTCATCAATTATTACTGTACTATGATTTCTAAGCAAAAGAACGAACAGGTGTATGGATTAAAATAGTAAGTTTCTCAACACTAGCTATTCATGAAGTAGTCTATTTTGATTCAATTGTTTCAAGCATCAACTCCAAAGTACATAGGTACTTTCTTGGTGTCAATTATAAGCTAAAAGGACCTACTATATAACTCTGAAGTGTATTAGGGCAGGTACAAAGCAGGTTTTTGCAGTACCACCTCACTTTCTCAAGGTATCCATCCATCTCTTCCAAAAGTGGTATCAGAGCAAGTTGAGGTAAAATGGGAGATGGCTTCCCTTCTTTCATTGATAAATTGGACAGCAAAAAATTATCCAGCATGGTCTTTGAGGATGAAGACCTATCTACAAGGAAGGAGTCTCTATGGATACATATCAGGAGATGAGGAGATTCCCATATTTAGAAGCAAAGGTCAACCTACAAGAGAGGAGCAAGAAAGATTCAACTCATGGTGTGCCAAAGATGCTTTAGCCAGGTCATATCTACGTAACTCTATCTCTAACTTCCTTCTTCCTCATATTAGGAATTGCAAAACTTCCCATGAGACTTGGGATACTCTATCTTCATACTTTTCCTCCAATACAAGAGCTAGGAAAAACCAATTGTGGATGGAATTTACTACCCAAAAGAAGCAACCTAAGCAGAATGTTTCAGAGTTTGTGACTAAGGTAAAAGATGTAGCTGATCAATTGGCAAGCATAGGAGAGGAGATTGAAGAAGACCAAATAGTGAGATAGATAATCAATGGCATCAAGGTAGATGATAAGTGGGAATCTTTCACAACTGCCATGGATCTTTATATGGATATGTAAATTCCTGATCTAACCACTCTCATGGGGAAACTCTTCAGCCATGAAGCCAAGCTCAAGAAAAATGGTGAACCATCAAGAGGTAACAATTCTTCTGCCCTCTATATAGATAAAGGAAAGTCTACGGATAAAGGAAAGAGTAAAAAGGTTGAAGATGAAGGTGCTACTTCTCAAGCTAACTATGCAAGGAGAGGTAGGAATTCAAGAGGAAGGGGCATAGGAGGTAAGCAAGGTAGGGGGAGACCTTTCAACTCTTCCCCATGCAATATATGTGGGCTGTCTAAGCACACAACAGATGAGTGCTATAGGAATTTCAAAAACCAGAGAGGAAGAGGATTTCAAAGAGGTGACTACTCACAATCAAGAGGAAGATTCAACCATAATCAAGGTTTATACAACCATGGCTACAACAACAATTATCACGGAGGATACAAATCAAGAAAAGACTTCAGCAACTATACAGAGGATCAAGAGGATTCTCTTCTCATTATGAACATGATTTCAAAACAAGGTATGAATGATGAGCACCTCTTCTATATTGACTCAGGTTGTTCAAACCATCTAGCAAGCAATGTAGCCCTCCTTTCTGATCTTGAAGAGCCCAAGGGAAAGCACCAAGTGCAGACAAGTGATGATACCAAGCATTCAGTTGTCCAGGTAGGAAATTTCAAAACTTCTGATGGGAATAGAAATCTGTTGAGCAGAGTTCTTTATGTACCTACTATCACAAAAAATCTGATGAGCGTTGGACAAATAGTGGAAAAGGGTTTGCAGGTTAGGTTAAATAAATTTGGAGCTTTTGTGGAGGATCCCCAACATGGATTTAGAAGAATCGCCAAGGGAGAGAAAATAGGTAGATTGTTTACATTTGAGCTTGAGGACACTAGAAACATTGCACTTTATAATTATAAGGATCAAAACTTGTCTAAGTTCGAGATATGGCACAAAATATTAGGGCACATTGGTGAGACAACATTGAAGCAGATATGTAGAGATCAATGTGTACTTGGGATACCTAATGTATCCAAGCAACATATGATCTATAAATGTGGTGCATGTCAGTTTGGTAAATCACATAGGTTGCCCTTTAATAAGGAAGGCTATATGCATGAGGATTATTTGGAATTTGTCCACACAGATCTGTGGGGACCAAGCAAGGACCTTTCAATTTTAGGCTCAAGGTACTATGTGTCATTTATTGATGATTTCAGTAGGTGGACTATCTTGTATTTCATGAAACATAAGGATGAAGTGCTCAGTTGTTTCAAGAAGTATCTTGCACTTGTGGAAAATCAAACAAGAAAGAGTTTAAAGAGGATAAGGTCAGATGGAGGAGGTGAGTACTTCTCCCATGATTTTGATGCATTTTTGTAGGACAGAGGTATCAAGAGGGAGATCACTACTAGATATATGCCTGAGCAAAATGGAATGGCAGAGAGGAGGAATAGATTGATTGTAGAAGCAGTTAGATCTATGCTAAATGAAAAAAAGTTGTCTAATTACTTGTGGGCAGAGAGTGTTTCTAGTGCCACTTATCTTATCAACAGGTTACCTTCTAAGTCTCTTGATGGGATGAAACCCTATGAGGCATGTCATGGTAGGAGTCCATCACTTGAACATTGTAGAATATTTGATTGTGTTGCTTATGTGCATATTCCATCTCAAATCAGAGGTAAGCTAGACCCTAAGGCAGAGAAATGCATCTTCATAGGGCATGATATAAATAAAAAAGGATACAAGTTTTATAATCCATCCAACAAAGGAGTCAGTAGAAATGTTGTGTTTGATGAGAATGATTCTTGGTTTGAAAGTGAATACACGAAGGTCAAATTGCCATATGACTTGGAAGAAGAATTTCCAAGCCTCATCAAGGAGGAGCCAAGCACAATTGAAGACATCAAATCAGATGATGAGGACACCATCAACTTGGAAGAATTTAAAGCATGGAAATCAAAAGGAAAGGTCAAATGAAGAGGATGGAGGACATACTTGAGTCATCCAACCAAGCCTTAAGGAGATCACAAAGAGAGAGTAAGAAACCAATCAGAAATGGGTATGATACTTCATTAGTCACTAAGCATTCTATCTATCTTGCTAAGGATTCATCATTTGAAGAACCTTCTTCATATGAAGAAGCAAGTACCAAAGCAGAATGGAAGGAGGCTATGGATGAAGAAATAGAAGCACTCCAAGAGAATGACACTTGGGAGTTAGTACCCAAGAAAAGCATCAATGAAGGTAATTGCTTCTAGGTGGATTTACAAAATCAAAAGAAACTCAGATGGATCCATAAACAGGTATAAAGCTAAACTTGTGGATAAGGGTTTTGCAAAAACCCAAGGAATAGATTATGAAGAAACTTTTTCACCTATGGCTAAGATGCCAACCATCAGAGTATTAGTAAGTGTAGCAGCATCTAGAAATTAGAATATGTATCAACTAGATGTGAAAAATGTTTTTCTCAATGGGTGGATTTCAGAGGAGGTTTACATGGCTCAACCTCCTGGCTATGAAGATCCAAGCAAGGTAAATCATGTATGCAAATTGAACAAAGCTCTTTATGGTTTAAAACAGGAACCTAGGGCATGGAACCATAGGTTAACAACCTATCTTCAAGACCAAGGATTCATGATGAGCAACTCAGTTTCTTCTCTATTTATCAAGAGAAGTAATTCAAAAATGATATATTTATGTGTATATGTGTATGGCATCATTCTTATAGGTAGTGATGCCAATGGCATCAAACAAATCAAAAACCAAATGATGCAGGAGTTTAAGATCAGTGACCTAGGGTTTTTGAAATATTTTCTTGGACTTGAGTTAGTATACACTAACTCTGGAATCTACATTGCTCAAAGGAAATATGTGCAGGACATGTTGAAGATGTTCCACTTGGAGAATGCAAAAGTAGCTAGCACCCCTATGGAGGTAAATCATAAATTAAGTGCTCATGAAGGTGATTTGCTTGAAGACATTGCAAGTTATCAAAGCATAGTTAGGAGTCTAGCCAATAAATCAAATTTCAAAGAAGCTTGCTGACATGGATGAAATGGCTAGGTCTACCATTCGCTTGCACCATTAACAAGGATAGACATATGTTATGAAGTAAGTGTCCTGAGCCAATTCATGCATAAACCTAGAGCACCTCACTTGGAAGCTGCTAAAAGAGTATTGAAGTACCTCAAAGGTACTCAAATTCAAGGTCTTTACTTTCCATACACATCAGATTTGGACATTAAGCTATACTCAGATACAGATTGGGTAGGATGTAAGGATGATAGAAGAAGTACTTCTGGATATTTATCTTTTGCAGGTGATAAGCCCATGTGATGGTCTTCTAAAAAGCAACCAATTGTTGCTCTATCTTCAATAGAGGCTGAATACAGGGGATTAGCAAATGCTACACAAGAAGCTATTTGGATTAGATTGCTCTACTCAGATTTGGGACTTCACACTCATTCACCTATTATCTTTGGTGATAACACTAGTTCTTTGCATCTTGCAGCCAATCCCATTTATCATGCAAGAACCAAGCATATAGAAGTTCACTATCACTATGTTAGAGAGAAACTCTTGAGCAAAGAGATTCAACTATCTAAAAATATGTAGTGTGCTGACTTGTTAACCAAAGCACTTGATGGTACTCAACTTTGCAGGTTTAAAACCATGATTGGATTATAGGACATTCAAGAAGATTGATGAAGTAATGCAAGCCAAGATGTTTGGCTTGAGGGGGAGTTGTTGGTACAAATATAAAAGCCTACACATTTGGTGTAGCATGGAAGACAATATGTTGAAGTACTTGATGACTCATGTGAACCATAGCTTGTAACTGTTTGATCATTTACCATTGTAAAAGGTTTATACCTTGAGAGAATCTTGTAGAATCTTATATCTCGTGGAGTTAGGAGAAGTATGAGCTACGAATCAAATTTGAGAGAATAACTCCTAAATAAATGGAGTAAATTTTATTTGGATCCAAGTTTGAATTCAAATTCAAACTTAGATGAAAACACTTAAAAAAAGACATAGTAAAAACTCGCGGCTATGTGGCATCATTAAGAGCTCTCTCCTTGATCATTTTGTAGAAGCTAAGTGGCTCACACCATAGCTCACTCATTCTATCATCATTGAGCAACATTACAATGCCAATGATCTTGTACAATCATGTTTTATAATAATATAGTTCATTGAACATCTCTATCTTCTTCTCTGTTATGACTACTCAGAACAATGAACTTTCTCTGGTCATATCTCAGTGAATACTCAACCATCTTCTATAATCTTTCACTTGTTGGAACGAACTTGAAGTTTAATTTATACTGTCAAAATCTCAAAGCATTTGGTTCAGCCATTTGGGATAAATCGTCATCAAAGTGCTCACTGGTCATCTACTAGTTAGTCCCTAAAAAATCAGGGGTAAGCTTTGGATTGCTAAACTTATTTCTCAGATCATAGTTGATCATTTTAGATGATTCCACTTTCAATCATTAGCTATCTAAGCTAATTGAATTCCCTCAAAAGGAATTTCATCAATTGTTATTGTATTGTGAACTCTGAGCAAAAGAACCAGTAGGTGTATGGATTAAAATAGCAAGCTTTTCAACACTAGCTATTCATGAAGTAGTCTGTTCTGATTCAATTGTTTCAAGCATCAACTCCAAAGTACATAGGTACTTTGCTTGGTGTCAATTGCAAGTTAAAAGGGCCTAATGTATAACTCTGAAGTGTATTAGGGCAGGTACAAAGCAAGTTTTTGCAGTACCACCTCACTTTCTTGAGGTATCCATCCATCTCTTCCATAAAAAATCACTCCACAAAAGGAAGTAAGCCCAAAGCTTTGCGGAAAGCTTCAAACTTCTCTCTAGGTAGAGCCTTTGTGAAAAGTTCTACAATGTTCTCCTATGTGGGCACATATGCCAAGTTGATCTCTCCAGCAGAGAATCTCTCCCTGACATAATGATAATCCACTTCAATGTACTTGGTGCGAGCATGGAACAAAGGGTTCCTCACAAATGCCAATGCGCTCTGTGTATTAGTGAAGATGGTGGTGGTAGAAGACTGACCAACACCCAAATCAGCCATAAGGCATCTGAACCACACACATTCAACAATCACTATGAAAGCTACCCTATACTCAGCCTCACAACTGGAAGTGGCCACAATAGGCTCCTTCTTGCTCAAACAAAATATACATGAGCTACCAAGCATGAAGCAAAAGCCACTAGTGGACATATGAGTGTCATAGCAACCATCCCAATCACTCTCCAAAAAAGCATGTAAATCTGCCGGTAGTGATCCCCCCTTGGGATAAAACAATCCAAGTAGTCGGGTACCACTCAAGTAGCAAAAGATGCTCTTAACCACCTGCCAATGCTTGACATCACATAAGTAAATCAAGCATCCAACAGCCTACTGATAGAGAGCAACATCAAATGCATTTCCAACATCATGAAGACTCAAGTATAAACCTGTCTCCATAGGAATGGCAATAGGATTACAATCTTCAAGGCCAAAACGCTCCAATAATGTGTCAATATATTTCATTTGACACAAAGCCATTCCACCATCGACTTGCATAAATTGAATGCCCAAATAATGATGCAAATGCCCCAAATCAGACATCTCAAATGAGGCATGCAAATCAACCTTAAAATCAGCAATATGCTTCTAAATAGGACCAATGAGCAACATGTCATCAACATAGACAACAATGATCAAAAGCACATCATTAGCACGTTTAACATATAAGGTGCTTTCAATTGGATTGTTCTCAAAACCATGTGCAATCAGATAGGCATGTATCTTTTCTTACCAAGGATGTGGTGCTTGCTTTAAACAATATAATGCCTTCTTTAACCTGCAAATGTGGTTTTCATGCCCTTTGTGCACAAAGCCACGGGGCTGAAAAACATACTCTTCTTCATGCAAGTCACCATTCAAATGCAGTTTTAATGTCCAACTGATGTACATTCCAACCATGATGGGCTGCAAGTGCACAAATGCTATGAACAATAGTCATACGGCATGTAGCTGCAAAGGTCTCATCAAAATCAATGCCTCTTTCTTGCGCATAACCCTTTGCAACAAGCCTAGACTTATACCTGTCAACTATTCCATTGGGCTTATGCTTCAACTTGTAAACCCACTTAGAGCCAATGGCCTTCTTGCTAGCAGGCAAGTCACATAAAGACCAGGTACCATTCTTCATTATAACATCATATTCAAATTGCATAGCAGCCATCCAATTTTTTGAATTTTGTGCTTCATCAAATGAAACAGGCTCATTCTCATCACAGAGACTAGACACAGCCATAGCATAGCAATCTGATGTAAAAGAGGCACTATGAGAGCCTGAACGAGTATGAAACGAGAGAGGTGCACCTAATTTTCTATCATGCAAAGTCTACAGCAGCCATTTTGGCATAGTTTTTGCCTGCTCAATATCAGCTCTCTCATCAATAAGTGCATCATGTAAATCTGCATCAGAAATGGAACGATCCGCATCATCACATGAAGCCTGCAAAGGCCGAGAAGTTGCCTCATTAGGACGAGCACTAGACTGTCCACCTATAAAAAGAGGTAGCAAAGTATCATACATGGCTTTGGAGCTAACAGATGTCTCCTTCGTACATGAAAGTAAGGGCTGAATAGCATCTTCCACAAAAACAACATCACAGCTAACTAGAATGTGTTCAGTTTGTGGATGATACAGAGGATATCCTTTGATTTTAGAGTTGTACCCAAATAAAATACATTTTATTGATTTATCATCCAATTTTATGTGATGTTGTTTAGGCACTAATGCATATGCCAAACAACCAAAAACACCCAGATGAGCAACAGATGTCTTGCGACCATGCCAATCCTCATATGAAGTGATAGATTGCAGTGTTTTAGTGGGACACCTGTTAAGTACATATGTTGCACACATAATAGCCTCAAGATAGAAACTATGTGGTAAAGTCCAACCCTTGACTATACACCTCACCATTTCCATGAGTGATCTGTTCTTGTGTTCAGCAAATCCATTTTGTTGAGGTGTATACGACATTGTACACTGATGTTTTATCCCACTTTTAGCCAGAAATGCATTAAAGTCAGAAGACATATATTCCCGCCCTCAATCAGAATGGACGGTGCCCATTTTACATGCTAACAGATTTTCAGTCGAAAGGGGAAACTATTTGAAGCACATAAATACTTTGGATGGTGCTTTTAATGGATATACCCATACATGCTTGGAAAAATCATCAATGAAAGTCACAAAGTAAAGATAATTTCCAAAAGAGGATGTTTGCATAGGACCATAGAATCACTGTGAACAAGCTGCAATTTCTGAGTAGCTCGAGCTGAACCATCTTTTGGAAATGAGGAATGCTGCATTTTGCCCAAAATACATCCTTCATAGACATGTTTACCGGGTGCCTCAAGTTTGGGCAAAGAGGACACCATTTCATATTTTTGCACGTGTAGCAAACTAACAAAATTTAGATGACCAAAGCATGCATGCCAAAGCTTTGCATCTGACATAGACTGAGAATCATGTACTCCACATGCTAGATCATTCACAGATTTTTCATAGTCTATGATCTTATACAACCCATGACATAAAATGCCAAAAGCAATGATCACGTCGCCATTTGACACATCATGAACTTTACACCTATCATCAACAAATTTCACAACCAAGCCAATCTTGGCTAAAGTTGAAATTGATAACATATTCTTGGCTCGAGTGAAGAGAAGAAACTGCATTGCGAGGTAATATTTTTGATCACCCCACTTTCAAAGTACCAAACATCTGAGTCTACAACAGACATGCACTGCTCATGAGAAGATGGTTCAAAACTACAAACAATAGTAAATGCCCATTCCTCATTCTGCACAAGATTAGCGGACTCTATTTTCGTTGTAAGGCCTCTGCAACAACCATTCCGGCCTCTTTCTTCTTTGCCTCTTTAGCAACCAATCTTGGATAGCTCTTAATGACATGATCATTTGCTTTACACTATTTGCAAAAGAATTTCTACTTTTCTAATTTCTTCTCATCTTTGTCTTCCTTCTTCAATTGTGTAGAATTAGGAGATTTCTGCGTACTAGTTAAACAGCTCCATTTTCCTTTGCTCTTCTCACTAGCCAAGAAAGTTTGATCTGGAACACACATAATGAACCTGTTCTGCCTAGATTGATCTTCCTACAACAGAATAGAAACTAACTCTTCAAGTGTTAAGCCATTTGGATTGCCTTTCATCATCAAACAAAGAGTAGAAGCAAAACTCTTGTATGAATTGGGAAGACCATTCAGAATAGTCTACACAAGTGAACTTTCAGGAAGGACTTCATCAGTAGAAATCAATTGTTCCTTCAAATCCTAGATCTTTGTCAGAAAACTATCCATAGAATCACCTTCATTCATGTGCTCACTCTCCAACTGTTTTCAGAGGTAAGCAACACGAGCCTCATTCCTAGCCTGGTACAATGTGGTAAGTGTATCCCAAGCATCCTTAGTTGTTCTACAAGAGCCAATGTGAGGAATAATGGCACGTTTGATAGATAAGGCTATCAATGCATGTGCCTGAGTATCTCGGCCATCCCAACAAATTTGCTCTAAAGTAGGTGCAATAGGAACAGTAGCACAAATAGGAATCTGCAGAATATCACCATCTTCAATATCATCTGCATCAACTTCAGTCCTTGGATTGCAATACTTGTATTCGTAGGTGTGATAGGACATTTTTCAACACCTTGCACAATATTCCACATTCCTTTTGAGACCAATACATGACTCATCATATAAGCCCACAATGGATAATTGGTACAATCCAACTTATCCTCAATAGCCAACATACGAAATACATCATTACTTTCAGCCATGGCCATTGACTAAAATACCTTGATGCAAAAAAATGACTATATCTGAAAAATTTGAATAGAACTACCCAAATGAGCTGTGCTAGACTTGTAGTAGACTTTGAGATGCTTATACTAGCAAACTGAAACCTGTATATATCTTTGGCACAAAAAGACAAAATAGCATGCACAAGTGTTGTGATAGTGCATTCGAAGGCCGAAACGAGCTCAAATCACAACTTTGGCACCACACAACAAAGCTATTTTGATCTCCTAATCAGCCTAAGTATGCACACCAAATTTTGTGCGATTCTGAGACTATGATCGGAGGAGTATCAACGATGCCCTAGATGAAGCAGCGACCTGCTCTGATACCAATTGTTGGAGTTAGATGTCTGTGGAAGCACGCGAGCAACACAAGGAAGAAGAAGAAGCTTGGAGCACAACACACAGTATTGAATGTATTACCACTAGGATGTACAAAGATTAGTGACATGTTAGGGAAATAGGCGTTTATACAAGTTGGTGGAAAAAAACCTCCTAAAGAGGAAAAAAGTGCCCCGGCGGTCCTAGTGTGTTCACACACATAACTACCTAAATATATCAGCAAATCAATCAAACGAGAGTTACATTTCAAAGGGCTTTTGGAGAGATTAGAGTAGATGATAGCTAAACCCAAGACTTTAGCTTCTCTAGAGGGTCAAAATAGTGGAAATGAAAGAATAAGCTTACCACCATAGGAAGCTTCTGTTCCTAATTCTACGGATGATGGAATTCCTTCCTCTATAAATTATTACTCCCAAGAGTTCCTAAGAGAAATACAAGAGGAAAAATGTGTCAAGGAGAGAGATTATCCTCCTCCAATTGTAGAAGTGGATGATCTTCATGATCAATTCCCTTTGAACATTCCTAGACCAAGAGAGTACCCAAGAATCTTAAGCCTACCCAATTTTTGAAAGCCATGAAGGATTATTTTGATGACATGGGAGATCCTTATGATCACATGGATGAATTCTATTCACTCAATACCAAGCTTTTAGGCTTACATTGAAAACTACGGCCCTAATATGGTTTCAACCACTGCATCAAAATTAATTCAAGAATATCACACAATGATTTGATACTTTCATCAAGAAATTCTCTAAGAGCAGGATTAGGCATAACATCTCCTCATTGATCCACAACTTTAAGAAGACACCACAAGAAACAGTCAGACGAGCAGGACATAGGTTTAGGAAATACATTGAGAGATGTCCAATTTCAGAGTTACCTACCCAAGATAAAAAAAATTCCATATTTTCAAATGGATATTTACTGGGAAGTTGAGATCATATTTCTATTTGAAAGATCCCTGAACATAGAGCAATGCCTAAGAAAGTGTATTGATATTGAGGACAAGTTAGGTGATGATTTGGAACTCTCTAAACTCTACAAAGATTGAGATTATTCCACCACTTTCACATCCAAACCCACAACATGCATAGATGAATTAAATTAACAAGTGGCTCAAAATTTAGAAGTCCACAATAGAGAAGCTCCTAGAATGATTTCAACAAAGTGTTGTTATACATGTGGAGGAAATGACATGGCCAATGTGCGTCCTATGCAGACTCACAACATAGGAAACATGAATGCCCAATATTGCACAATAGAGAGAAAATATACAAATCACATGGCTCAAGATTTCCCTTACAATAAACAGGTGGTCAAGAAAAACTACTAGTAGCCATACTAGCAACCATGTAGGTACCAAAAAAAAATACCAGCAAAAGCCCTACTATAGGCCACAAGAGCAATACCAATCTCAATATCAGGCACAACCTAGATCGCAACGCATTCTAGGACAACATCCCCCACACCCTTCCAATATGATTTTAGTAAAATATGTGGCAGCAAATGATTATCTAAATAGAGCATTAGTACCAATATCACCTTTTATATCAAAAATCAATCCCAATGCTCAAAGGTTTAATTCAGCATATGTAGATAGCCCACCGGCTTACTACACTAAGTCCCCATAGCATAATGAGGTTTATCCATACAATGCACCTTTACTAGAACCTAATTGGAGCCCAAATACTCCAATGCGATGTCACCCAAATCCAAACCCTAGGCCCTAAATGAGATCAATGAGACCTCAGATCCCTACAGGACCATGCTACAGGTGTATAAGAGATCATTTAATTTGTGATTGTCCACTTCATCCACCAGGAAAACCTCAATCCATAGTAATTCAAGGTTTCATTTGTGATTGTCTACTTCCTCCTTAGAGACTGTCCTAAAAATCTAGCCAATGTCCAGAAGATTATTCGATCAACCTTATTGGCTTGGTGGTAGAGTCTAATGGAAGTGTGAACAATATTTCCCCTATATAGGTAGTTACTATAATAGAGGCTCTATAAAGACTATAAACATAGAGAAGGAGAAGAAATGTGAGGGTAGTGAATCTGAAAGCACTATTAAGAAGCAGACCAAGGGTAAAGATAGTCGGGAAAGAATGAAAAGGTAGTGCGCTAGGAAATTGAATGAATTGGAAGAGAACCTTAGGGAAACAAAAACCAAAATAGCATCACTCTCATCTCAAAATCACTCTCAAACACCCCTACCACTCAACCCACCGCTTCACAATCCACCATCCCTCCCATCTCAATCCCAAGTAAGATCACTCTTAGCAGATCATATTCTAGAAGGCTTGGATATTATGTTCAATGCCTACTAGGCTCGACTTCAAGAAGGGCCAAACATAACTTAGTTGGACAAGTGTTATCCTTGAGCAGATCTAGATATTGAAGGGACTAAGCTAAGTGCAAAAATGGTAGAATTAGCTAAGGCTATGTTCGATGCTAGTTGTCTTTCAATCAAACAAACTCAGCAAAATCAAAATTGCATTTTGACAGACTATTGGAGAAATTAGAGAATTTGGTGGCTAAACCGAACATTTAATAACACGAGAGTCTCAAAATAGATGAAGTGAAAGAAAAAGCTTACCCCCATAGGAAGCTTTGTTTCTTAACTCTATGGATGATGGAATCCCTTCTTCTATAAACTGGTACTCCCAAGAGTTTTTAAGAGATATACAATAGGAGAAATGGGCCACGGAGAGAGAGGACCCTCTTGCAATTCAAGAAGTAGATGGCCTTCATGATCAACTCCCTCAAGACATTCCCTCTATCTATGGAGAGCAATAAGACATGCAAACAAGCGAGAGATTAGAATTTGAATCCAATTCCTCACAAGAATTGCCACACTTCACAGACCCTTGAGAATCAAAGTCTATTCAGATTAGAACTCCCACAATGCTGGTTAGAAATGAAAATTTTGTCCTACCTAGGAACAATGAAGTAGTTAAGAACACTAAAGTCTAGTGCCATCTCACTTTAGAAGAACTACTAAAAATCAAACTCGAGTTCTGGAAGCATATAGCAAATAAATTGCCTTGAAGTTTCTAATTCCCACTCTCAAGTAGGATCTCAACAAAAAGTTCCATAAATACCCATTGATAAGATAGGAGATATGAGTGAAGGTGAAGAAGGATACACCTATCTCCCTATCATGTACCAAGGATACATGACAAAAGCAATCCTACTCAAGAGCATGATTTGTTATTGCCAGCACTTCCCTATGGAAACAATGGGGCAAGCAAGATTTATGATCGACAAGAATGAAGCTACAAATGGCAAATCAACCCATAGAGAATCCACTAGGATTTCTATAAGGAATCACTCTCACTACCTCTGTTGTAGAGTTTGAGCATATGTTTGCCATCAGTGAATTTGCAAAGAATAATTTCTATGACATGATCTTGGGTAGAACTTTCATGAGAAGTTGAAAATAGTACAAGATTGGTGAACCAATTCTTTATACTTACAACATTTAGGGGGAACTACCAAGATCAACCTCAAAGACTATTCACATAGAGATGTATTTCCCCTATAGTAGAACACTATCCATAGAACACCAAAAGACACTAAATCAGTGCATTCCATAGGATTCAATCCTTCATGGATGCACAAGGATACACACTTATAGATGTTTAAAGTTGTAGCAGATAAGGAAAAGCAACTAGAATCTAGAAATGTAAGTGCCATTGAAAACAATAGATCACTTCAAGACCCAACCTATGCACCTATGATTTTTTTAGATGAATAATTTGAACCCCATTGTTGGGCAGAAATCTTACTCATGATGGACAAAGTAGTGAATGAAGAACAGTGGACTCGCCATTGTGACAAAGATGGCTATGACATCTCAGTGTTCATGTGTGAATCTATCCTTGAAGAATGTGAGCCTAGTATAGATGTACAAGAAGAAGAAGTTAGAATCCATTCTTATGGATCCCTTTTGTGCTTCTAAAGAAGATTATCTATACTTGGTAGAAGCTAAAACCCAAGAATAGAAAGAGCATAAAAATGACATGACGTTAGCTATGTAGGTAGAAATGGGGAGTAAGAAGAAGAATAGGAAGAAGGATCCCCTGCACAAGAAGATAAAGAATCTTTATTTGAATTCTTGGAGCATTGCAATAGTAAAGATGCCAAAGAGAGAAGTGTTCATGGGATAGGCATACGACAATAAGAGCGAAACAAGAAAATTTAGTGACAAAATAAGAGAGAGAAGAGAGATGTACATACATAGGACATGCCTTAAGCGAGGAAGAGGAACTTGAGTTGATAAATCTATTAAGAGAATATAGAGATGTGTTTGCTTGGGACTACAAGGATGTGAAGGGATTGGATTCAAAATGTTCCCATAGGATCCCCATGCCAAGAAAGCATAAGCCTAACACCTATAATGATACTTATGAATCCAAGATAAAGGAGGATATGTGATAGAAGCAAGTTTTATCTTTGAGATCAAGCATAGAGAATGAGTGTCCCCCATTGTTGTAGTGCCCAAGAAGAATGGAAAGTTACGTGTGTGTATTAATTTGAAGAGATTTAATGTAACCACTACTCAAGATAGTTATCCTCTTCCTATCACTGAGCATCTACTAGAGCATGTAATGGGTAAAGAAGTTTATAGCTTCCTTGATGGATTTTCAGGTTACAATCAAGTAGCCGTTGCTCTAGAGGATCAGCATAAGATCGCTTTTTCCATCAAATGGTAAATCTCTAGGTTTTGTGTGATGCCATTGAGACTCACAAATGCACCTGTTATGTTCCAAAGGCTCATGTTTCATGTGTTTAAGGACTTCTTCATAAAGAACCTAGAAGTCTGTGTGGATGATCTATGTTCTCATTCCCACTTCAGGCCAACACACATCCCGAAGCTCAGGCAAATCTTTGATAAGTGTAGAGAATATCAAGTGTGCTTGAACCCCGAGAAGTGCATGTTCATGGTCAAAAAAGGCAAGATTTTAGGCCGTATTGTATAAAAAAAAATAGAATAACAATGGATGAAGAGAAGGTGAGAGCTATAGCTACGTTATCAAGACCAAAGACGATCAAGGAAGTACAAGCTTTTATGGGCAATGTGGATACTACCGACGTTTCATCCACATGTATGCAATAATTGCAAAACCTTTGTACAAAATTTTGAATAGCTTTTAATGGAATGATGAGTGTGATAAATCACTCTAGGAAATGAGAAGGTGATTGTGTTTAGCTCCAATTTTGATAGCACCTAATTGGAAAAAACCATTTCATGACCATGTGGATGCTTTCGATTTTGTGACTGGGTGCATGTTAGCACAACCTGCAGGTGAAGGAAATATAGATCTTCCCATAGCATATACAAGCACAAAATTTAATCTCATGAAAAGAAATTACAAAACCACGAAACAAGAAGGCCTAGGCATAAACTATGCAGTTAAGAAATTTAGACATTATTTTCTCTCAAATAAGTTTAAATTCTTTACATATGACCAAGCTTTACTTTTCCTAGTGAACAAACCTTGTAATACAAATATATGAGTAAGATGGTTCCTCTTACTAATGGAATATGATTTCAAAGTAGTGATCAAAAAAGGTAAGAATCACCTTTGAGCATATCAACTTTCACGATTGACTTCAGGGGGAATCCCAACAAGGAGTGTCCAACAAACTTCCTAATGCTTATTTGTTCAACTTAGAGATAGTTCCAAACTAGGATAAACAACTAGTCCCATTCTGAGGATGAAAGATGAGGAGATTGTCAAGTCACATAAGTATTGTATACTCGCAAGAAGTATCTACAAGAAAAATGACCAAGGAATTTTTTCATGTTGTGTGGAAGAGGAAGAGCACAATAAATGGTTGCAATTAGCATACATAGGAGCATTAGGGAGACACCACTTGAAACACAAAACCCTATAGACATTGAAGAGATCAAGCATATACTGGCCAACAATGGAAGCAAATATCCATAGAATGCTAAAGGATTGTCCATCTTGTATTAGCAAACCTCCGGTTGAACATGCAAATCTATATCAAGTGTCTCTGATACCTGATTGGAGGAATCCATTAGTTGAGTTTTTGAGGATGAAAACATTCTCTCAAGAGATGACATTAGCATGGATAAAAATTCTAGAGCAAGAATTTCAAGACTACATACTCATTCGAGATAATTTGTACAAGTGCGAAAGAGATGGATATTTGAGATTGTGCATACTGCACAATAGGGGGTTGGAGGAGGACACTTTAGACCTCATCGAGTAATCAAAGCAATACTATTCTCAGGTCTTTGGTGTTGATATATTTAGGTAGTGATGTGTGTGAACACACTAGGACCAGCGAGGCACTTTTTTCCCTCTTTAGGAGGTTTTTTCCCCCCAGCTTGTATATACATCTATTTCCCTAATAGGCTACTTATCTTTGTTCATTCTAGTGGTAATACATTCAGTATTGTGTGTTATGCTCCAAGCTTCTTCTTCTTCCTTGTGTTGTTTGCATGCTTTCGTAGACGTCTAACTCCAACAATTGGTATCAGAGCAGGTCCCCACTTCATCTAGAGCATCGTCGACACCTCTACAGTCATAGTCTCAGAATCGCATGAAATTTGGTGTGCATACTTAAAGTGATTAGGAGATAAAAATAGCTTTGGTGTGTGGTGCCGAAATCATGATCTGAGTATATATACGGGTTTTAGTTCGCCAATACAAGCGTCTCGAAGTCTGCTACAGGTCTAGCAAAACTCGTTTGGGTAGTTTTGCTCAACTTTTTCAGATACAATCATTTTTCTGCATCAAGGTATTTTAGTCAGTGGCCATGGATGAAAGTAGTGATGTATTCTGTATGTTGGTTGTTGAGGATAAGTTGGATGGCACCAATTATCCATTGTGGTCTTATATGATGCATCATGTATTGGTTGCAAAAGGACTGGGGAATATTGTGCAGGGTGTTGAAAAACATCCTATTACACGTGCAAATACAGGTACTAAAGCTGATGCAGATGGTGTTGAAGATGGTGATATTCTACAAATCTTGTTCATGTTGCGGACTCTGTTGCAACTTGCACCTACTATTGAGAAAATTCGTTGGGATGGCAGAGATGCTCAAGCACATGCATTTATAGCCTTGTCTATCAAATGTTCCATTATTCCTCACATTCGCTCTTGCAAAACAGCTAAGGATGCTTGGGATACACTTACCACATTATATCATGCTAGGAATGAGGCTCATGTTGCTTACCTCCGAAAAGAATTGGAGAGTGAGCACATGAATGAAGGTGATTCTATGGAGAGTTTTCTAACAAAGATCAAGGATTTGAAGGAACAATTGATATCTTCTAATGAAGTCTTTCCTGACAATTTACTTGTGCAGACTATTCTAAATGGTCTTCTTGACTCATATCAAAGTTTTGCTTATAATCTTCGTTTGATGATGAAAGGCAATCCAAATGCCTTAACATTTGAAGAGTTAGTTTATGTTCTATTCCAAGAAGATCAATCTAGGTAGAACAGGTCTATTATGCGTGTTGCAAATCAAGCTTTCTTGGCTAGTCAGAAGGGCAAAGGAAATGGAGCTCTTCTACTAGTAAGCAAAAATTTGCTAATTCTGCACAATTAAAGAAGGAAGACAAAGATGAGAAGAAAAAAAAAAGGCAAAATTTTTTTTGCAAATACTATAAAGCAAATGATCATGTCATTAAGAGCTCTCCAAAAGTGACCGCTAAAGAGGCAAAGAAGAATGAGGCCAAAATGGTTGTTGTAGATGCCTCTACTCTGAAAACGGAGTCTACTAACCTTGTGCAGTATGAAGAATGGGCATTTACTACTGTTTTCAGTTTTGATCCATCTTCTCATGAGCAATGCATCTCTGTAGTAGACTCAAATGTTTGGTACTTTGAATGTGGGGTAACCAAACATATTACCTCGTAGCATAGTTTCTTCTCTTCACTCGAGCCTGCCCCTACATGGAATACTGTTACATGCACCAACAACTCCTCTTATCCTGTTATGGGAGTTGGTGTACACTTCATAATATGTCAAATGGAGATGTGATTATTGCTTCTAGCATTTTATCTCATGGTTGTATAAGCTCATAGACTATGAAAAATCTATGAAAATTCAGCATGTGCAGTACATGATTCTCATGCTATGTTAGATGCAAAGATTTGGCATGCATGCTTTGGTCATCTGAATTTTTCTAGTTTGCTACACCTACAAAAATCTGAAACGGTGTCCTCTTTGCCCAAACTTGAGGCACCCAGTAAACATGTTTGTGAATGTTGTATTTCGGGTGAAATGCAACGTTCATCCTTCCCAAAAGATGGTTCAGTTCGAGCTACTTACAAATTGCAGCTTGTACATAGTGATGTATGTGGTCCTATGCAAACACCCTCTTTTGGGAACTATCTTTATTGTGTGACTCTCATCAATGCTTTTTCCAGGCATCCATGGGTATATCCATTGAAAGCAAAGTCCAAAGTGTTTATGTGCTTCAAACTGTTTTTGGTTTTGGCTAAAAATCTGTCAGCATGTAAAATGGGCACCCTCCATTCTAATCGAGGGGGGTAATATATGTCTTCTGACTTTAATGTATTTTTGGTTGAATGTGGGATGAAGCATCAGTGTACAGTGTCATATACACCTCAACAGAAAGGAGTTATTGAACGCAAGAATAGGTCACTCATGGAGATGGCAAGATGTATGGTCAAGAGTCAAGCTTTACCACATAGTTTCTGGCTTGAGGTTGTTATGTGTGCAGCATATGTACTTAATAGGTGTCCCACCAAAGTGCTACAGTCTATCACTCCATATGAGGCTTTGAATGGTTGCAAGCCATCTGTTGCTCATGTGCATGTTTTTGGTTGTTTAGCATATGCATTAGTACCTAAACAACATCAGAGAAAATTGGATGATAAAGTAGTAAAATGTATTTTTGTTGGATACAATTTTGAAAGCAAAGGCTATCGTCTATATCATCCATAGACTAAACACAGTCTGGTTAGTCGTGATGTTGTTTTTGTGGAAGATGTTATTCAGCCCTTAGTCTCATGTAAAAAGGAGACATCTGTTAGCTCCAAAGACATGTATGATACTTTCTTGCCTCTTTTTACAGAAGGACAATCTAGTGCTAGTCCTAATGAGGCAACTTCTCAACCTTTTAAGGTTTCATGTGATGATGTAGATCATTCCATTTCTAATGCAGAATTACATGATGCACTTGTTGATGAGAGAGCTGATATTGAGCAGGTAAAAAATATGCCAAGATGATTGTGCAAACTCTATGTGACAACAAATTAGATGCAGCTCTATCATATCGTACTCATTCAGGCTCTCATGGTGCCTCTTTTGCATCAAATTGCTACGCTATGGCTGCATCTATTCTTTGTGATGACAATGAGCCTATTTCATTTGATGAAGCACAAAATTCAGAAAATTGTGTGGTTGTTATGCAATCTGAATATGATGTTATAATGAAGAATGGCGCCTGGTCTTTATGTGACTTGCCTCCTAGCAAGAAGGCCATTGGCACTAAGTGGGTTTAGAAGCTGAAGCATAAGCTTGATGGAACAGTTGACAGGTATAAGGCTAGGCTTGTTGCAAAGGGTTATGCAAAGGAAAGAGGCATTGATTTGATGAGACCTTTGCACCTACATGTCATATGATTACTGTTCATAGCATTTGTGCACTTGCAGCCCATCATGGTTGGAATGTACATCAATTAGACACCAAAATTGCATTTTTGAATGGTGACTTGCATGAAGAAGGGTATGTTTTTCAGCCCCCTAGCTTTGTGCAGAAAGGGCATGAAAACCAAGTGTGCAAGTTAAAGAAGGCATTATATGGTTTAAAGCAAGCACCACGTGATTGGTATGAAAAGATATATGGCTATCTAATTGCACATGGTTTTGAGAATAGTCCAACTGAAAGCACCTTATATGTTAAGCATGCTAACGATGTGCTTCTGATCATTTTTATGTATGTTGATGACATGTTGCTCACTGGTCCTCATGACAAGCATATTGCTGATTTTAAGGTTGATTTGCATGCCTCATTTGAGATGTATGATTTGGGGCATTTGCATCATTATTTGGGCATTCAATTTATGCAAGTTGATGGTGGAATGGCTTTGTGTTAAATGAAATATATTGACACATTATTGCAACATTTTGGCCTTGAAGACTATAAGGCTATTGCCACCCCTATGGAGACAGGTTTACGATTGAGTCTTCATGATGTTGGAGATGCATTTGATGCTCTTGTCTATCAGCAAGTTGTTGGATGCTTGATTTACTTATGCATTACTCGGCCAGATATTTAGTTTGATGTCTCACATATGAGCAGGTTTATGCATTGCCCATGTGTCAAGCATTGGCAGGCGGTTAAGTGCATCTTTCGCTACTTGAGTCATACCCAGCTACTTGGATTGTTTTATCCCAAGGGGGGACCACTACCACCAAATTTGCATGCTTCTTTTGATAGTGATTGCGTTGGTTGTTATGACACTTGTGTGTCCACTAGTGTCTTTTGATTCATGCTTGGTAGCTCATGTATATCTTGGTTAAGCAAGAAGTAGCCTATTGTGGCCACTGGCCACTTCTAGTTGTGAGGCTGAGTATAGGGTAGCTTTCACAGCGATTGTTGAGTGTGTGTGGATCAGATGCCTTATGGCTAATTTGGGTGTTGGTCAGTCTTCTGCCACCACCATCTTCACTAACAGTTAGAGCGCATTGGCATTTGCGAGGAACCCCGTCTTCCATGCTCGCACTAATCACATTGAGGTGCATTATCACTATGCCAGGGAGAGGTTCTTTGCTGGAGAGATGAGCTTGGCATATGTGCCCACGTAGGAGAACATTGCACACCTTTTCACAAAGGCTCTGCCAAGGGTGGAGTGATTTACACATACCTTGGCACTTCCTTATACATGAATGCTAGCTCCTTGTTCACCACATAACTCCCAGGGGGATTTGTTGATATGTTTAGGTAGTGATGTTTGTGAACACACTAGGACTTTTGGGGTACTTTTTTCCCTCGTTAGGAGGTTTTTTTCCCCCAGGTTGTATATATACCTATTGCCCTAACGGGATACTTATCTTTGTAAATTCTAGTGGTAATACATTCAATATTGTGTGTTGTGCTCCAAGCTTCTTCTTCTTCCTTGTGTTGTTCGTGTGCTTCTGCAGATGTCTAACTCCAACATTTGGGGGCCCATCCTTCATATGGCTGCACATACCTATGTGAAGAGGTTTGAAACATGTCAAAGAATTCAATATTCTATCAAAAAAGACAAGATGCCACTAAGATCCATGATGGGAGGATGTGCATTCTCAAAGTGGGGCACAGACTTTGTAGGTCTTGTTAACCCCCTAGCTAAAGGTTCCCATGTTGAATACATAATCATAGTAATGGATTATCTCACCAAATAGATAAAAGTGAAAGCTACAAGGGAAAATGATGCATAAACAACATGTGAATTTCTATTTGAAAATGTATTCACGAGGTATGGACTACTAGTAGAGTTAGTAAGTGATTGACAAACCCACTTCTCAGCTCCATATCATCCATAGGCTAATGGATAGGAAAAAAGTAATAAGAAGATCCTATGCAATGTATTGGCTAAACTCGTTAATAACAAATGCTTTGATTGGGACAAACAACTACACCATGTTGTTTGGGCATATCAGGTGACCTATAAAACGGTACTCAATAACACTCCATTCCAGATGCTTTATGGTTAGAATATTGTACTCCCATTAGACTTTCTAATACCCACTTCAAAGGTAACACAAGAGCTCAATGGATAGGCCATGAGCTAATGTCTAGGATCTTGGACTTAGAATGCCTAGAAGAAAAAATATTGAGAGTGGATGCAAGAATATATACAACTAAGAAGAGTCACAAAACATATTTTGATGTGGACATAAAAGACAAAGGCTTGAAAGTTGGTGATTTAGTCTTGGTATACACTCTGAAGTATCATGCTCGAGAGCTAGAGAAACATGGCTAGGGCCTATGCTCATTAGTAGGATATCCACTAGTGGTGTTGTGCAATTAGCCACTTTAGAGCAAGATGTGCTACCAAATTATATAAGTGCTTTTTGAGTCAAGCTCTATCAAGATCCCTTGATTGAGGAAATGCTAAAGAGACTCAATGTGTTCAAGAGACGTAAAGAAGAAGAGAAGAGGATACAAGAGGAAGCTCAAGCAAAAGCTATAAAATGTATTAGGAAAATGAAATAATTAAAAAGAAAAGGTTTAAATCATATGAGAAATAACGATGTTCCTTCCCATTCCAATGCCCCTAGATTTCACATGACAATGTGTTAAACTAAAAGAAATACCTCTCCTAGCATAGTGGATAGATGACCATTCATCTCAGTTGAGCTAGGACAAGGCACTACCATCAAGATGATTAGAGCCTTGATTGACTTAGGAGCTCCTACTATATGGTATTCTTGTTATCAGGACATAAATTTATGCATACATCCAATTGAGGCTTAGCTCATAGGATTAGGAGGTTTGCAAACCCCATGGGCAAGGTGGGAGTTACCATCTTGTTACAATATCTCCACTTGACAGTGACATTATTAGTATGCCATGATGAAGACCTCACTGAGTCTTTAATCTTGGGTCATGACTAGATTTATGACCATGTGGTCAACCTAAACCTAAGGAGTCATCTTCTTCACATTTAGGTATGAGAATAATTCATTAAAAAAGAACTGGAATGTAATACGACCAATGATCTATATTCAATGTAGGCTCTTAGTTCTTCCGAGTCTAACCTCGAAGGAAAAGATTTTTTATATGTCCCAAGAACTATGATGTAGAAGTTCTAACCCTCTTACAAACATGTCAAGAAACCTAAGGAACTCCCTTCTACTACAAAGACAAGTGTTGTATCAACAACTCAACCAAGAAGGCTTACAAAGAAGTAGCACTAGACTCATGGTCCAAGAAGATCCATGGAGCCATGGAGCAATAAAGTTGTCTCAGGAGTGAAGCTGATTTGGGTACAGAAGGTGAAGCAACTGATAGCTGCACCAAACTCAAAGCCACTATCTAAAAATTATAAGGAGAGGAATCAGAGACAAACACCACCCAAAAGAAGAGATCCATCTCCAAGAGTACTCTAATTTTGGGTACCAAAGTGATCAATGAAGGCTAACCACAATCACGTACAAATATGGGTGCCTAAGACCTCTTTAAGAGCCCAAATCACCTCATACAAGCTTAGATTCTCAACAACCTTGGTCTATCCCAATGCCTCAAACATCTAAATAGAAAGTTTTTGTAATTGAGTCACCATCTAATGTTATTCCTAGAACAACTTGGAAATGTGCACCTAAAAAGTCCCATGCCTAAGTTAAGTCATCATCAAATACAATTTATAAAACCAAACGCAAGTCTTGTAATCCCTTAATGGAACTCTAGAAAGTCAAACCATGTAACATACCATCCACACAAACCTTGTAATATATTTGTACATTACTAGATGCATGCTAAGTTGGTGCATTTTTGCAAGTATGCATATAGGCATTGCACTAACTCACAACCTCACAACACCAGGCACTCATCACTCACACACCACCTTCACACGACACAGGGATGTTAGGGAGACATGTTGGTATTACAAAGGAAACAAGGTATTACCAAGTTTCTTTGACAATACTAATGTGTTTTTCTTATTATAGCAGATTCACCAAGAGCATGAGCATGTAGTAGTATTCAATGGTAGAAATAGGTACAAGTTCTCAACCTATCGATATCAACACCTTTCCGATTGAAGAACATTCCTTTGAGAGGCCTCTCTCACTCCGAAATCAAGATCCACCTTTGGGATATATAGAGAGAGTGCATGCTCACTCCCATTAGTTCAATGAGTAGGCGAGACCATTAGGCGAGGTATAATATATATGGGAATCAAAGTGTGACTTTAACAACACCTAGTGCAATTTTTAGCTCTTCTCTAGAGAATTTGATCAACTCCAAGATACACAAGAATTGCAAGCTATTTGGAAAATTATAGGGTTATCATAGTATTTTAGTGCACAATTTCCTAAGCCAAATTTCATGTGATGCTACTATCTGGTAGTGGTGCTACAATTGGGAGCAAGTAAAGTTCTTCCTCTGATAGTTGTAGGTCCATCCCTATTACACACTCAGGAACTAAAAAGATTCAAGCTATCCCTAAACCTAGTTTGTGAGGCCCTCAACATGCAAGGCATGCATATCCCTATGGATAAGGAAACACCAGTTTCGGATGCCATGAAGAAAAGGGACATATTGAAGCTTAGCCAAACCTCACTATACCACTCAGATTATGCATGCAACACTTCAGCTTTCCAAGGCAAAGATAGGTTGATGCAGCCACACAAGAAATTTGGTTCACTTTGTATTTGGCAAAGTCAGTAGGGCTCACGATAAATTTTCCACATTGAATTTTTTACCAACTCCATGCAACAAACGCAAGATGACCACGCAAGCTTGTATCAATGGGTGTTGCACTATTAAAAGAATCATTTACATATGCATAGCATATGATGTCCCAATAGAGCGAGCTCTCACTAGATCCCAAGTACAGTTGCTCAAGCAGCAAAAGACTTTGGCACCACAATCGAAAAGGATGAGAGGCACCCTCCCTTGTATACAACCAAGAGGTGTGGTCATGAAACCTAACATCTCACCAACAAGGGAACAAATTTTCCCTCCATTCATAATCTACCTTCCCTGACCTAGCATAAGAGAGCACCCATAGCAAAAACGTTGGCCCCACACATTTCTATGGATTTTGAGTTTCCAGTGAGCAAAGGGCTAGAGGACATGGGCACTTTTGATTTTGAGCAGATCCTTCGAGGAGTTCCAGTGATAGATGTAGACATTGGATTAGAAATAGAATATGAATTAGAACGACAAATAGAAAGGCAGGAAGAACAGTAGTGCACAACAAAAAGAATGCCACATCACTAGGAGGAAGAGAAAAATGCAACCACATCACAGGAAGAGGAGAGACATGAAAGTGAAGAGAAGAAGAAGAAGAAGAAGAAGAAGAAGAAGAACCAGAATAGCCCACAACACTGAAACTCTCAAAAGCTTACAAAAAACCATGGAGATTGTTCATGCTCTTTGATGCCTATCTGAGGAGAGAAGTCAAGTGATCAAGGAGCAACTATTAGAGTAGAGGATGTAAATAAAAAATTATAGATTCTTTGCATGCAGTGCTTGAGACCATAGGAGTGATTGAAGCAATTGATCACATGCTCAAGAAACTGAGCATACAGTATGATGAAAGACCTGTAAGGACAATGCAATTTCTAGGAAAGAACATAAAAATATCTATAATTGATATCATGGCATCAATCATTGACAGTTTCACTATCAACCTCACTTCCACATCTACCACTGTATCCACTGTAGAAACCGTTAGTCAAACCGTTGCAAAAACCACTATACAAAATCCTCCCAATTCACCCAACCCTATCCCATCACCTATAAGAAATCTTGAAACTCCTCCAATAACCATGATGAAGTAAAAGAAACCACTTCCATCACTAACACAGATCTACAAATAGCCACCCATCCTATAACCACCTTAATAGTCAAACCTAGTTTTGTATTTTGTAGCCTTGTTTCCAATACCCAACTTTTCTCATCACATGATAACCCATTGTACAAAACCACTACACCTTAACCCTCAAGTTTTCTCTCCGAGCTAATAATCACTCCCCCTACTACCATCACTTCTTTCCTCTTTGATTCACTTCTACTTTTTCCTCCACCATCCAACCATAGTAGACACGCCCTTCGTTTTGGGATTCCATTGCTCATTTGTACACATAATGAGGTCCATCTTATCTACCACATGATCAATCCTTGTATTCACAATTTCTATCAAGCACTGTACCCACTGTTTGAGTATTTGTTATGGACACCTCACACACTACCATGTTTGATCCAATGGACATCTCACCACCACTCACTGCACCACCATCCCCCACAATGCCACCATCAGTGATCCCCATCCACCAACATCTCCTTCACCCACATCAACAATTTTCACTACATACACTCTACATTCCCCTTGCTATCCCCCCTTGTATCATACACTCCTCAAATTACATCCACTTTACATACATCAATAGTAGACTCAACTCTAGCTATGATGATAAACTATGCAAATTAACTCTGAGAGGAGTATACTCTATTGGCACAAAAGAACACAATGCTTCAAGCTCAATCCGCCCACTCGAAGAGAGGATTTCAGATTTGGTGGCCAAGAAGGCTCTATTACAAGATCAGTTTGCCGCATTACAAATATCACACAATCAACTAGAAACAAAGATACAAGACATGGATGTGCAAGTAGTCAAAGATTTGGAAAATCACCTATATACACAAATGGAGCACAGCGCAAAGCTTACCTATAATATGGCACTCTTACAATGACATATTGTAGCCGCAAAGAAAGAGAATCAATGATTGCACCAACAAAATCACGAGAACTTAGAGGTGGCAATAGAAAACATGCCATGTGCACCCATCAACCCCTTTTTCAAGCTTGCATGATTAAAGAAGAATGCAAATGGTACATGGGAAATGACAGTAACAGATCAGCAATCTTATGGAATGAGGAAGAGCAATTAGTCTGATGCATATTGTTGGGAGACTGAACCGCAAAATTCACAAGTTACCCATAGGTCAAATTTTTAGTCTTTATTGCTTCGTCCATTGAATTTTGTCCTTCTGCTATTTAGGAAGAGCTTAATGATACTATGCAACTGGAATCTCTAATGCATAGTGTAGAACTTTCTTCTATTAGGAGCTATGCCCTTACTCTTCCAACCTTTTCCTAATTGTTTCAGTCGATTACTCTAAATCAACTCAATTTTGCTTATAATTGGATTGATGCATTTGACTGCCAACTACACAATATGAGGCACGTCGTCATGCCTTAAATTTATTGGTATGAAATTGATAATTAGCATCTAATGGGACCCTGAATTTATACGAGCAACAAGGTATTTCAAAAAATTTGGGTGAAGGAGTGCGATAACTTTCAGCAGGGTTGGAGCATAAATAGTAAATGCCCATGGAACTACAAGGAGCTGGAGGATTAAGGCATATGTTTATGCTGCCTATAAGCATGCTCACTTTCCAAAACTAGTATGTCCTCTGTGCTCAAAAAGATAGGTCATAAGTTTATCCTGAATGCTGGATTTTACCACAGTCCACATGATGAATGCAATGAGCATTCACTAGTTAAGGGTTTCCAATGGGTTTTGGCACCTAAAAGGTTAGAACTAAGTGTTGAGATATCAATCTCAACATGTGATGATCCAAGATGACACGTACCAGTTTTTCGTTTCTCTGACATGTATAGTGGTCACGCCGGTATATGTCAAGGATACTTCATTGAGCTTTATTAGATTTAACTACCGAGAGTGATGGCACATTTGTTTCTTGCCAGCTCACTCATTCGCGGACATTAGGTTTTTCCTTATGTACTGGTCTTTATATATTGCACTGGTTGTATTCTTGTTTTTTAGGTCATTCTTGTACATTCCTTTTATGTAATAGAAGAAGAAGAAGAAGATCATTCTTCCTTGCCTCAATCTGTGTGTGTGTGCTTCTCCTTGAGAGTGAGAGTGTGTGTGTGAGCTCTCTTCCTTATCTCCTTCCTTGTAACATGGTATCAGAGCCAGCGTGGCTGTAGAGAGCTCGTGGAGAAGGCGACGGTGAAGACTACGCGGCAAGGCGTGGAGAAAACGCGATTTCACAAACGGCCTCCGTTTGCTACGAAAATCGCCGTGAAGGTAGAAGACCTCAAAATATTTTTGAGCGTTATCCCTTTAGGGTCACTTGTTTTTGTCAGATCGAAGTTTCGGAGCCATCTCGACCTCCGTTTCGAGCCCGCAAGGTGGGCCCACAGAAAAATCAGGTCAGTTTCAGAAAATGTAACTTGCGTTGTGTTCGACGATACTCATATATTCCAGATCCAGAATTTCAAGCGATTCCGTGTACTGTTGATACACAAAAACTGTGTTTTTCTGAGATCGAACTGTCACGTCATAGTGCGACAGTGTTCAAGCAGAAGTGTTGCTTGTAGTGTGTTGCGGTGTTGTGAATTGTTGCAGAAATGGCAAACGCAGATGGAATGAGTCAGCTTATGAGCGATAAGCTGGACAAGAACAACTTTCATGCTTGGAGATTCAGAATGACGAATTTCCTGATGGGAAAAGGCTACTAGAAGTACATCGAAGGAGAGAATGAAAATGCTTCGCAGTTACCAGAAAGGAATCGGACTGCAGAACAGTTAAGAGCATATGAGGAATGGAATCAAGGAGCACGAAAGGTAATGTATTGGCTATCTGTTAGCATACAGGATAGCATGATTGGACACATACAGGATGCCAAGACTCCAAAAGAGGCTTGGAACAGCTTGGTCACTTTGTATGAGACTAATACAAAGGCACGAAAATTGCAACTCAAGAACGAGCTGCATACATTGGAAAAGAAGAGCATGTCGGTAAGTGACTACACTCTTAAAATCAAAGGCATATGTGAGTCACTTGCATCTATTGGCGTGAATGGAGATGATGATGATGATAAGGTGGAAGTGTGCCTTCGTGGTTTAGGAGCTGCATATAAGCAGTTCAGAACTTCCATACAGACCAGGGAAAATATTCCTAATTTTGCTGATCTGGTATCTATGCTGATTATTGAAGAAAAGAATCTTAGTCAGGACTCAAACTCCCAAGGAAAGCCCAGTTCTGAGCAGGTATTCTACTCTGGCAGAGGAAGAGGCAGAGGTAGAGGTTTTGGAAGTGGAAGAGGAAACAATAACCAAGACCAAGGTCAACAACAGAATCCTGCAGGAGGAAGAGGACAGTTTCGAGGCAAGGGGAGCCAAAGAGGTCGCAGAAATTTCCAAAGAAATGATTCAGGTAATGATAGTAAAGGATGTTGGAATTGTGGTAAACCTGGATACTTTGAACGTGATTGCAGGTTAAAGAATCAAAATAACAGAAGGCAGCAAAACAACTATGCATCCACAAGTGCAGATGATTCTGAGAAGCTTTTTATGGTTCAACATCACATGATGAATAGGATGTCTGCTGGTGTTTCAAAATCGAATGATAATGTCTGGTATGTTGATGCAGGTGCTTCAAATCACATGACCGGTCATGCAGAATGGTTTAGTAGTTTGCAGAAAATGCCAGTTCCTGGATATGTTGAAACAGGTGATGACACATCGCATCCTATTGAGCATACAGGAAACATAGCATTGTCTATGGAGGACGGAAAGGTAAAACATCTTGCTGATGTGCTGCATGTTCCTGTTCTATATTATTGAACAATGCATTGCTAAAGTGTTATATTATTACTGTATTAATATGTTTTTGATGTTTATGATATAGCAGCTGAAGGTTCGTGAGGAGCGTGCAAGGCGTGAAAGGGTGGACATCAATAATCCGCATAATTATTATTTAGCTTGTAAATAAACCTGCGTAGAAGGTTCTATTGTTAAAAAAGTAATGATTAGCATAAGGATCATTGTAGACCGTAGTTTCTGTTATTGAAAGCAATGGCTTTCTGTAAAAGTTATCAACTTTTAGTTTCACGCTTGTTTTTCAAAGCCGCCCTCTTGTAACCACTCTTTTCGACGTAATCAAAAATTCCTATAAATATATGCACTCTGTGGACTATCGAAACAAAGTGCATGGGGGGAGATTGCACCCAATCTTGCGCTCGATCTCGTCTCTTGTTGCCTCTATTTTCTGTGTGTTTTTCTGCATCCGTAATCTCTGTATGCGCGTGAGCAAGATCCTGACAACAGTGGTATCAGAGCTCTGCACGCGTCAATACAGAGGGTTCTGTTCTCTGTTCGCGATTCTGAATTCCGATTCCATCTCCATCTCCATCTCCATCTCCATCTTCGTCTTCGTCTTCGGTTTCGGTTTCGGTTTCGGTTTCTGTTTCTGTTCCTGTTCCAGAACGTTTTCTCCTTCGGCCCAAGGCGTCGACTAAGGCGTCGACTTAGGCAATACATTGGCACCCAAGGCTCCCTTGGCGACCGTTGGCTACGCGCGAGGCAATTTTAATTTTTGAGTGGTAATAGAGAGGTTTAGAGTCCCTAAGGTAGGAGGATTTGAACCCACAACCTCCTACTTTCAAGGGAAGTACTTTGACCACTCCACCATCTCTTGGAGCTGTAATCAAGTTCTCTCTCTTTATTACTTGTGGAAGGCGCGCGCGTCGATTTCAAGATTGGACCCAAGAAAGAATCAAGTGTATCTCTCAATCCGTAGGTCGGATTGAGGCGTGTAATATACCGTTGGAAAGCTCTCGGAACGAACTTTCCAATGAGCTAGCTTGGAAGTGTGAATTCCTTCAAAATCCTTGGGTGCCACTTGATTGAGTGTTCAAGATACCAAGCAAGGTTGAGAACACGGGATCGAGACACCAAGGTTGAGAGCAAGGATCCAAGAGCACCATGGAGGATTACAGTAATTCACCTCTACCTGCGGCAACACTTGAACAACAACTAGAGCTCTTGCGGCATGAGCTTCAAGGAGCTCAGAATGAGATCCGACAACGTGATGAAATCTTCCAAAAGATGCAAGCTGAGGAAGACAACCTTCCGAGAGTAGTAAAAGCTATTGTGTCTGCCCAATCTGATATTACTCATTCAAAGATTGGTAATAGAAACTACCAGTTTCTATGATTTGATGGCCGAAAGGATGGGCCTTTAGTACTTTCTTGGTTGTCACAGTTTGATGATTTTTATACCGATGAAATGTATACTGAAAGTGAAAAAGTTAAATTTGCCACTAACTATTTAGTAGGTAAAGCACAACTCTGGTGGAATGTCCTGCGGCACAGTACGGAGCGTCCAACAACTTGGAAGGCTTTTCAAGAAAATGTGAAGGATTCATTTCTTCCTCCTCAATACCATTTGCATGTTCGACGAGGATGGACGACCCTTACATGGAAGGAGGGTGATACGGTTACTACCTACACAGAGCGGTTCTGGCAAAATTTACTACTTGTACGAATGCTTGAAGATGTATCAGAAGATATCTTCTACAGAAATACGAAGATGGTTTGGAGGTGGGAATCCAAGCTAAGCTTCACACCCTACGACCTACAGCCCTCAACGAGGCTATATCTTTTGCTTATGATGCAGAAAAAGAATTCCAGTCCATAACCAAGTCACTCCGTCTACAACAACCACGTCCACGACCATTTCCTGTTAAACCTTCATTTCCTATGAAGCGTAATTTTAATGCCCCATCTTACCCTAGTTTTCCTCGTCCTCCACAATCCAATTACTCAACTCCACCCGTTGCTTCATCTCTCCAACCAACCAAACCACCTACCCTTCAAACTTCAGCAGTGAATGCCCAACAGAAGCGACCACGAATCACTTGCTGGAATTGTGGTAAACCTGGACATATAAAAATAAGGTGCAGATTGCAACCTCTTCATATGAAACCGGCTACAGCTCGATTGCATAACATGGAGGTCTATAATGAAGAAATTCCTCCTGTTTGGACAGAGGAATCACTGGAGAAGGATTTAAGTACCTTGGGTAACGATATCTCTCTACACTCTCTTCTTTGCATGCAGGGTACAATAAATAACAAACTAGTTAAAATTCTACATGATGATGGTAGTTCACATGACTTCATTTCACATTTATTAGTACAAGAACTTAAATTACAAACGTTTCCTTCTTTGTATAAAGTGAAAGCTGCATTTCAAGGTAGTCGTTATAATGTAACACGAGAAGTGCAAGATGTTACGATTAGCATAGGCCCTTATGTTGATTCACGAACATTTTTAATTGCACCTTTGCAATCTTATGATGTTATACTAGGTATGCCTTTTCGTCACCATTATAACCCACGTATTGACTACCATACTCATACCTTTAAGTTTGCTTTCAAAGGTCAAATCATTACTTTGTCTGCACGGCATGATTTCCAGCCATTTCCATTGATTAGTCACACTCAAGTAAAAAGTGCATTTAGGAAAGGATTCAACTCATGCATTGTTTTTGTCAATGTCATCAATGATTATACTCATACACTTCCAGATGCATATAAACCTTTCATGAGTACTTATAAGGATTGTTTTATGTCTGAATTTCCCTCTGAACTACCACCAGTTTGAGGATCCTTTGACCATAGCATAGACTTAGTCCCTGGTAGTTCTCCTCCTCATAAAGCACCTTATAGACATGGCCCACTACATCAAAAGGAAATAGAAAATCAAGTAAAAGACCTACTACAAAAAGGACTTATAAGGCCTAGTTCTTCCCCATTTGGAGCACCAGTTCTCTTAGTAGAGAAGAAGAATAAAACTTATCGAATGTGCATTGATTATAGAGCCCTTAACAAGATCACGATCAAGAATAGATACCCTATTCCTCGAATAGATGATCTCTTAGATAAGTTACGAGGAGCTCATGTCTTTAGTAAAATTGATCTTAAATCGGGTAACCATCAGATTCGTATGACACAAAGTGATATTTTTAAGACTGCATTTAGAACTCAAAATGGCCATTATGAATTTATGGTAATGCCCTTTGGACTTACTAATGCCCCTGCTACATTTGCGCGAATGATGAACAATATTTTTCTTGATTACCAAGCTTTTGTTCTTGTATTCTTTGATGACATACTTATTTATAGTAAGAATGATAGTGAACATGAAAAGCATCTTGAAACAGTTTTTCATTTGTTACGAGAGAACACATTTTATGCTAATCCTGAAAAGAGTTATTTCTTTCAGCGTAAGCTAGAATATTTAGGACATATTATTTCAAGTGAAGGTGTGCATGTGGATCCGAAAAAGATTAGAGTTATCATAGAATGGCCTACACCACAATCAGTCAATGATGTTCGTTCTTTTCTTGGGTTGGCTAGTTTCTATAGGAAGTTTGTTCGAAATTTTTCTTATTTAGCATTGCCTCTTACCTTGTTGTTGAAAAAGAAAATAAAATTTGCATGGGGAATTACCCAACAACAGTCCTTTGACAAACTTAAACATGCACTTTCACATGCACCTGTTTTACAATTACCTGATTTTTCACAACCCTTTCATGTTGTTACTGATGCTAGCAGCTGAAGGTTCGTGAGGAGCGTGCAAGGCGTGAAAGGGTGGACATCAATAATCCGCATAATTATTATTTAGCTTGTAAATAAACCTGCGTAGAAGGTTCTATTGTTAAAAAAGTAATGATTAGCATAAGAATCATTGTAGACCGTAGTTTCTATTATTGAAAGCAATGGCTTTCTGTAAAAGTTATCAACTTTTAGTTTCACGCTTGTTTTTCAAACTCGCCCTCTTGTAACCACTCTTTTCGACGTAATCAAAAATTCCTATAAATACATGCACTCTGTGGACTGTCGAAACAGAGTGCATGGGGGGAGATTGCACCCAATCTTGCGTTCGGTCTCGTCTCTTGTTGCCTCTATTTTCTGTGTGTTTTTCTGCGTCTGTAATCTCTATATGCGCGTGAGCAAGATCCTGACAACAGTTCCAAATATAACAAAGAATCTGGTTTCTGTTGGACAAATGGTTGATCAGGGATTACAAGTCAGGTTCAATGCTGATGGATTATATGTAGAAGAGTACAAGCAGGATGGACAATTGGTTGCCAAAGGAAACAAAGTGGGTAGGATGTTCACCTCAAATGTGAAGATTCCCGAAACGAATGAAGCCATGTTTGCAAAAGGTGCAGGAGTTATTGCAGATATAGAGATATGGCACAAACGGATTGGACATGCAAACCTGCGAAGGCTGAAAATGATGCAGTCAAAGGAGATTGTCCATGGACTACCAAGTTTCAAAGTTGCAGAAATGCAAAAGGTATGTGCAGCATGTCAATTTGGTAAAAAGTCAAGAGCATCATTTCCACATGACAAGCATGTTAGTGAGAAGGTACTAGAAGTAGTACATACAGATGTTTGGGGTCCAGCAAAGACCACATCTATGGGCGGTTGCAGGTTTTATGTTACTTTCATTGATGACCATACACGCAAAGTATGGGTATATTTCATGAAAGAGAAGAGCGAGGTGTTTACTCACTTCCAGATTTTTAAAGTTATGGTGGAAAAGCAGACAGGGAAGTACATTCAAACATTAAGATCTGATGGAGGAGGTGAATACATGTCAAATGAGTTCAGCAGTTTTCTAAAAAATCATGGAATTCAGCGTCAGTTTTCATGCAGGTACACACCACAACAGAATGGTGTTGCCGAACGCAAAAATAGACATATTGCAGAAATAGCAAGAGCCTTGATGCCTAAGAAGAATATGCCTCATTGTTATTGGGCAGAAGCTGTGCATACTGCTGTATACATCATGAACAGAACTCCGACTGTTGTTGTACATCAAGTTACACCTGAAGAGAAGTTTACAGGTAAAAAGCCAAACTTATCACATCTGAAAGTTTTTGGCTGTATTGCATATGTACATGTTCCAGATGAGTTGAGGACAAAGCTTGATCCGAAAGCAGAAAAATGTGTCTTCATTGGATATTCCCTTGAGCAAAAGGGGTACAAATGTTATAACCCACTCACACGACAGGTGAAGGTGATCAGAGATGTGGTATTTGATGAAATGTCAAGCTTCTATGCAGATACCAAAGAAGGACTGAATCTTGAACCAAATGATAAAGAAAATGCTGAAAAATCTAGTGTAGAATCTCAAATTTTGAGTGGACCAGATGCATCACCAAGCAATAGTTCCAACTCAAATCCATGGAGTGGAAGATTGCGTGGAAATTTCAGTCCAGCAAATTCATCAAATACATCCAAGAAAGGTAAAGAAAAGCTTTCTGCTGGTGGTAAAACAGGTGCAGGTTTTGAAGACGTTGATGGAGATTCAAGCGGTTCAGAAAAGAGTATTGATGAGGAACTTGGATCGCCCTCTGTGAAGACTCCAGGAGTAAGAAGGGCACATGCAGATGATACAAGAAGAAGTGACCCAGGACCAAGAAGATCTGGGAGGATGCGTAATTCAGTGCAACGATTGACATATGATAGTTACATGGCTCGCCATTGTGCCTACATGACAAAGGTAATACAAGATGCTGAACCTTCTTGTTTTGAAGATGCAATTGGTAATGTAGATTGGGAAAAAGCTATGGATGAGGAGATGGCTGCACTTTATGGAAATGATACATGGAAGCTGGTTCCATTGCCGCAAGGAAAGAAACCCATAGGCTGTAAATGGGTTTACAAGGTAAAGCATAATGTTGATGGTAGCATAAGCAGGTATAAAGCACGATTGGTAGCTAAAGGATATGCACAGACATATGGCATTGATTATGAGGAAACATTCAGCCCTGTAGCTAAAATGTCTACTGTTAGGACACTTGTTGCATTAGCTACAGCAAAAGGATGGACTTTGCATCAGATGGATGTAAAGAATGCTTTCCTACATGGTGAGTTACAGGAAGAAGTATATATGGACCAGCCACAAGGATATGAAGATTCAAAGCATCCAGAATATGTTTGTAGGTTGCAAAAGGCTTTGTATGGGCTGAAGCAGGCTCTGCGTGCATGGCATGCAAGGATTGCTGATTACTTAACCAGCATTGGGTTTTCTATGTGTGATGCAGATCATTCACTATATGCAAGGAAGGCTGATGATGGCATCACTATTGTGGCTATTTATGTTGATGATCTGATTGCAGGTGGTGATAATGAAGAAAGCATCAAAGAGGTAAAGAGACTTCTTATGCAGGAATTTGACATGAAAGATCTTGGTGTGCTACGCTATTTCTTGGGCATTGAGTTTATACATACAGAAACAGGTATATGGATGTCGCAAAGGCAATATGCCTTGAATATGCTTCAAAAGTATGGTATGGCTGATTGTAAGCCAATTTCTATGCCTTTAGATCAGAATTTGAAATTGGATACTACATCAGGTGAAGCATTGGAAAATGCTACTATGTACAGGAAAATTGTGGGAAGTCTTATATATCTTACAATTACAAGGCCTGATTTAAGCTACACTGTTGGACTTGAAAGTCAGTTTATGCAGGTTCCCAGGAAGCCACATTTGGATGCTCTGAGGAGCACTCTATGTTATGTGAGTGTTACTTTGGATTATGCATTGTTTTATGAAGCTGGTGTAGATTTGCAGGTTCATGGATACACCGTTGCAGATTGGGCTGGTAGTACTCCAGATAGAAGATCTACTAGTGGCTTTCTTTTCTCACTTGGAGGTGCAGCTATTACATGGAGCAGTAAGAAGTAACCCACTGTTGCTTTGTCGAGTACAGAGGCTGAGTACAGAGGTGCTGCAATGGCAGCATGTGAGGCATCATGGCTGGAGATGTTACTTGCAGATTTAGGTGTGGAAGTGCAAAAGCCTATCACTATCTATTGTGATAATCTTAGCAGCATACAATTAGCACGAAACCCTATTTTCCATGCTAGAACAAAGCATATCGAGGTACATTATCACTTCATCAGAGAGAAGGTATTAGCAGGTGATATTGATCTTGTTTATGTGAGAACAGATGAGCAGGTTGCTGATATTTTCACCAAAGCACTTGGAGCTGAGAAGTTGAAGAAGTTTCGGAAGATGCTTGGATTGTAGGATATGGCGTTGAGCTTGAGGGGGAGTGTTGAGATATCAAGCTCAACATGTGATGATCCAGGATGACACGTACTAGTTTTTCGTTTCTCTGACATGTATAGTGGTCACGCAGGTATATGTCAGGGATACTTCATTGAGCTTTATTAGATTTATCTACCGAGAGTGATGGCACATTTGTTTCTTGCCAGCTCACTCATTCGCAGACATTAGGTTTTTCCTTATGTACTGGTCTTTATATATTGCATTGGTTGTATTCTTGTTTTTTAGGTCATTCTTGTACATTCCTTTTATGTAATAATAGAAGAAGAAGAAGAAGAAGATCATTCTTCCTTGCCTCAATCTGTGTGTGTGCTTCTCCTTGAGAGTGAGAGTGTGTGTGTGAGCTCTCTTCCTTATCTCCTTCCTCGTAACACTAAGCATGCAAGCTGAATCGATCTTTCTGTCTCGGGGTTCAATCACTAGAGAAACCATTATAAACTTAGGAGAAATCGTAGTTCATATCAAACCCTGAGTGTTTAACGATTGAGGGTGAATCATTTCTTGGAGTTGCATGTGTGTGCCTCCATGTTAATTGTTGAGCGAGATTTACCTTAGGTCCTCCTTAAATCTTTGTCTGATTCCTAAGTTAGAGGATCATTATTTGTGGCACAACTAGGATTTTCTGTATGTCCCATATGTCCAGAGGTCAAGGGTATTACATTCATGGTCTGCATATATGTTGCTATGCCACATGACCACTCTATGGAAAGAAGGGTATGTTATTCCAATTGAGATAATTAATTTGTGTGACTAAATTAAGAAACACACTTTGTACGAATCAATGTGTACAGCCAAGCATCCTTAGGGATGAATGTGCATAGTGAAGACCAAAATGGAAACATGTATTTCTCTTGCACTTTGCATCTGATTGAGTCTCATACACTCATGATTCACGTATAATTCATATGGCTTTCAATTTGGTTGTTTTCCCATAACTATGCAGATCGGTTTAGAGGAAGAGAAGGGTGAAAGTGAGCACGATAGCATGGCAAAAAGAGTGTGTGTGTGGATTTGAGAGAGGGAGGGAGTGCTAGATAGAGGGAGAAAAAGATCATGTACTAGATTGTGTGTGTGGCTGAGCATGTGCATGCATGGAAAGTGTGTAGGTGTATGAGCATGTGTTGGTGAGTGTGTGTTGATGAAGGTGTGAAATTGAATGCTTGTGAGCATGATGGTGTATGCAAGTGTTTATTTGTGTAAGTGCATAAGGAAGTGAGAGTGAAGAAGAGAAAGGGAAGTAGATCGGTGAAACCAGTGTATTTGTGCACGTCCACAAGTTTGGGATAAGAAAAGTTTGCCCAAAACAGAGTTTAAGCAAATGTAGTTGTGAACAAACACCTTCTCTATGGCTTTGTAAAAGCCCATCATTTGGCATTCTTGGTGGGACTTAGCTTAGTACATCTCATAGAGATTGCTATGAGTTCACTTGGTGCCCAAATCGTGTGGTAGAGCCGGTTCACCCCACAGTTGCTTTGGTCCTTAGAAGAAATGGTGCAACGAAGGAAAGTTTGGGATTCTCACACGATGGATACAAGGAAGATGAATTTTGGACAGGCTAATAGTCAAACTGAATTTGGTCCAACAAGGAGACAACTTGTGAATCAACATTGTCGATTTGGTCCTATTTCCAATTATGTTAGATGCTAGTGTTGCGAGGAGATTGGGCACATTGCCAAATTTTGTCCTTGAGTATCTACTCCTTTGGACTTAATCCCCATGTGCACGGATTGCGGAAAGAAGAGTTGGAGTGAGCATGCATGCAAGGTAAAAGAAATATGTGTCGAGAAGAACAGAAGGAAGGAAACTCCTCTCTCTTCTTTCTATGTGGAGGTCAAAAATAGTGAAGCTTTTCAATCAAGTGGAGCCTCAGGGGAAATAAGGATTCCCCCCAAGATGATAGTGCCGATCAACATGATCAAGAGGTTTGAGCATTTGAGGATAGATGAGAACATTGACTATGACCATGACAGAAGGGCTAGTAAATCAAAAGAGAAATTCTTAGAAGCATTGACAAGTGTACAATGCCAATTGAATCGGATATGTGAAGAGCGAGATAGCAAAAGGGCCAAGGTTGAGAGATTAGAGAAAAATCAATTAAAAATAGAGGAATTCATAGGGAAATGGGAGGAGCAATTGAGACTGATGGAAAGCAGAAACAAGGAGTTGAAAAGAGAAAACAAAAACCTAAAGACAGAAATGGGAAGACTTCATAGTGGAGAGATTTTTAGAAAGGATAAGGAAACAGAAAGAGAGATCCTCAAGATCAATTATGATTTAGGATAGTAGATTGCTATGGGTTTACAATTGAAGATGAGTTGCAATGAAGCGAGGACGATTTGATGAAAAGGATTGAGCAAGGAGAGCGAGAAAATCAGGAGAGTGCAAGAAGTTATCTACAGGTATAGTGACCAAGTGGGTAGAATCAACGATGATCTTCTATCAAAATTAGAGAGGATAAAACATGCTCAGGATGCAAGCGATAAGAAAATGGACGAATTTGAAAAAGATAATGAGGGATTCAAAGGAGAGCTCGATAGATGGAGGAGTCAGAGAGAACACAAAAAACGGAGATGGGTAGAGAGAGATGAAAGAGTAGATAGAATTGAATATGCATTGGAGACAATGATAGATAAGCTGAGCACATTCAGAGGAGTGATAGAAGAGACGAACACTTTGAATGGGACAGTAAAAACCCTAGCTAGTCATTCAGAGGACGGTTTTCAAGAAGTCTATAAGAGAGTCGGAGGAGTAGAATCAAAGGTGGATGAGATAGAAAACAAGATGGACAATCTAGGGAGAGGAATATCAGAAGAGTTAGATCATTTGGTGAAGAAGGTCAAAAAAATTGAGCAAGTGCATAAAGACGGGTACGAGAATCTTGAAAAGGAACATATGAAAATGCAAGACAAGATTGAGAAACTATATGAATTATTTGGGGAAGTTAGAAATGAGTTCCGAGAGAATGAAAAGATTATGCGCAAAGGGGGACCAATAGATGAGAAATTGCATGAAAGAATAAGGCACGTGGATTGCAAAATGACAAAATGCCAAGGTGATATCGGATTGTTTAGGAGAAGATTGAGCAAACTAGCTATGGAGGTGGAAGAATTGAGGAATGTAGGAAATGAGAGTGCACGATGCCTTGCAAAGTGTTTTTTTTTCGATAGAGGACTATTTACAAAAAACAACAAATCATGTGGATTCTTTGCAAAGATGAGTTTGGACATAAAAGCAAAACTATTTGAGGAGGTGTTGAAGAGATGGTTTGCACAATGATGAGGCTCTTGAGGCTGATCCTGACTCACCTCCTAGAGAGCATTGATCACTTGTGATGAACGAGGCTAGGTAGGAATTTTTGAGGTTTTCGTGCTTCATTACGCCTGAGGAAGGGACTTAGAGGTAGGATAGGGAAATCCGGTTTGATGAGCCTATTTGCAACTAGTCAGTTGTGTCATATATAATCCTTATGCCTACGAAGTGATGAGGGAGGGATATTGTGGTTGTATTTTTTGTGTATTTTTGGTGTATGCATGATGGATGGGATGGGTTGGGCAGATTCTCCTTTCTACCTCTCCCCAACTCTCAAGACATGGGAAATGAAAAAATTGGAAAAGAAAAAAAAAAAGAGAAAACAAGAAAAACAAAAACAATGATCGTGTATATATGTGTGCCAGCATGCTATGATGAGTTAGTAGGCAAGTGGAGTCATCCCGGTCGGGTGGTCAGGACCATGAGCTGACCATATTTGTTTTGTGCTTTGCGCCATAGTGAGTTGATAGGTGAGTGGAACAATCTTGGCCGGGTGATCAAGACCACGAGCTGCACCCGGCTTCGCTATGGACTAGCATGTATATATGTGTGTGTATCTTGTATATGTCATTGCATGCTATGTTGTGTTGGTAGACGGGTGGAACAAACCTGGCCAAGTAGTCAGGGTTGCGAGTCACATCCAATTGCAACATAGGCCAACTCGTGAAAAAATAAACAAAAAGAAAAGAGAAGGAAAGTTCCCACTCCTGAGGGGGAGATACAGAGAGGAGGATGGAGGTGATCGCCCAGATGGGTGTGTTTTTGTATGCATGTATTTATGAGAATGAGATGTCGACTGTTGATAGATCGATCAACTCAAGGCCAACGCTTGCCTATGTTGGATTTGGCTTTTCCTATGTTATCAATAGACCCGTTTTGAAGGTTCATAATGGTGTGCATGCTCTTTGGGAATTCTCTGCTATGTCTTGTTTCATTGTGTGTGATCGGATTTTTGGGATGTGAGTGAGACTAAGTTTTAGATGGTCTCATTTTTGCTTATACATACATGGCAAGTAAAGGAGCTCTCGGACGTAGATGCATGAGGATACATGTTTTTCTTGACTCCTTTTTGTATGATTTTTGGGATTCACTTTTTGATGAGTTTGCAGGTGACAGGAATGCGAGGATGAAGGAGGATTTTGCCAAGGTCAAGGTATACAAATGATTTTGATTGATTGATAACATGATTATTGATTGACTGCAAGTTTCGAGGGAATTCTTCGAGAATCAATTGATGTTCACACTATTGATATCTTTTCAAAGTCATTATTTTGGTTTATCACATGGATGATTAGAATTGAGGGGAGCGTGGGGATCATATGATTTTTGTTTGAGTTTTATCATAGGAGAATCTTGAGAGGATCAGACTCAGGAGTGGTTCATTCATGTTTTTGATTTTTTGGTTCTGGTTATTATATCTATGTTGGGGATTGAAGAGGTGTATGGCTAACATGATCCTTTCGTTGGAGCCTTGTTGTAGGAGAGAATGAGTTGAGGAAAGGAGTGGTGCATGAGTAGGTGTGAGAAGGTATGGATGCATCTGAGCCATGGTGACATGGAGGTTAGTACATCTATATATGGATACCGGTAATGGTGTGGATGGTAAGGTGAGTTGAAAGTTGAGAAGGAACTTTTGTGCATGAGAATTAGGTATGCGTAAAGAGTTAAAAACATGTCTTTGTGTGCTTCATCACGGCTGCATGGTTGAATGATTAGTTTATGGTACTTTAAATGAGCTAACTCTTTTCATGAAGTGGCAAGTAAAAAAGCAAGGTGGCCCGGGTAGTGGAAATGCTCGCCAGGATGACTTCGCAAGTAGAAGGGGCGAGTATGTTACATGTTGATTTGTATAAGAATGGTGATCTACTAATGTGGTTTTGATGCAAGGAACTAAGAAATAATCCCCCAAATGAGGATGATCAAGTGTTTTGCACTAATAAATAGGTGTGGATATGTTAGCATGAATAGGATTGTCAAATGAGAGTTTGTGTAAATATGGTTGTGTCTAGCCAAAGGGTTTGTGTATATGCTTGCATTTCAAATAAAGATACAAAAATAGAGCATGTTTTTATCTATAAGCAAATATGAAGCAACGTCAAGCCGGTACTCATGTCATGTGTTGATAATGAGAGTTGGCTCTCCGATAAAAATTTCTAGCAATGACTAATGCCAATATTGTGTGTCTCGCTTGGATGTTTTGTTGTTTCTATCTTGGGAGTCACCGTGATGTTTATGTGGTATGCGACACATGCATATTGCGGCCTCAATATATTTCTGAGCACGTGTTCTTTGATTTTGATTCAGGTCATGTATTTCTCTACATTCTCTCTGAAATGACAGAAAAAAGGGGGAATGGGGCAGTGATTGGCCGCCCTTGACATGTCAGATGACAGGAGATGGGAAAGAAAATGCCCGTCAGTACACACGATGGGGGTTTTTATGCTTTATGCTCTTTGAGAAAGACGACAGGCATTCTCGGTGGCTGGAGGGCATTCAAGGAGTCCAAAAAGAAGGGGAGGTACTCATCTAAAAAAGGGCAGATTTGTCCGAACCTGCATACCCTAGTGGCTGACGCTTTGAAGCTGTAGGAAGATGTCCTGAGTTCAAGTCCTGGCTGGACAAGTCCATGAGTCATTCATGAGGGGTGCCTCTACCTTAAGAGGTTGTATTTCCAATTCATTGTTCTCTCAAAAAAAAAAAAAGGGAGGTTTTACCCTAGGATTCGAGTCTTCTATTTTGTTGAGAGCGAGGGGGCTTTTGGTGGTTTTCTCTTTGCTCGTTTTTCGGGTGGTGTCCATGTGCAGGTACAGGAGTGAGGGGATAGTTAAAGTGAAAGGCAGATGTTATCTTGTTCAGACCTGTGCGGGGGGGGGGGGGGAGAGAGAGAGAGAGAATCCGGGAGAGCAGACAGGTACGAAGAAGATAGAAGCAACTCTCGAAGGAGAAGAGGGAAGGAGAATTGAGTTTTGGAGGGGGAATATTTTTTTGCGCTCCTTTAGGAATTCGGGGGTGTGCAGGTACAAAGGGGGCTCTGCAACTAAGAGTGCAAGCGCACATTTTGGACTATAGCGGCTTGTGTTCTCTTTGGATCATCAGTCGGAGGTTGAATCACTTCTCTTCTCTTTCTTTTTTGTGCAAGCCTCTGTTTGAGTGAGACTTCTCTAAAAGTTATCGCACTCCTTTACCCTTTTTTTTTTTTATACCTTCTTGCTTGTGTAAATTCAGGATACCATTAGATGCTTATTCTCAATTTCATACCAATAAATTTAAGACATGACAACGTGCCTCATATTGTGTAGTTGGCAGTCAAATGCATCAATCCAATTATAAGAAAAATTGAGTTGATTTAGAGTAATCGATTGAAACCGTTAGGAAAAGGTTGGAAAAGTAAGGGCATAGCTCTTGATAGAAGAAAGTTCTACACTATGCATTAGAGCTTCCAGTTGCACAATATCATTAAGCTCTTCCTAAACAGCAGAAGGACAAAATTCAATGGACGAAGCAATAAAGACTAAAAACTTGACCTGCATATAACTTGTGAATTTTGCGGTTCACTCTCCCAACAATGCACATTAGAGTAATTGCTCTAATGTGCATTTATCTCATCCTCCAAAAGCATTTTCCCTTGAATTGTATGCTAGAGTTCCCTTTATCTCATCCTCCAAAAGCATTTTCCCCCTTCTTGTATCTACTCCTATTTTTGTTCTCTCCAACCCGACCTCTCTTGTAGTAGCTCTTCCTTCCGAAAAAGAACTCCCTCTGCACCTCCACCTTCCGATCTACTAAATTCCCTTCCTTCTCATGCTCGTTCACTCCTTTCTCCTCTTTTGGTTGCTACATATCCCTTCACCAAAAGAATCCTCTTCTTTGCCTTTCATAGCCCCTTCTCCTTGATGATCGTCATGTACCTTCCCTGAACCTTCAAAGAACAAAAGTATTTGATCTTCCCCCTCAGTAATCCCTAATGGTATGCATAGCCAAAAAAGACCAGGACTTCCCTCGACCTTCCGTCACGGAAAAAGGTGAAGAAGAAGCTCTACTTTTCCTCAATCCTCCCCCCCTCCTCAACCTCAAAAGCTAAAAGCACCCATTTATCGAACCCTGAGTGTTTAATGGTTGAGGGTGAAGTATTTCTTGGAGTTACATGTGTGAGTATTCATGTTAATTGTTGAGCCATATTTACCTTAGGTCCTCCTTAAAGCTTTGTCTGATTCCTAAGTTAGGGGATTGACATTCATGGCACAACTAGGATTTTCTATATGTCATGTATGTCCTGAGGTCAAGGGTATAACATTCACAGTCTGCATATATGTTGCTATGCCACATGCTACATGACTCACCCCATGGAAAGAAGGGTATATTATTCCAATCGAGATAATTAATTTGTGTGCCTAAATTAAGAAACACACTTTCTACGAATCAATGTGTACAACCAAGCATCCTTAGGGACGAATGTGCATAGTGAAGACCAAAATGGAAACATGTATTTCTCTTGCACTTCACATCTGACTGAGACTCATACACTTGTGATCCAAGTATAATTCATATGACTTTCAATTCGGTTGTTTTCCCGTAAGTATGTAGATCGATTTAGATGAAGAGAAGGATGAAAGTGAGCACGATAGCATGGCAGAAAGAGTGTGTGTATGGATTTGAGAGAGGGAGGGAGTGCTAGATAGAGGGAGAAAAAGATTGTGTACTAGATTATGTGTGTATCTGAGCATGTGCATGCATGGAAAGTGTGTAGGTGTATGAGCATGTGTTGGTGAGTGTGTGTTGATGAAGGTGTGAGATTGAATGCTTGTGAGCATGATGGTGTATGCAAGTGTTTAGTTGTGTAAGTGCATAAGGGAGTGACAGTGAAGAAGTGAAAGGGAAGTAGATCAGTGAAACGAGTGTATTTGTGCATGTCTACGAGTCTGGGATAAGAAAAGTTTGCCCAAAATAGAGTTTAAGCAAATGTAGTTGTGAACAAACACCTTCTCCGCGGCTTCATAAAAGCCCATCACATACATGGCCAGAAGAATATTTTGTTTTAACATAGGTCCTTGAATAACCTGGATGTGCAAAAAAAAAGTGCATCATGATAATCATGCAATATTTGAACTTTCAATGGAGATTCAGAAGATATGCATAATTGATTGTTACAATGCAAAGATCCATTCTGCAAATGAAATTTATCTTAATACATCAATCCACTATTTGCATGCCAAAAATTCAAGATACGCGCATAAAAAGCTTCTTGTTTCAGTTCTTCTTGAATTTGATTGAGAAAATCAAAATTTATTATAGAAAAAATATTACATAAAGGTCTCCAACTCAATGCATCAATGACCTTATTTTCCTTACCATCCAAATTCGTAATGTCAAAACCATACTTCCTTAATAATTCAATCCAATGATTTTGCCTATTGTTAAGCAATGGTTGTGCAAAAATGTATTTTAGACTATGATGATCTATTTTCAATTCAAAGTTACTCTCTTTGCATGATTGAGATGTGTATATGTGGTTGCATGCATGAACTCGGATAGATTTCCAACTATGTAGCACAAGTCAGGTCTTGTGAGGCATAGATCAATGATCCCACAATGCTCATATATGGTGTAAGGTCTTCTATCTTCTTACCATCTTCTTTACTTAACTTGACATTTGAATCCATAGGTCGAGCTATTGGTTTGCAATCTATCATGCCAAACCTAAACAACACATCTAGAAGATACTTCTTTTGAGAGGGATAGATACTTTCTTTCCCATAGATCACGTCAGTGCTAAGAAAGTACTCTAGCACACCTAAATCTGAGATTTTGAACTCTCTTCTAAGCTTCTCTTTGATGGTCCTTATCCCTGCATCATCATCACCTATCACAAGGAGATCACCTACATATATGCATATCAAACATATCATGTCATTTATTTTCTTCATACATAAAGATGGATCTGCATCACTTGGAGAGAAACCACATCTCTTAAAGAAGTCCAATATCTGATTCTGAGCCCTTAGGGCTTGCTTTAGGCCATACAGGCCTTCTTCAACTTGCAAACATAGGTAGGATGTTGTGGATCTACATACCCTTGAGGTTGTTCCATGAACACCTCTTCTTGTAACTCACCATTCAAGAAAGCATTCTTTATGTCCATCTGGTAGATAGGACACCTCCTTGTTGCACATAAGGCTATGAGGGCTCTAATGGTAGCCTTGTTTGCCACATGGCCAAAAGTCTCCTCATAATCCACCCCTTGTGTCTATGTGAAGCCTTTGGCTACTAGTTTAGTCGTGTACCTTTCCAAACTGTCATCTGCATTCCTCTTGGTCTTGTACACCCACCTGTTTTGTACTATCTTCAGGCCTTCCTTCTTGGGTACTAGTTCCTAAGTGTTTTTCTCCTTAAGAGCTTTGAACCCTTCATACATAGCCTTCGTCCACTCTGGTTTGGACTTTTCCACCTCATAAGAATTTGGCTCTTGATGTGCAATGGCATTCATCATGTATGCATAGTGCTTTGCAACGAAAGAACCATATGTATACCTTTGTGCGGTACCTTCTTCCTTGTAGACCTCCTCTCTTGGCCTTTGGGATATTACTTCTTGAGTCTATTGAGCCTTACATTAGGATTAATGACCTCCTCAAGCTCTTCCTCTTTTGACTCCTCTTGAGCTTCCCTAGTGTCATAGTCTATCTCTTGCATCCTTCTACATTTTGAATTAGAGGATTTTCCTTCATAATCATAAGTTTAAGAGTGATCATATGAGTGTACCTTTGATGTCCACTAATTGTGATTGACCCTTGAGGTTGAATCTGCACATCAAGGTCTGCATACTCCTCTTGATCCTCTTCATCCAACTTTGCCTTGCCCTTGTCTCCATACCATGACCTTGACTCATCAAACACATCTCTTGAAACATATAGCTTCTTTGAGAGAGGGTTGTAGCACCTGTAGCCTTTTTTCTTATTTGAGTAGCTAATGAATACACATTTTTCACTCTTGAGCTCTAACTTTGTTCTCACTTCACTAGGAATATGAACAAAGCATACACAGCCAAATACCTTGAGGTGCTCCATGGTTGGTTTCTTGCCATAATAGACTTCGTGTGGAGTCAAGTTGTGCACACCACCTGTTGGAACCTTGTTTATCAAGTGATAAGTTGTATTCACAACTTTAGCCCAATAAGAGAATGGTAACTTATGAGGAATCTAGCTATCTCAACCAAATGCCTATTCTTCCACTCTATAACACCATTTTGTTGAGGAGTGTACCTGCATGTAAAGTCCTTCCTTATGCTATTGTCCTACAAGTACTTTGTGAATTCCTTGGATAAATATTATCCCCCTCCTTTGACCTCACTGTATTGATGTGTGCATCACATTCTTTCTCAACAAGGAACCTAAACTTTTGAAAGCATGAAAACACTTCTGATTTTTCCTTGATAACTTATAGCCATACCTTTCTTGAGTGGTCATCAATGAAAGTGACAAAGTATCTAGCTCCTCCCATTGAAGCCTCTATAATAGGGCCCCATACATATGAGTGTATAAGCTCCAAGAGCTTAGAGGATCTGTACTCACTCTTTGGAAATGGCTTCCTTTCTTGCTTACCTAGCTGACAAGCATCACAAAAATCATGTAGACCTTGGCCTTCAAGATTTGGTAATCCTTGCACTAAACCGGCTTTACACATGCTTTCTAACTTGGGAATATTGATATGTCATATCTTCTTGTGCCAAAGATCAATCTCCGCAATCCTTTTGTTACCAATCATCACATAACATACCTTGTTGTGTATAGGAGCAACATCTAGTGTGAACAATCTGCCTTCTTTCCTTCCCTTGGCAATGACTTGCCACCTTGCTTCACCACGCACCCTTTTGCATCAAATATAACCTGCATACCACTCTCTACCATCTTTCCTATAGAGATAAGGTTCTTGGAAATATATGGAACATGGAGCACATCTTTAAGAGTCTTGACAGATTTACCTTCACCTAGCTTCACATCTCCCACATGTGTAATGGGATGCTCAGTGTTATCTCCTGTCTCCACACAACCTTTTGATTTTGTGTTGCTCTAGCACAATGGTGAGAACCACGTTAAGAAGCTCCACCTCCTTAATGTCAATCCGCGGAAGAGATAGGAGTGATATGAAGATCGTGTGTGAGATGAAGTGAGAGTGAAGGTGAGAAGCATAGAAATGCACACACACATACACACACTACGAAGAGACAAGCAAGACACAATGGAAGGTGAGAAATCAACTCTATTACTCAAGAACACTCTTACAAACTCAAAAGAACTCTAACCTCAAACAAGCTAACCTCAAAAATGAGCTCTCTAGCTCTTTTTACAGTTTCTAGACTAGTTTTGACCAGTTTCACATCTAGTGACCGGCATAGTTAAAAATTAGGTCCTAGATGCTATTTGGAAGGGTAAACGGTATCTAAAAATAACGAAAATTGGTACGCGCATTCTACCTAAGCTCCTCAAGCTCGAGGACTCCTCGGCTTGCACAAAATGGAGCTATGGATTACAAAATGGGGTTTTCTATGTTACATATGTTACAATAGTGATAAAAATCACTGTTGGAGGTTTTTGGAAAGTATTTGAAAACATAATTCTTTGAAAAACGATTCGACTGGCTCCCTGCTCCGTTGTTACATGCTTCCGTGTCGTCTGTGCCTCTGGCTGCTTCCAACACCCCCCTCCCTCTTGCTTCTGTCGTCCCTGACAGAACCTTGCTGTGAGGTCTGCCGGATATAGTTCTGTAGGAGGTCTTGAGCGAGGGTGTGCTCGGAGATACGAATGCCTCGGGCCAGGTCTGCCTCGAGTTTCTCCCAGTCGATTGGTTGCGGTTCGTCCGGTGGCGGGAGCTGATAGTGTGTGGAATAGACCATTCGTTCACAGGCAAATAATTGTAATAAATGTGTAGGCCTGCTTATGAATACCTCCGAATGGTATTCCCAGAAGCCGGTTGTGAACATCTCTTTGAATGTCTGCTTGTAGCACGCCGGTAGGTACTTTATTCTGCAGTGCCAGGCATAACACACCCGTAGCGATGGCGTTGTACTCATATCGTATACCAGATCAAAATTGCCATGCTCAAAGCCCGGGTTGTTGACATGTGGTGCCTTGACGCGTCGGAAGACTTTAAAAATCATTTGCATCATGTCAAAAATTTTGACAGTCATATGCACCGCTATATCGTCCATATGCTTTAATCTAGGGAGCCAGTGGCGAATTGTAGCCATCATGTAGCTAACAGTTGGTAACTCAATGGGTGGCTTAAAATAGGGGTAATTCAACCAGTCTTGGCACTGCTTATTGTTTTGTACCTTAATAGCAAAGGCAATCCAGGAGCGGCGTCGTGGCACTGGTCCCCAACACGGGTTGTACTTCAAATGCAAAGGTGCCTTTACCCATGTACTCATCATCTCTGGATACTACTGTAGTAAATCTTTTCGCCACTCTGGTTGATAGATCCTTCCTTTCTGTGCATCTAGTGGCAAATCAGCCGCCTCGAATTGAGTTGCATGCGATGGTTTCTTACCTGTCTCTTTCTCAATGGCTAACTGGTATTCGGCCATTAACATGAAATATGGTTTATACTGTAGCTCATGCCCAGATATGTATCGTCGCGGGGCCAAATGAGCAAAGAATGGAGACTGTAATATCTTTTCTTCTATCATCGCCATGGCATGTAATTGTGCCTCTACTCTAGCTGAGTGCGTTGTTCCAATTTCCTCAATAGTCTTCATCCACGCGGGGGTCGGAAGTTCGTACGTCATCTGACCTTCGACCGTGACGCGTCCGCCTGGGATGGGTTGCGGCTCGTATGCTTCTTCAAACGTTTCCTCCACCGGGATGGTGACCGTTTCTTCCTCAGCTGGAAGCTCAGGTGGGGAATCTGGCCTTGGTGGCGCTTCATATACTGCAATTCTTGATTCAAGGGTCGATACCTGGGCCCGTAATGAGTTGAGTTCCTCTAGGAGGTCAGGAGCGGGGTCCACAGGTGCTGGTATGTCTTGGTGTGCCGGTTCTCGTAACTGGAGTAATTTTTGATCTTCTTTGAGTTTCTGTAACTCCTCGTTCATGTGGTTGTATTCATCGAGTAATCTTACATGATCGTCTAGCAGCATTCTCATCGAGTCTGAAGGAATGGCTTTGAACCTGCTAGGACTGAGCGGTTGGTCTGGGTGATCGAGCGCTGCTTCTAAGTTTTCTCGGTTCTGATCCTGTAAGCGCTGGTTTTCTTCCTTGGCGGCTGCTAGGTGTCTTCGTAGTAAGCCCATGTTTCGTGTTAGCGTTGCATTGCGGACTGTCTGGGCTCTTAATAAATTATCCAGGTCAGCAGTGGCTTCCTTGGTCTTTTCTTCGCTTTCTAGTTCCAATTTGTGATAAGCCTCGCATAATTCCTGGTAGCGGGTGTTCAGAGAGGCACTCTCAATAGACAATAAATTAAGCTGCGACTGTAAGTCATTGGTTGTCCTCTGCAGCTACTGGTAATTATCACCAAGAGATGTGAACTCATCTCTTACTTGCGTCATACACATGAACATCTGTCGGAATGCATTATCTACAGTGGGTGATAGTATTAATGGGGTGCTAAATGAAGATGCAGTTGGTGTAGATGCAACGGGAATGGGGAATGGGGATGGGAACGTGGATGATGTAGTGATTGTTGAAAATTGTGATGTGCCTAAAAATGTTTGTGCCGGGAGTGAAGGTAGTGATGGTGCAGTGGGTGGTGAGATGTCCATGTCAGTGGACGTATCTAGTGCGGTGACCGTGAATATGGGTGTGATCGTGGGTGCTCGTGCTGGTGTAAATACGGGATTTACAAATGTTGAGGGGTAATTTACAGGGGGGCTGGCTGGAGCAGCTTGGTGGAAAGGGGAAAGAGGGGTTACAATGGGTCGGGGAGGTGAGACTGGGGAGAAGGTTAATGGCGGTGGGAATGGGAAAAGGGGTCTTGGAGTTGTGGGGAAAGATGGAAAAGATGGATGGAGGAATGGGTTGGATAGAAAGGCGGGTGTGGGAGGGGGTAGACTAGGGCTAATGGGTACGGGAATTGTGGGGTGAGTGGTCGTAAAGACGATTTCTGCAACACCACTAGCGAATGAAGATGTTGGTCTAGGGGAAGGAGGGTGAAGAGGGGAGGCTGGAGGGATGGGCGGTGATGGAGGAGCGGTTGGGGTGGTCGGTACTTCAGTGACTACTGAGGTATGTACAGTTGTAGCGCGGGGTGGGGAATCTACAAAGATGGTTTCTACTGCCAATGAACTTTCGGGGACGAGGCGTGCCTCCCTGGCTTGTTCAGAAGATTGTCCTCCGGTTGGTACACGAATGTATTCGCCGGGCTTTGAAAGTAGTCGTACTCTGCGGGGGTCAAACTGTGGCAGTGGCTTTCGTTGCAAGTACCTGAGTGCCTCGGTGGAGCCTACTGATTGGACTAATTCTTTGAATCCTTTGATATATGCATCTTCGAATCCTCCTGTGACAAGTTCTTGTTCTATTATTTTTTGGCTCTCTTCCTCTGTCAGCTTCTTGCGTGCCCAAACTTTTTCCATAGTTCTATACAGCTTCTTGATGGCTAGTGTGTAAGCTGCTGCCTCGTAAGTTTCATCTTCATGGGTACTTGTATCGCCATGTGTGTCTGTTTGTTGGCCTTGGCCATCTGTCTGTTCCTGCTCTTGGGATTCATGTGTTCCTTGGCTAGCTTCGTCATCACCTTCGTCGTCATCGGTTGCTGTTCTTTCGTCATCAGAGCTGGACACGACCTGTCCTTGTGGCTGATCCCTGGGTGTGGTAGGGTAGCTAGGTCTTTCAAATTCTTGAGAAAACATTTGTCCTTCTGAAAACTGGAACTGATTGGAGAATGCATCGGGCATCTCAAAATCAAAAGTTTGGTCTAGTGGCTTTGCTTGTCCTGGTTCTAAATGCGGTATTGGAAAAGAGAAAGCTTCCGCACCAATAGTGGTGGGAAGTTCAGCTGCTGTGGTGATAGGTTCTGTGGTAGTGGCTGCTCAGGGTGCGACAGTACTGGTGGTGCCCTCCGGCGTAACTGGCCTTGATAACCGTATACGAATTGGTGGTACTGTGGGAGTGGCTGCGGTTGGTGACTGCTCTGGAGATGGTTGTGGCGAGGGTGATTCTGGGACTTGTAGGCACGGGATAGTACCTCTCATCCGCTTTCCGGCTCTGCCTTTGCTAGACTTTCTAGCCTTCCTAGTGGTCCCTTTGAATGCTTTCAGTTCCTCACTGGTCATGGCACGCTCTATGGGTAAATCATATGCCAAGCACATATATATGATCCTGGTGAGGGTGCAGCACCCATTGATTACCTTCTTTCGCTCCCACCTATGTTGTGCCAAATAGAGCTGATCAATTATCCAACTGGCTAGATCAACCGTTTGCGGTCCAGTACATGCTAAGTATAATCCAAACCAGATTCTCTTGTGGGGCATGGTAAAACGATCCTGAGCTAGGAAAGCAAAGTGCTGCATGCATATCCGTAATGGCTTAGAGAGCTCAAGTGTTATAGCAGAAATATCTTCCCACTTAGTTACGTCACCACGCTTCATCTGTTCTGGGACTAGCCGTTCTTTCTCCGTTGGAGTGTGTGTTCCATGTATCTTGATAGCAGCTCTGATTAAATCCTTCGAAAGATAAAATCTTTTGTAAGGTGGATCATCCACTAAAGAAGGCAAAATAAAGGTTCCTGGGATGTCCTTATTCTCTGAGGCCAGCAAAGTGGTGATTAAGTAATAACACCTATAAAAGTCAGGTTTGGGCAGAGGATCACTGAAATACTCCGTGAAGCCGGCTCTGGCCCAAACATGAGTTAAGTCCTGGGTGTTCTGTAGGGTTTCGAATTCTCTGGAGAAGAATTGATACTTGCCCCATGTGCGGTCATCAAATGTCATATTTGCTTCAAAGATGAAGTCAGCATCAGCTAACGGTCCTGCTAGGCCTTGGAACCAGTGAGAGTTACGGTGTATCTTCTCTGTGTATCCCATAGGTGGGTTATCGATTGGCATGGGTCCCGGAAATCCTTGGAACTCTGGCGGTGGAGCGGTCGGGTGGGGTTCTGCTCGTAAAACATTGAGGGGCACTGCAGCTACGCTGGGGCCTGCGTCTGATGGTCCTGCTTCGGTTTGCATGATGACTGATGAGCTAATGGAAAAGATCTGCTACAAAAGATTAACACATTAGTATGGAAATTTATTATGATCCCATTAAGGTGAGACCGCAATCCCTTTCCATAACCGATGTGTAACCCGTGTAGCCAAGTGTCGTGAAGTGATTGATGCAATGATCTTTTTGCAGAGCTAATGCAGGTCTCTAGACGCCTACATGGTTCAGATTATGCATACATTTCTTGATGAGCTTTGATTGTGCATGATGTGGGGTTTGGGTGTATGAATTTATACAAGGTTTGGTTGAGGGTGAATTATTACAAGGGTGTAGTTTAAACGGGGTGGGAGAATTGTTAGATAAGGGGGTACAAGAAGACGTCTGGATACGTTTCGGTATCCATTTCCTAAGAGTCTTTGAGTGGGTGGTGTGTTTCTGCTGAGGGACGAAAAGTGGTATCGGGTTTGGTGGTATTGAAGGATGAAATGATTTCTGAGGGGTATATATTACATGGCTAGAGGGTTGGGCTATAATACATTGTTTGGGTACCCAAATCTGCATGGGTGTGGGTCTATGGATAAGGTATTTCTTGGCGATCCAAATCTGTCGAGTATTTGTACTTGTAGAAGAAGATCGAGGGGACTTTGGATACTGACTCTGCTTCTTTTGAAACTTTATCCTGTTCGCGTCCTCAGTGTTGCCAATAGCCTGTGGTTGTTGTCCTTTTGGCACCCATATTTGTCTCGTGCCACTTGTTCCGTGATGTTGATACTTCTGCTTTCTTTGCCTTGCCTGGTGATGTTGTCGGTCTGGGTTCCTCTGTTGTGGTTGACTCGTTCCTGGTTGGGTTTGAGAGGTCCATTGGACGCTCTGCTTTGGAAAAGAAGGGAGATCCAACACTTGCGTGACCTGCCCATTAGGAAGTGATTCGTTCTTTATCTTTAATCTAGGCCAGTCCGCAGCAAGTTTGGAAGGATGAGCACCGCAGGGTGTTGTGCTCATTTGGCCGCTGATGCAACCCACCTGACCGCTGATTGTGTTCATCTGCCCTAGCGGTTGGGTAGCTGCCCCTTCTAGTTTGCAGGAAGCCCCAGGGAAGATCTCCTGTCGTCCTTCTGATTGACAATTGTCCCTAGCCAAACCCAAGTGGGTTGGTGTAGACGTAACGTGACTGGTCTGACCCAAGATCTTCTGATCTTCCGTCGCATGCGTTTCATAGGGTCTAGGGTTGCAAACCTCAATCAGAATGCCATTAGGGAAGTCAAGCGGTATCACTCGCTTCTGTTCTAAGGTTCCAATCTATAAGGAGCCTTGTCTAAGATTTAGGTCCACTGAGTGATCGTATAGCCAATCTTGGCCAAGGATTAGGGGTTCTATCAGGTCGTCGTCATGGCACACTAGTAGCTTCGCTGTCATGGTCACATCCTTAATGAGGATAGGAAGGTCCACCTCACCCATGCAAGGGGTTTCCATGCCTCCTAGCCCTATGAGGTATGCCTCAATTGGCCGCATTTCTATTCCTGAATCCTTATAGTGGGACCATCTAATCGCACTAGTCGCAGCACCTGAGTCAATTAAAGCCCTGAGCTCTTGGCAAGGGTTGCCGTGCTCTAGCCTAACTGTAATGAATGGTCTCCTGTCCACTATGCTAGGATGAGTGGGTGACTTTACTTGACACATGGCCATGGGGTATCTGGGTGTAGTTTCCAGATGGTTATAATGTTCTCTCCCTAGTCCTTGTCTTCTTAACTTCATGCGTTTAATGCGTTCTATTGCTTCTGCCTGAGCTTCCACTCGTATTCTATTTTCTTCCTCCTTACGCTTCTTTGCTAACGTGAGTCGTCTAAGCATATCCTCAATAAGAGGTTCTTGATATAACTTGACTCTACAGCCACTAATGTAATTAGGCATTATATCTCCTTCTAAAGTGGCTAATTGTACTGCTCCACTTGTTGAGAGTCTGTTAATGATCATAGGTCCATATCCTCGCTTTTCTAACTTACGTGCGTGTTGCTTTAGCGTATATACTAGAACTAAATCTCCTTCTTTTAGGTCTTTATCTTTCACATGTGCATCAAAATATGCTTTCTGTCGTTTCTTTGCTGCATATATTCCTGCTGCTGCCTTTAGCCTGGTTTCTCCTAATCGTTCCAAGTCCATTATTCTCGCTGATAATTCATGGCCGGTCCACTGATGTTCTTGTGCAACCTTAAGGGTCGGTATCAAGAAGTCCAAAGGAAGCACTACATTCTGACCAAAAACCATCTGAAAGGGAGTTGCATTGAGTACGGTCTTGTAGGCCACTCGATATGCCCAAACAGCGTGGTGTAACTGTTTGTCCCAATCTGAACGTTTGTTGTTCATGAGTTTCGTCAGTACGTTACAAAGGATCTTATTAGTGCTTTCAGCCTGACCATTGGCCTGAGGATGATATGGTGTGGATTTCTTATGAATCACCATAAAATCCTATAACAAATATTCAATGACTTGGTTTAGAAAGTGAGTGCCTTGATCGCTCACTAACTCTATAGGCAATCCATATCTTGTAAAGACATTTTCAAATAAGAATTTTGCAGTTGTGTGTGCATCATTCTTTTTCGTGGCTTTTGCCTCTACCCATTTCGTAAGATAATCTGTGGCAACAATAATGTATTCCGCATGTGTACCTTTTGCAGGGGGGTTAATGGGTCCTACAAATTCTATACCCCACTTTGAAAATGCACGTCCGCCCATCATGGGTTTCAATGGCATTTCATCTCTACGAGTAGGAAACTGAGTTCTTTGGCACACATCACATCTCTTTACATAGGTATGAGCATCCATGTGAAGAGTGGGCCACCATAATCCTGCAAAGAGGATGGCTTTGATTATCTTATCGGGTCCAAAATGACCTCCTGCAACACCTTGGTGTGCTGTCTCTAGTATGCTCAGATAATCACTCTCATGAATACATTGTCTTAGATATCCATCTCGTCCTCTTTTGTATAGATTATCGCCAATAAGTGAATAATCTTGAGCTTCCTGCTCTAGACTACGTTGTCGAGCTAAGGTCATTCCTTGAGGGAATGTGTTCGTCCTCAAGTATGTCACTAATTGTTCACTCCAGTCTGGTGTGAGAGACACATGATATAATGTAGCATGTTCTACTGGTGGTCTTTCACAACAAACATGGCATTCTTTACACAACCTGTAGACATCTGCTTCCATCGAAGGCCAATATACTCCTAGTCTATGCAGAGTCTGTAATGTTCGATGTTTTGAATGATGTTGCTTTAATGCACCTACGTGTGCTAATTGCAACCAATTCGCATGTTCTGATTCATCTACACAACAAGCAAGAATCTTTTGATTATCCTGTTTATATATGCTTCCTGCCATTATTTGGTATCTTTGAGACTTGGTAATCTCTCCCTCTTTGATCTTTATCCTAGGATTCTTGGCTCCATATGTTAGAACGGCGACTATAGGCTTAGCCCATTCTGGTGCTATCTCAAGATTAAATAAGTATGCTATCTCATGAGTAATAGAAACCAACGTATCAATCGTCCTGTGTTACATGGTTTGTTGACTAAGTACAATAGGGCTTGATGATCTGTAAAGAACTTGAACTTATTGGCCAACAAGTAGTGCCTAAACTTCTTTACTGCGTAGATCATCCCTAATCCTTCTCGTTCCGTCGTGGTGTAATTTCTTTCTGCTGCGTTCAATTGTCTGCTCGCGTAAGCTATGGGGAGATCTATGTTACCTTCATTCGTGGGTTGTGCTAACACACATCCTATGGCATAATTGGATGCATCCACATGTACATGGAATGGCTTACTCCAATCTGGGGTAGTCAATATAGGTGCTGAGCACAAGCGTCGTTTAAGTTCATTGAATGAATTTTCACATTCATCTGTCCATTCAAAATTGGTTAAAAGAGAGTACAAAGGCTTGGCTATGATTGCATACATGTGTATGAATCTCCTATAATAACCGCAATGGCCCATAAATGCCTGTACCTCTTTCACATTAGTTGGTCTAGGTAAATCTGCAATTACCTTCACCTTTTCTTCATCCGTAGAGATTCCATTTTTTGACACAATGTGTCCTAGAATTTTGCCTTGTCTGACCATGAAAACGCATTTTTTTGGGTTCAAACAAACCTGATATTCTCGACATTTGTCAAATATTTGCCTTAACTCTGGGATATGTGTCTGTCTTACATTTGAATGAGCACATAAGTCATCGACATAAACTTCCAAGCTCTTGCGTAAGAATTCCTTAAAAACATGACACATGAGTCGCTGGAAAGTGGCGGGTGCATTTGTTAAGCCAAATGGCATTACACGAAATGCAAATATGCCCCATTCAGTGGCAAATGCCGTCTTGTGTTGGTCTTCTGGAGCAATGGCTACTTGATTATAGCCTGAAAATCCATCAAGAAAGCTGTAAACTTCCTTGCCCGCAACTCTTTCCAATAGATGTTCTGTGATAGGAAGAGGATAACTATCTCTAATCGTGGCGGCATTAACTTTTTTAAGGTTAATACACACACGCAATTTTCCATTCTTCTTGGGCACAACCACAATGGGGGATACCCATTCGGTATGCTCAATTTCGTAAATGAATCCTGCTTCTATCAAGCGATCTATCTCCACTTTAATCTTCGAGCGTAGTTATCATTATACGTGTACGGTTTTTGTTTTGTCGGTTTTGCATCTGGAGTCATAGGGATTCTATGAGAACATATATCTGGATCTACTCCTTTCAAATCTTTGTAACTCCAAGCAAAAACATCTCTATATTCGCGCAATAGGGCAACTAGCTCTTCTTCTTCTTCAGTTGTCAAATCATGCCCTATGTATGTACATTTTTCTTCTTCTCCTTCGATTGCAACTATTATTTTCTTGGTTTTCTCTCGGTTATCATATACTTGTCCGTCATTCGCCTTTCTATTAGGCATTCGTACCATGATTCTTCTATCTTCGATTTCATATTTCTTGAAGTTCTCGGGTACTTCAAACAAAGATTCTTCTTTTTCTGACATGGTTTCTTTCTTCTTTCTTTTCTTGCCTTCACTCTTGTTAGTCACTTGAGTGGCTATTCTCACATCATTCGTAATTTCCTCGTGTCTCTGAGTGTGAGTCTCTACTTCGAAAAAATATTCTTCCTCTAATGCAAAGGGTGGGTCCATGATAATTGATTCTAAATCAAAATCGCTTGCATCCTCAAATGCGTCAGTGTTAGGTTCACATTCTTCTAAAATTGCATCGCACATGATTGGCCATCCTCGTCACAGTGGGGTGTCCATTGTTCTTCATTGATGGCTACATCCATGGTTGCTAGGATTTCTGCCCAACCATGGGGTTCAAACTCTTCGTCTGGGAATACTACAGGTGCGTAAGATGGATCTTGAAGGGTTCGTGGATGTTGTTCTGCACCTAAGGTCTTGGCTTCTAATCTTTCTTCCTCTTGTTTGGCTACTTTACACATCCATAAATGAGTATCCTCATGCAACCAAGAAGGATCTGATTCTAATGAGTGCACGGATTCTGTCTCTACTGGTGTCTTATGGATGGTATTCCATTGTATTGGGGGTACATCTCTATGTGAATAGTCTTTAAGATTGACTTTGGTAGTCACTCCTAAATGTTGCAAGTACAAAGAATTAGTTCCCCAATCTTGTACAATTTGCAACTGACGCATGAATGGTCGTCCCAATATCATCTCGTAAGCATGATTTTTTGCAAAGTCACAAATGGCAAAGGTATGCTCAAATTCTACACCACAAGTGGTGAGAGATATGCCTTCTAGTAAGCCTAATGGTTTTTCTATGTGTCCGTCAGCCATTTGTAGCTTCATCCTGGTGGGTCTCAATGCTGGCTTACCCCAACGTTTCCATAAAGCAGTGGTAGTGATGGCTACTCCGGCTCCTGAATCTAAGATGGCTTTCGTGGTGTAGCCCTGATGGGTTATCGGAAGATAAGTGTTACCTTCCTCTCCTTCGCTTACATCTCCAATCTTTTCTACGGGTATCTCTGGTACCTTCTTATGTGATCCTATTTGTGAGGCAGTAGTAGCAAGCTCAGGGAATTGATTTGCTACATGCTTCCACAATTCTGGTTTTATCTTCAGCAACTCCTCTAGAGTGAGATTACATTGTACTTTGGTATTCTTGATGACTTCCGTGTTTCTAGGGATTACTGATTCTTCATTCCTCACTATTATCGTGGGTGCTCTCATACTAATAGACTTTGCTTCCCAAGGTCCTGTGAACTGAGGTAATTCTTGTAAAGAATTAGATTCAAATCTTGTGTGTTCACTCAGTTGTTCTTCCTCTACATCATCGTAAATAGAAGGAATGTCTTGGGGAAATTGTTCCTGCAAGTCATCTATCTCTTGAATAGGAGGATGGGTTCCTTGTTCTTTTCTCCATTTCTCTTCCTGGATTTCTCTCAAAAATTCATGTGAATATTTATGTATGGAAGACAAATTGTCTTGACTTTCTGAGTTGGGTACTTGAGACAGGGATGGCGCATTCCTTTCCTGTTTCTTAGGACAATCTTTGATTATGTGCTCTTTGCCACAATCGGCACAAAAGCCTTGGATGTTATAGTACTGTGATTGTCCTGCTATCGGGGGATGTGGACAATCCTTTATGAAATGATCTCCTTGGCACCTAAAGCATGGTCCTCTAGGACCCTGTGGTCTTTGTTGTCTTACTTGGGGCCGTGGATTTGGGTTTGTGTACATCACATTGGCATAGTCTGGCTCCCAACTAGGTTCCACTGGTGGACTATCATAATGATATGTCTCTACGTGTTCTGGTGACTCCGTGTAATATGCGGGTGGACTATCTACATGCGTAGAGTCAAAACTGTTTGAGTGTGGGTCACTCTCTGTGATCAAAGGTGAAGAAGGCACTAAAGCCCTACTTAGATTCTCTTCTGCAGCAGCGTATTTGACTGAGATGACATTAGCTGGTGGGGGTGGCTGCTGAGCTAAGACAGGTTGAGGTCTCTGTTGAGCCTGGTATGGGTAGTTCTGAGGAGGCCTATAGTAATAAGGTTGAGCATTGTATTGGCCTTGATACCTACCTGGCTGCGGGTATGCTTGCGGGTAGTTCTGTCTCACGGTTTGTTTGTTGTATGGGCAGTCCTGAGCCGTATGATTCGTGTATCTTCTCTCAATTGTATAGTATTGGCCACTAGGGTTGGCTTGTGGTTGTGGTGCATTGGGACACACATTTGCCATATGGTCACCACCACAGGTGTAACAACGCTTGTTTGTTAGCACCCTAGGTTTACTAGAAACTCCTAGTTTCTGGGCCACTTTTTCTGCTAGGTCTTCTATCGAGCTAGACAATTTTGTGGATGCTAGAGATGAACAGTCTGAGTCCTTATAGACCTTTGAGAGTTCCAACTCGTCTCCTAAGTTGTCCTCAATGTCTATACAAATTCTTACACATTGCTCTAGCGTTCTGGGTTCTTTTAGGTACACGTAGGAGCGTAGTTTAGAGCTCAACAAGCCATCTAGAAACAATGACACTTGCTTGGCTTGTGAGGGTAGCTCTTGCATTGGACATCGTTCAACATATTGTCTAAACCTACGTCCTGCCAGTCTTACGGTTTCCTGAGGGGTCTGTTTAAAGCTATGAATCAACGAAGACGTGTCATGTCTAATCCCACTTTTAGAGAATTCAGTGATGAATGACTCTAAAAAGTGATGAATGTCTCTAAATTGCCTTTGTTGCAAAGGTTGGAACCAAGTTAAAGCTGTATTCTTTAACGTTAGTCCAAATGCGTTGTATTGCGTGAACATGTCTTCGACTTGTTCGGCTCTTAGTACTTGCTTGAATTCTGCGACGTGGTCATAGGGATCTCCTGTCCCATCAAAGTAATTCTTCATTGATTTCACTAACTGTGTGGGTCTCAATATTCTTGTGTGTCCGCGTGGTCTAGGTAGAGGAAAATCATCTCTACCACCTAGTACTCCATGATCTCTTTGTCTACCCGCTCTATTAGTGTCTGTGGTTGTTCTATCTCTCCCTATGGGGTGATTGAAGCTTACTTCCGGTCTCTCTTTATTTCCCTCTCTTTGATTTCCATGGGCTGAGGATGTTCCTGCCCCTTGTTGACTTGTATTCATGTTTGTTCTAGATAGAGGGAATACCAATTCACCTCTCCATGTGTATGTGTTTTTAGCGCGGTCAGGCACCACAAAGACTCTTTCTGAAGTCTCATCCAGGTATACAACCTTTCCAGGTGTATCCGGGTCCTTGAACTCGTATATAGTGATGATACCTACCTCACTAAGTATTTCAGTCTTGTATCTCCAAAAGGCTTCATCAGTTTCTTTATTTAAAAACAACTCTATGCTTCTGTTGTCCTGAGGGGTCCATTCCGGGATTAGTACTCGTGTCAGTACAGATTTCCCTCTAGGTGTTCTAGGCTCTTCTAATGGTTCTTTTCCTTGAGATTTTGCTTCCGTTTCTGGTTGAATCACGCCAAACTCGTTGGTATTGTTTGGCTGCGTACTTAAGATGTACATTGTTCCTTCCTTGTCTATGTACGCGTCTCTCTCGAATTTCACCACTGGACGTTCCAATCCAATGGGTTGATCGGGGTTGTGCATTTGCACCACTTGCCTTCGCAAACCATCCTCATAGATGCGAGCACCTAATCGGTTGGTTCGGAGAAACTCTAGTTGCGTTCTGTAGGGTCCTTCTGGTTTTTCCAAATAGGCTACATTAGACCCTCCTTCTGGTTTTTCTGTGCTAAATGCCATTTCTGATTAACTAGTGTCTGAGCTCTCGTAGGGGTAATTACTATTCAATTGCTGAGCCCACGATCGAGCAGTAGTTCTTACACTTGCCTCTGATGATCTAAGGCTTCGTCGGTCTGACTTACCTATATGTTTGCCCGATCTAAGGCTCATTAATTTTCTTCCTTGCACACTTAGTACACGCTCAAATCGTCAATGATCCTTTGTTATTACTGTCTTGATTCTTTTTAAATTTCTTTAGATTCTTGTCTTAATGTATGCGTCAGGAATTCGACTTTCCGTGGTACTTTGAGTTCTCGTTCCATCAGACTTATGTTCTTTCCTTTAGGTTTTCATGTCACACACCTTTACTTTAGTCTTGAACTTGATAAATTTAACTCTCTTGAACTTGAGGCGTTCCTATCGTCGTAATCCACAAAAGCTACCGTTTATCCTAGGCTAAGAATTGACTGAGGGGGTTGAGTAATCTTCCAACCTCGAGTCAGCTTTTCTGGTTGCTCTGTTGCCCAAGAAGCCGCGCTTCCCAAGCTTTATGCCCTTCACTGCCTTGCCTTGGTTGCCTTCGATTGCCCTTGCTAGACCTGGAAAAATCCAATATTAGACCAATTCACAATTGGATGATCAAGCACTTGAGTATATACACCTTTTAAGTCCCTTCCCTTTTGCCCAACTTTTCAATGTTTGCCCCCTGGCTTTCTAGTCCCAAACTAGGTCAACCTCAAAATAGCTTATCTAAAAATAGATGTATCCTTTAAGAAAAAATAGTTGAGGTCACGTAGTACTCGTGAAGAGCTTTCTAACGAGCTATTAAGCTCAAAAAACGGACTTCAGATGAAAAAGTTATGACCGTTCAGGCCTTGGGGGGTAAAAACTGACAAACAAGTTTTTCTCCAAATATGAGCTAAGGGGTCTCCTATGAGTCTAATCACCCAAAAATTTCCCAAAAATAGCCCCAAAATTGGCCAAAAAATGAAACCCTAAAATTTGCGATGGGGGTGCACAATCGCGATGGTGTAAGACAATCGCGATGGTGTGGGACCGTCGCGATGGCGTGAAAGTGCACCGTCGCGATGGCGTGAATTTGCACAATCGCGATGGTCTGAAAGTGCACCGTCGCGATGGTCTGAATTTGCACAATCGCGATGGCGTGAATTTGCACCGTCGCGATGGTCTGAATTTGCACAATCGCGATGGCGTGAATTTGCACCGTCGCGATGGTCTGATGTGCACCGTCGCGATGGCGTGAGAATGCACAATCGCGATGGCGTGAACCTGGACAATCGCGATGGCATGAAAGTGCACCGTCGCGATGGTCTGAGCGCGATGGCGTGAGCCAATCGCGATGGTCTGGATTTTTGAAGTGTCGCGATGGTCTGAAGTGCACCGTCGCGATGGTCTAGATTGCCACGTGGCACCGTCGGCGCGATGGCGTGAGCCAATCGCGATGGTGCGACACAATCGCGATGGTCAGAGACCGTCGCGATGGTCCGGCCAAGCCGTCGCGATGGCGTGAGCCAATCGCAATGGTGTGACACAATCGCGATGGTCAGAGACCGTCGCGATGGTCCACCAAACTATGAATTTTTGCAATGCAGCTGTGGATTCGTAGAGGCGCTGGTGTCGCCTACACGCTGGTGTGGTCGCTTACCAAAAATGCCGAAGGTTGCAAACCAACGCGATGGTCTGACACAGTCGGAAATTTCTGACAGAAACTGAAAATTTTACCTTTTCCAAGCTTTCCTAATGCACTGGAGCTCTGTACCTGCAAGAAAACTCAAGAAAACAAAAGTACACACAAGCACAAAAGCTCTCTCTCACTCTCTCGCATGCACAAATGAGGGGAAATGAGGAGAATGGGTGGATATGGTGAATTTTCTGATTTTTTTGGAGATGAAGATGATGATGCGGTGAAGAAGATGGAGTGTGGGGGAGGTGAAAAACACTAAAAACTAAGTAAAAACAACAACAAAAACTGAAATTTTTTTACCTTCCAACGCCACTTCTTGCTATACTCTTACCATCACACATTCGTCCTAGACTCGATCCCCGGCAATGGCGCCAAATTTGGTGTTGCTCTAGCACAATGGTGAGAACCACATTAAGAAGCTCCACCTCCTTAATGTCAATCCGCGGAAGAGATAGGAGTGATATGAAGATCGTGAATGTGAGATGAAGTGAGAGTGAAGGTGAGAAGCATAGAAATGCACACACACATACACACACTACGAAGAGACAAGCAAGACACAATGGAAGGTGAGAAATCAACTCTATTACTCAAGAACACTCTTACAAACTCAAAAGAACTCTAACCTCAAACAAGCTAACCTCAAAAATGAGCTCTCTAGCTCTTTTTATAGTTTCTAGACTAGTTTTGACCGGTTTCACATCTAGTGACCGGCATAGTTAAAAATTAGGTCCTAGATGCTATTTGGAAGGGTAAACGATATCTAAAAATAACGAAAATTGGTACGCGCATTCTACCTAAGCTCCTCAAGCTCGAGGACTCCTCGGCTTGCACAAAATGGAGCTATGGATTACAAAATGGGGTTTTCTATGTTACATATGTTACAATAGTGATAAAAATCAATGTTGGAGGTTTTTGGAAAGTATTTGAAAACATAATTCTTTGAAAAACGATTCGACTGGCTCCCTGCTCCGTCGTTACATGCTTCCGTGTCGTCTGTGCCTCTGGCTGCTTCCAACATTTTGGGACATGCATATGAACAAAAGATTCCTCCATACATGACATGTGATTAGAGCATGTAGAGTATATATACCACTTTTTATCCTTGGGATCACTAGTGTAGCCATGTCTCATGGCTAGGAGGGTCTCCTTCTCATCATCCTTCTTGGAATTGTTAGCATAGTTCCATTGCTCCTTCTTCTTCTTGCCTTTGTCATCCTTGAACCAGCAATTTGAAGAAATATGATTCTGCTTACCATATATAAATCAAGTTTTACCTTGATGAGGGTTGTTCTTCCCTTTTGCATTCTTGCCTTTCCTTGAAGATGATGTCTTGCTATCTCCTTCTGAATCTGAATCTTCTTCCTTGGACTGCTTCCACTTGCTTTTTCCTCCTTTCTCCTTCTTGCTTTTCTTTCCTTTGCCTTTGCTTAGCATATAGGACATGTGAGTGACCATCCTTCTTGGATGTGTCTCCTATGGAAACCTCTTCTGACACTAGGTGTGGGATCAACTCCTCAAGAGTTGGTAGAGGATGTCTATACAAGATGGTAGTAATAAGGGATTTCCACTTGTCTTCCCCTCTCAACCCATTGAGAGTAATCTGCAAAAGGTCTTCCTCATCTACTTTGCAACCAATGGATGCCAATTGCTCCCTCAACTCCTTCACCCTCAAGGTGTAGTCAACAATAGATTGACCACTATCCTTCTTCAAAGAATCGATTTCATTCTTGAGCTACATCTTTTTGCTTCTTGTGGAAGTGGCATATATCTTCTCTAAGGCCTCCCAAACATCTCTAGCATGATCAAAATCTGATATATGGCTAATCATAGTGTTAGAGATTACCTGTGATATGTAGAATAGCTCTCCTATTCCTTCCTCCCAATCCTTCAAAATCTTCAATTCTTGATTGGTGATCTTTGGATCTTTGGGATCCACATTGGGCTTATCTTCATCTCCACACACAATAGGCCATAAACCTTTGCTCATGAGGTATTTCATGACTGTGAACCTCCATGGCGAATAGTTGTCTTTGTCAAACAACTCCTCTTTTTGACTTAGATCTGTCATAATGAATGGGAAATTAGGGTTACACTAAAATGTACCTCTTAGCCTTGATGTCCAAGATTTTGCATCCTTCTCCCAAAGTCTTCAAAGGATGTTTCCTAATATGATACGAACTGATGGAATTTAATTCCTCATATTTGCACATAGAAGTGAAGTGAACCCAATACCTAGGTCCCTTCATGCACCTTTTTTGCTACCCTTTAACAAAACTCTAACTCACCTACCTTACATCAATCCAAATCACCTAAGATTTTAGCCACACTTAGTATGCTTCATAAGCTTTCAAACAAGCTGTAAAACATCTCAAATGAATTTTTCTAGGTCAGTCAATAACCCCGTACAACAATAACTCCATACAAGATAGACTATGCAGAGATGTAGGATATGCAAAAATTAGGGTTACATAGATACACCAATTTCTCTGCGCATAAAACTGATTTCAAGAAGCCCTCTTAGGCAAAGTAAGAAACATATATAAGATAGAGAATTCACCTTAAATCTCTTGAATTGGATATGGACATAAAGAGTTACAACTGTTATAAGAAGACTGTCTATACCTACAAGAGACTAGAGGGGATGTGGGCTTGAGCTCCTCCTTACTCCTCCTCTGTGCATGTAACACCCTCCTCTATGTTTTTTCCTAGCTTGTACAGCTTTGTTTCAGATCCTTGAGCCTTGGATGACTCTCTCCTTAAGCCCCCTTGAGTATATGTCTCTTGGTCTTCAATGACCTACAAGACTTCCATGCATTTGGTGTCTCTTCACCTCCTTTTATAGCTTTTGGACGCCTCTCCTAAATTTTCCACCACCTTAGGACTACCTTGCCCGACCTTGATATCACCCTAAGTGATCTAAGTCGTGACTTTTGTCCACATTAAGGTCTTTTGATCCCTTTATCCACCTAAAGGTTGCATAGTTCACACTTTCAACATGCAAGCCAAAGTACGTACATGATATCCAACATATGATCCTATTTTGAGGTGCCACATGCAACTGCAATATGAAATAAAACACATATATTCACTAAAGAATCACCATTGTTTAAAGTTTTGAACACTCACAGCATCACCTAACAATAGAGAACCTACATATGTTCAACAACATTGCTCACTGTAAGAGGGTTTTATGTAATGTTCTAGATGTAGTATGTAGTCAATTAGTCAAAATTTTTGAAATTCTAAAAGTTTGTTTGAAGACCTATAAAGAAGAGGCCTTGCGCCTTACATCTAGGGTTTTGCCATGGGATCAAGCCATTTTTGTTTCTCTATGACATGAGTCAAATGAAATATCTAGATATCCTCACGGCAATTTTCAATAGTCATATATCTCCTTACCCATTTCCTCCAAACATTTGGGGAGGCATGCTTCATAGGATTCTTGAAACTCCATATCAAAGTCTTTCTAAAAGTCTCTATGAATTTTACTTCCCGCTTGGAAATGTATCAAAAGAATCTTAGCATGATCCTCTTCCAAGATGGAATAAAATCATCATTTACTTACTCGAGAAGCACAAAAGATCTTCCATTTGCAAATGATCCCTTCAATTATGATCCCCAAGAACCCTAGCACATGTCTGTTAAGGATGATGGAGAGATGAAGATGGTCAAAGAAAGATCCCCCAATTTTGTCAAAATGAACCAATGGAATCTCATCAAAATATGAATGTCATATCACTTGGAAAAATATCCAAGGAATAGTGAGTAAAGATTGACAAAGCCCATGGTAAAAAAGGGGCATCCTATGATATGATATATCCACCCATTCAAAGTTCATTCATTGATTCATTTCATGTAACAAAGCTCCATTTTGTAACATCCAAGGAGTTCTTGAGCTTAAGAGAACTCAGCCTGGCTACCTAGTTACATTTCCCACTATTTAGAGCTCATTTTTTAGAACAAAATGTCTTTAGGACTTATGACTTAGGTTTTGACCACTTTTAAGTGTGGAAAGTATCACTAATATGAAACCCTATTGTATTTAGTTTTTCTAGTTATTTGAAGATGATCTTGTCCCTTTTGCTTCTTGTTCACTTTTCTCTCATCAGTTTCTTCATTGAAAGCTTCCATGGTGTTCTTGAGGTGTCCCAACCCTATGTGTACCTAAGAGAAGTGTTTTGACACTTGATTTTAGTGTATATTCTTTGTGTTTTATTCTCTCAAACACTTCAATGGGACTCCTCATTCATGTGAAGGTGAGTCTATGTGCACTTGGCTAGGTTGCTACTTTGAAAATTAGATGGTTGATCCAAGCCACTTGATATCGACAAACCTCTCGTTGGCATTGTGTTAGTGGTGCTATGTGTTTCCATGCCCTTTTTACAGAAAACCATGAGGATAAAAATTCACACACTTCTTCATGCAAGCCACCATTCAAAAATGTAGTTTTGACGTCCAATTGATGTACATTCTAATGATTGTGAAATACATATGCACACATGCTATGAATGGTTATCATAAAACAAGTAGGAGTGATCCGGGCATCAACTTGTATACCCATTCAATACCAATTAAAATAGTCATAGCATAATAATGTGATGCAAAATAAGAACCACAAAAGCATGAGCAATTATGATAAGTCAAAGATGCATCTAACTTACTATCTCCCAAAGTCTACACCAATAATTTTAGCATAGATTTTGCCTCATCAATATTTGTTCTCATTAATAACTACAACATGAATATTTGTATACAAATGGAATGGTCTATATCCTCAACTAAATGCTACATAAGTTAAGAAGTTGTTTCAAACGGGGATAGATTTTATTTTCCACCAAGAATTAGTAGGCAATTAAGAGTACCTTTTTCTAGCTATCTAGTACTTGGTAGCTTGTGCTTTTTAATCCCAAGGGTTCAATATTGCCAAATTACATATTTTTTCTAACTTAGAAGGGATTGGCTATTATGACACTTGTTTGTCCATATATCGTGGTTGAGCAAGACGTATCCTACATATAAAATTCTAGATTTACAACTGTAGAATAAATTTCATAGCTATTTTTGAGTGTGTATTACTTAGATGCCTTATGGGTGATTTTGGGTGTTGGTTAGACCTATGATACCACTATATTTATTAACAAGAGCACTTGGAAGTTGTAATGAACCTAGTGTTCTAGTCTCATGCTAAGCACATTGAGATGCATTTTCATTATATCAAGGAGAGACTCTTTGCTTGAGATATTATTTTGTCCTATATGCCAACAAAAGATAATTTTGAAAACCATTTCAAAAAGACTCTATCATGACAAGTTTAAAGATCTTTGCAAGACTTTTGGATAACTCTCTTGTGGACCCCAATCCACATTGGTTAGCACTTCTTATACCTAAATATCAACTCCCTGTTCATCATATCACTGCCAAGAAGGATTTGCTAGTATGTTTTTGTAGTGATGTGTTTGAACACATTTAGGATTGTCATAGCAATTTTTTCCCTGTTTAGGTCTTTTATTCTTGGCTTATATGTTCTTGTAACCCTAAATGGCTACTTATCTTCATGGATTCCATACTTACTAATACATTATGTACTATGATTCTAAACTTCATCTTCTTTATTGTGTTGTTTGTGTCTATTTCCCCTCCCCAAACTCCAATACTCCCATCATACTCAAGATCATAGTAAACTATAAAAAATAGATACACAATACCCAAGAGGCAAGGATAGAGACTTATAACCACAATAGAGTGTTCAAGAGCAATCTATTTTCCTACCAAAAGTAGGGGAAACTTAGTCATCAAAATGGAGATTGTATTAAAGAAGACCTAGTAGGAGAAGAAGCTACTCAAAGTTGAGGTTATGTGTATACTTGGCACAAAACTCTTCTTGTAAATAATCTAATTATGTTCGATTTGATTGGTTGTTACAATACTTTTTAGTGCAAGCAACTTGCACTTTAGCTAACCATTGCAACGATTTAAGAGTAACATTTCTCTAGCATGGTATTATCATCCATAAGAGGTGTTGTGGGACTATTGTAAAATATTACATAGAATTATTTTGGAACTAGTGAAGTTGAATTGTGAAACCAAATTTTATTTTGAAAGTGGAAGTGTAGTCTAACTCAAGAAGCAATCTTATAGCATGAGATTGTTAACATTGTGGCACAATACTTGGAGGAAGGTAAACCTTATTCTTAGTTTTCATCTCTCATACTCATAATCATGGCATGCATGAGCAGACCCTTGCATTCTAAGAGAATTCCATAGATATTACTACTTTTCTGAGAGAAAATTCAACCACAAGTATGATGGAAGAATGACACAAAAAGTAACCCTTAAATCTCCTCCAAAATAGGATCTATCATGAACAAATCTAAGCAACTAGCTATGATAAAGGAGGAGAAATGTTGAGATCAATAATCAAGGTACAAATCATCTCATACTCAATAGTATGAGTTCCCACCACCATGTTTTCATTGTTGTTATCCAAAAAGTCCATAAAACAAGAATTTTTTTCCCCAAAATTTGAACACCAATGTTTAAGATAAAAGACACCCCAAGTGAAAATTTCCCTTTACAAATCCTTGGATCTCATTCATAATAGAAAGTCTCATGGATAGACCAAAAAATGCAACTATGATAAAAGGTGGGTAGAGAAGTGCTAGCTCAAGAAATTACTTAAAGGATCAAAACAATTAGCATAATAAAACAAAGAGAATGTTCACAAGAAAAATGATGGAGTTACAAACTCATTCCCAAGTTGAATCATCATCAATCCCTACACTCAAAATAGAAAGAATATTGCATAGTACTTAAACCTTTATCAATACACCTTTTTTAGATGGTTGCTAAGGTGCAAATGCATAAGATCATTCACTCAACAAACATAGGTCAAGCCCCTTCCTTTTCGATGGAATGTTACTTGAAGTATTCCCCCATGCTTCTTTAGTAGGTTATCAAAATTCGAGAAAGTAAAAAGGATTAGCCAAGTTCACTAGGTTGGCAAAGCACAATAAATTGACCTAATTTGAACAATTGGGTGAAAGTAGGTCCATTCAATCAAGCTAGCCAAGACAATTACATTATCACCACATATACAAAGCGTGTTTGCAAAGAACATAATCACTAAGAATATCGACAATTTCTACAAAAAAATAGCTTGAAAGAGGCACCATTGTATGTTGCGAACATTTGATTGAGAAACCCCCTTGATTCTACGGAGAAAAGCATTATCCAAGTTGCTTTATAGTGTATACTACCTAGTACGTCAAATTAATTCTGTTCAAGCTCTAGAATTAGGTTGCTATGTATAATGTTTCTTTAATTCCAATTTCAGATGTGGTGGCTTAAATCATCCAGCAGGAAAATCTAGGCATGCTTCCATCGCTTTGCATAGAGCAACATACGAGCATTGAGAACATTAAAACATGATGAAACTTGTTATATATTTAGATCTGTGGCATTTGAATATGATGTTCAACACATAGTAGATGAGAAACATATGCAATAACCACTAGGCATTAAAAACACTTAAGAACTACAGAGATGTGCACCACTCTGTTACATTAAGAATTTGTGTAGAATTAATTGATAAATTGAATCATTAGCTTTAGAGCATTGAACTGAATGCAAAAACCCCCCCTCCTTTGGGATCTCCCTACATGTTTTATGAAATGACTGTTTTTGAGCGGACTTCAAAACAGTAACCAGATGTCGGGAATTTCAAGGATGGCAGATAACAGACAGTTCCAGCTGGTCAATGGCCAAGAACTGGCTCATTACTCCGGCTCAGCACAGAAAGAATCCGGTGGAATTTGCACCGTTCCTTTCGTATTACAATCATCCTACACACAACCTTCATTATTGATTATGCACTGCCATTTCAAGATGTGTTCTGTATTATAATCTTTGAACCATCGTAAAAAAAAAAGGGAAAGAATAGCAGACAAACTGACATGAGCAAAATGATCAAAAGAAAGTTCTGAAAAATAAGCATCGCAACACAAAGGTTTGCAAACCACATGCAATGACAACTACTTACAGGCCAGGTTGATGGATTTAATCATAGTACTCGATATTTACAGGCAATCTCAATATTCACATACAAAATCTCCTAAGACACAATCCTGCATGTGGCCAACTTAAGCTGAAAGTACTGTTACTGCCAACCCTATACTTGGTTTCTCCTTATCACTTGGCAGACAACGTAAACCCACACATAATCCAACAGAGACAAGGGGTTTGAGTTCGTGCTCAAGAAGAGCACTAAGTATTCCTTCCTTGTTAACCTTCGCTTTGATACTAGTCTGAGAATTAAGCTTGTGCCAAGCACCGATTGTCATGTCACTGATCTTTTTATCTCGAGAAAGATCAAGATTTAGAGCCCAAGATGTATTTGAAGTAAACTCATGTAGGCAATATAGACTCAAACTTCCATGTTCCTTCATATTGCAAAGAAGGCCTAAAGAGATTGGAGCTGCAGTGTATCCAATTCCTGCAGAGTTAATGGATATTAATAACAGAAAAACAATGATTTCTCGTTCTTTTTAATGGCAAACATCTGTTCCTTAAAAATCAGAAAATTTTACCTCCAATAGTACTGGTCACAGCATTGTTCGCACTATCATAAGAAAGTGAGCCTCCCACACATAATCTGGGAGATCCAAAATTAGCTGTGCATTCTATCACTGGTTTCACCTTGAGGCCTTTTGATAGAGCTGTAAATGCAACCCAATCATGCTGATAGACGATTTCTGCATTACCAAGATTCTTTGCATCTGGAACTGTTGCAGATAGAGAGATCTTCAAACCAGGAATGAGGTCTTCGTAAGTTGTCTCAGAGGTCACCTGCAGACATTGTCGCCTTGAGGTACAAATAAGGTTGTACTAGACAAAATGCTCACAATTGCCTCCATTCTTCATACCAACAAGCTTTATGGGATGTCTCAAATCACATACATTAGAAACAGACATCTGCTCCAGCTCAATCCAGCCAGCTGGTTTCGATATATCATTGTAATCTTATTTGCGTTTCATCATTTTTTTGCTTGACCTAGACGTATGGTTATGATATGGTATAATGTGAAGGTACATAAAGAACAGCTTTCTTTGGGGCTATTGAGTATGCTTGGCTCAAGAAACTTCTTTATGGTCTCCATTTGCATATTAATTAATCTGCAGGAGTGCTATTATTGTAGCACAAGGTCCAAGTTTCATCTATGTCGTAAGAGCATTGAGGTACACTATATCATCTTGCCGGTGGTTTTTGTCCTAATGCTCACAATGTGACAGAGAAATTCACCAAAGATCTACATGGTGCCAAGTTTGAATAGACCAAACACATGGCAAATTATGTAGCTTTTGGTTGATAACCCTTGTATTAGCAACATAAGGGGGAATGTTGGAACAAAACAGAGCAAATTTTGCCTTTGATGCTAATTTTACTATCCTGCATATCTTTTCAATATTATTTAATTTTAGAATTTTCTATAATTTTTTAGCCATCATTATGTAATTCTAAGAACGTGTACCTGGACATCACAGGCAGATACAGTGGTGTGAGTTCTTGCCTTAGAACGAAGTGTCCCTATGTGGCAGAAGTGGGGCCAGGCACAAGTTTGGGGTGTCTACACTTCACTTCATGGGACAGAAAACCAGTAAGCATACTGAGATTAAAATGTACAGTCTTTCAAAATTACAAAGGCATTACAAATTAATAGAAGATCGTCCAAGTCACACAAGAAGAGTGACAAGTCTTGAATAGAGCTACATAAATGATTTACAAATAGGCAAAAGCAAATACAAGCAGGGCTGCTATTCCAACAGTACTTCTGCATAAATGGTCTACAAATAAATGGGAAAGTAAAACAAACAGGACTGGAAGAACTTATATACCAAGAAAATGCCTTGCCCAAAAGCCTTCCTGCACAAGGACTTAGTCCAGATGGACTTGGTACAGCCACCCACACAATAATGGTCCAACTGTTAGTCCAACAATAGTCCAGCAATAGCCGACTGGTGCAGTCAATGGTCTAGCTAGTCTCCTTGGTCCAGTAAATCAGTTCATGGACCATGGTCCAGTCCACCTTCTTCCTAATAAAACAGAGTAGTGGCATGCCGCAAAGAAGGAGCTTACTACTTGCACAAGGCACAAAGTGTCTCCTTCCACTGGCTACAGACAGACCACCGCCAGAACCTGGGCCCTGCCTCTTGAGAACAAGCTTCAGCCTCTGAAATACAAGTTGCACAGTTGGGTTACTGTGGACCCAAAGGAAGCAGGGTGCTTTCCTCGTCGTGATAGATAGATTAAGCAAGATAGCTCACTTTATACCTGGGCACAGGACACTAAAATCTCCAAATTTATCTTGTGAATTACAAACATTCATAGTAGATAGCAATGTAAAATACATCTGGTCACTCTTGGAAGTTTGACTTGACAAGCTTAAAGTTTCATCAAAGACCAGTCGTGATCATTCATAGTCTCGTAGACAAATGGATGGTAATCACTTGAGAAGGTCAACGAAACATTAGAGGATATGTTGAGGCCATGTGTGCCTCAGGGCTAAGAGACTTTGATAATTATTTTCCAGTTATTTTTTCAATAGTAGTGTGCAGCAAATTAGTTCATGCACCATGGTCCACTCCTCTAAGTCCACCTCCTTCTTCATAAGAGAGAGTAGTGGCACGCTGCAAAGCAAGAGCTTACCACTTGCACAAGGCACAAAGTGTCCCCTTCCACTGGCTACACATAGGCCACCAACAGCACCTGCCCCTTGAGTAAAAGCTTCAACCTCTGGAAAACAAGTTGCATAGTTGGTTTATTGTGGACCCAAAGGAAGTACGATGCTTTCCTTATAGTGATAGATAGATTGAGCAAGATATCTCACTTTATACCTATGTACATGACACTACAATTTCCAAAATTTGTTGAGTTGTTTATTCAACATCTTCATATCTTGTGGATTCCAAACATCCATAGTAGATAGCAATGTCAAATATGTGTGGGCACTCTTAGAGGTTTGTCTTTCACAAGCTTAAAGTTTCATTAACCATGAGTAGTGATGATCATTTGTAGACAAATGGATGGTGACCGCTTGAAAGGGTCAACAAAATACTGGAGGATATGTTGAGAGCATATGCATCTCAGGGCTAACAAACTTCAATAGTTATTTTCCAGTTTTTTTTACCGATAGTAGAATTTGCATATGCATCTCAGGTCTCCTTTTGAAATGAACTGTGACACCAATCACATTGATCTGAATACCATAGGAATGCCAAAGAAATATCCTAGTGCTCAAGAGTTTTTAGTGAATCTTGCAAATTTAGAAATAGGTAAAGCCAAGATGAAGCGAGTCATTGATGGGGCTAAAGAGTATAGGAAAGTGTGCTAAGATTTGACCAAGGTATTATGGACCTTGGAAAACAGTAGAACACCTTAGTGATATTGCAAACCCATTAGAGCTTCCCCAAGATTGTAGAATCTATCTAGCTTTTCATGTCAATAAGCTTATAAAGTATATTCCTAGGGGGGATAATCTAATAGAAGGTATTGTTTCTGTGTGGAAAAATGTGAATGGTTGA
>CM035427.1:159682873-159982873 GCA_020310875.1 Ceratopteris richardii | reverse complement strand
TCCGTACGTATGTATGCGTACGTACGTACGTATGTATGCGTACGTACGTACGTATGTATGCGTACGTACGTACGTATGTATGCGTACGTACGTACGTACGTATGCGTACGTACGTACGTACGTATGCGTACGTACGTACGTATGCGTACGTACGTACGTATGTATGCGTACGTACGTACGTATGTATGCGTACGTACGTACGTATGTATGCGTACGTACGTACGTATGTATGCGTACGTACGTACGTATGTATGCGTACGTACGTACGTATGTATGCGTACGTACGTACGTATGTATGCGTGTGTGTGTGTATGTATGTATGTATGTATGTATGTATGTATGTATGCGTACGTATGTACGTATGTATGTATGTATGTATGTATGTATGCGTACGTATGTACGTATGTATGTATGCGTACGTATGTACGTATGTATGTATGCGTACGTATGTACGTATGTATGTATGTGTGTATGTATGTATCTATGCATGTATGTATGTATGTGTGTATGTATGTATCTATGCATCTATGTATGTATCTATGTATGTATCTATGCATGTATGTATGTATCTATGTATGTATCTATGTATGTATGTATGTATCTATGTATGTATATATCTATGTATGTATGTATCTATGTATGTATGTATCTATGTATGTATGTACGTATATATGCGTACGTACGTATGTACGTATGTATGTATGTATGTATGTATGTATGTACATATGTATGTATGTAAGCGTATGTATGTATGTATGTATGTATGTACGTATGTATGTATGTATGTATGTATGTACGTACGCATGCGTGCGTGTGTACGTATGTATGTATAATGTATGTACGTGCGTACGTATGTACGTATGTACGTGCGTACGTATGTATGTATGAGTACGTACGTGCGTACGTATGTATGTATGCGTACGTACGTGCGTACGTATGTATGTATGCGTACGTACGTGCGTACGTACGTATGTATGTATGTGTGCGTACGTACGCATGTATGCGTACGTACGTACGTATGCATGTATGCGTACGTACGTACGTATGCATGTATGTATGTATCTATGTATGTATCTATGTATGTATCTATGTATGTATGTATCTATGTACGTATCTATGTATGTATGTATCTATGTACGTATCTATGTATGTACGTATCTATGTATGTATCTATGTATGTACGTATCTATCTATGTACGTATCTATCTATGTATGTATGTATCTATGTACGTAAGCGTATGTATGTATGTATGTATGTATGTACGTAAGCGTATGTATGTATGTATGTATGTATGTATGTATGTATGTACGTGCGTACGTATGCGTGCGTGCGTACGTACTACGTATGCGTGCGTGCGTACGTATGCGTGCGTACGTATGCGTGCGTGCGTACGTATGCGTGCGTGCGTACGTATGCGTGCGTGCGTACGGATGCATGCATGCGTGCGTACGGATGCATGCATGCGTGCGTACGGATGCATGCATGCGTACGTATGCATGCATGCGTGCGTACGCATGCATGCGTGCGTACGCGACATGCATTCGTACGTATGTACGTAGGTACATAGTAGGCACGTATCTACGCACGTACGCACGTATCTACGCACGTACGCACGTATCTACGCACGTATCTACGCACGTATCTACGCACGTATCTACGCACGTACGCACGTATGTATGTATCTATGTACGTAAGCGTATGTATGTATGTATGTATGTATGTATGTACGTAAGCGTATGTATGCATGTATGTATGTATGTATGTATGTACGTACGTACGTGCGTACGGATGCATGCATGCGTGCGTACGGATGCATGCATGCGTGCGTACGGATGCATGCATGCGTGCGTACGGATGCATGCATGCGTGCGTACGGATGCATGCATGCGTGCGTACGTATGCATGCATGCGTGCGTACGTATGTACGTAGTACTCACGTATCTACGCACGTACGTACGTGCGTACGCAGGAACGTACGTACGCACGAACGTACGTACGCGCGTACGCACGAACGTACGTACGCGCGTACGCACGAACGTACGTACGCGCGTACGCACGAACGTACGTACGCACGAACGTACGTACGCACGTACGCACGATCGTACGTACGTAGGTACGAAGGTACGAACGTACGCACGTACGCACGATCGTACGTACGTAGGTACGAACGTACGTACGTAGGTACGAACGTACGTACGTAGGTACGAACGTACGTACGTAGGTACGAACGTACGTACGTAGGTACGAACGTACGTACGTAGGTACGAACGTACGAGCGTAGGTAGGTACGTACGAGCGTAGGTAGGTACGTACGAGCGTAGGTAGGTACGTACGAGCGTAGGTACGTACGAGCGTAGGTACGTACGTACGTAGGTACGTACGAACGTAGGTACGTACGAACGTAGGTACGTACGAACGTAGGTACGAACGTACGTAGGTACGAACGTAGGTACGAACGTAGGTACGTACGTAGGTACGAACGTAGGTAGGTAGGTAGGTACGTACGTAGGTACGAACGTAGGTACGTAGGTAGGTAGGTAGGTAGGTAGGTGCGAACGTAGGTACGTAGGTAGGTAGGTAGGTACGAACGTAGGTACGTACGTAGGTAGGTAGGTACGAACGTAGGTACGTACATAGGTAGGTAGGTACGAACGTAGGTACGTACGTACGTATGTATGTACGTATGTATGTACGTATGTACGTACTATACATACGTACGTATGTATGTATGTACGTATGTACGTATGTACGTATCTATGTACGTATGTATGTATGTATGTATGTATGTACGTACGTATGTAGGTATGTACGTATGTATTACATACGTACGATACATCGTACGTACGTACGTGTGTATGTATGCATGTATGTATTTATATATACACACACACAGATAGATATATATATATATATATATATATATATATATATATATATATATATATATATATATATATATATATATATATATATATATATATATATATATACACATATATACATATGTATATATGTATATATACATATGTATATATGTATACATATATACATATGTGTATACATGTATACATATGTATATATGTATACATGTATACATATGTATATATGTATACATGTATACATATGTATATATGTATACATATGTATATATGTATACATATATACATATGTATATATGTATACATATGTATATATGTATACATATATACATATGTATACATGTATACATATATACATATGTATACATGTATACATATATACATATGTATATATATATACATATATACATATGTATATATGTATACATATATACATATGTATATATGTATATGTATATATGTATACATATATGTATATATGTATATGTATACATATATACATATATATATATATATACATAGTATATATGTATACATATATATATATATATATATATATATATATATTATATATATATATATATATATATATATATATATTATATATATATATATATATATATATATATATATATATATATATATATATATATATATATATATATATATATATATATACATATATATATATATATATATGTATATACATACATACACACATACACATGTTGGAGTTTGAGGTAGGAAGAAGAAGAAGATTAGAGCACAACACTCAATATTGAATGTATTACCAAATGAATGTACAAAGCTAAGTAACCCGTTTAGGTTATAGGGCGTATATACAAGCCGAGGGGGGAAAAAACCACCTTAACACGGAAAAAAAGTGCTCCCATGGTTCTAAGTGCCTCGATGGTCCTAAGCATGACCTACCAAGCATGACGCAAGAACCACTGGTCGAGACATGAATGTCATAGAAACCGGCAGAGTCAGAGTCAAAAAAAGCATGTAAATCTGATGGTCGTGATCCCCCTTGGGATAAAACAATCCAAGTAGCTGGTACCAATAGCGAAAGATGCGCTTAACTAAATGCCAATGCTTGACACTTGGGTAATGCATAAACTTTCTCATTTGTGAGACAGCAAACTTAATATTAGGCCAAATTATGCACAAGTAAATCACGCATCCAACAACCTGCTCATAGAGAACAACATCAAATGCATCTCCAATATCATGAAGACTCAACCGTAAACGTGTTTCCATAGAAGTGGCAATAGGTTTGCAATGTTCAAGGCCAAAATGTTGCAATAATGTGTCAATATATTTTGTTTGACACAGAGCTATTGCACCATCAACTTGCATAAACTGAATGCCCAAATAATGATGCAAATGCCCCAAATCTGACATCTCAAATGAGGTATGCAAATCAGCCTCAAAATCAACAATATGTTTCCTATTAGAACCAGTGAGCAGCATGTCATCAACATAGACAACAATGATCAGAAGCACATCATTTGCACGTTTAACATATAAGGTGCTCTCAGTTGGATGGTTCTCAAAGCCATGTGCAATCAAGTAGGCATGTATCTCTTCATACCAAGCACGTGGTGATTACTTCAACTCATATAATGCCTTTTTTTTAACCTGCACACTTTGTTGTCATCCCCTTTCTCCACAAGACCACGGGGCTGAAAAACATACACTTCTTCATGTACGTCACCATTCAAAAATGCATTTTTAATGTCCAATTGATGTACATTCTAACCATGATGGGCTCCAAGTGCATAGATTCTACGAACGGTAGTCATTGGACATGTGGGTGCAAAGGTTTCATCAAAATCAATGCCTCTTTCTTAAGCATAACCTTTTGCAACAAGCCTAGCTTTGTACCAGTCAATTGTTCCATCAGGTTTACGTTGAAGCTTGTATACCCATTTGGTCCCAATGGCCTTTTTACCACGAGGCAAATCACATAAAGACTAGGTACCTTTCTTCATAATAGCATCATATTCTGATTGCATAGAAGCCATCCAATCTTCTGAATTTTGTGTTTCATCAGAAGAAACAAGCTCATTATCATCACAGAGAAGAGGCAGCCATAGCATCGCAATCTGATGCAAAAGAAGCACTATGAGAGCTTGGACAAGTATGATATAAGAGAGGTGCATCTAATTTGCTATCTCGCAAAGTAGAGAAGAGGAAGCCATAGCATCACAATCTGATGCAAAAGAAGCACTATGAGAGCCTGGACAAGTATGATATAAGAGAGGTGCATCTAATTCGCTATCTCGCAAAGTCTATACCAGCCATTTTGGCATAGTTTTTGCCTCCTCTATTTCAGCCCTCTCATCAACAAGTGCATCATGTAAATCTGCATCAAAAATGGAATGCTCTACATCATCATGTGAAACCTGTAAAGGCTGAGAAATTGCCTCATTCGGACAAGCACTTGACTGTCCACCTATAAAAGGAGGCAACAAAGTCTCATACACATCTTTGGAGCTAACAGATGTCTCCTTAGTACATGAAAGTAATGGTTGAATTGCATCTTCTACAAAAACATCATCACGACTAACCAAAATGTGTTTAATCTGCAGATGATACAGACGATAGCCTTTGCTTTCAAAACTATACCCAACAAAAATACATTTCACTACTTTATCATCCAATTTCCTGCGTTGTTGTTCAGGCACTAATGCATATGCAAGACAACCAAAGACACGAAGATGAGCAACAGATGGCTTGCTACCATGCCAAGCCTCATATGGAGTGATAGACTGCAATGCTTTAGTGGGACACCTCTTAAGTACATATGCTGCACACATTAACATCCTCAAGCCAGAAACTATGGTAAAGTCTGACTCTTGACCATACACTTCGCCATCTACATGATGACCTATTCTTCCTTTTAGCAACGCAATTCCGTTGAGGTGTATACGGCATTGTATATCAATGTTTTATCCACGTTAAGCTAAAAATGCTTTAAAATAAGACGACACATATTCCCCCCCTCGATCAGAACAGAGGGTGCCCATTTAGCATGCTGACAATTTTTAGTCAAAACAAGAAACTGTTTGAAGCACATAAACACTTCCAACTTTGCTTTCAATGGATACAACCATGCATGCCTGGAAAAATCATCAATGAAAGTCTCAAAGTAAAGGTAGTTCCCAAAAGAAGGTGTCTAAATAGGACCACATACATCACTATGAACAAGCTGCAATTTCTGAGTAACTCCAATTAAACCATCTTTTGGGAAGGAGGAACGCTCCATTTTGCCCAAAATACAGCCTTCAAAGACATGTTTATGAGGTGCCTCAAGTTTGGATAGAAACGACACCATTTCAGATTTCTGCGGGCATAGCAAACTAGCAAAATTCAAATGACCAAAGTGTGCATGCCAAAGCTTTGCATCTGACATAGCCTGAGAATCTTGAACTTCACATGTTGAATCATTCACAGATTTTGTATAATCTATGAGCTTATAGAGCCCACAACATAAAATGCAAAAGCAATAATGACATCCCCATTTGACAGATCATGAATTGTACATCTGTCATAAACAAATTTCACAACCAAGCTGATGAGTAGAAGCAAAACTCTGATATGAATCTAGACGACCATTCAAAACAATCTGCACAAGTGAAATGCCTGGCAAGACTTCATAAGCAAAAATCAACTTCTCCTTCAAATCTTTGATCTTTGTCAAAAAATTGTCCATAGAATCTCCTTCATTCATATGCTCACTCTCCAACTGTTTTTGAAGGTACGCAAAACGAGCCCCATTTCTTGCCTAGTATAAAGTTGTAAGTGTATCCAAAGCATCCTTTGTTGTTTTGTAAGAGCAAATATGAGGGATAATGGCACATTTGACAACCAAGGCTATCAATGCATGTGCCTTAGCATCTCTTCCATCCCAATGAAGTTTCTCGAGAGTAGGTGCAGCAGGAACCTCAGCACGAACAGGATCCTCAAGATCATCATCTTCAATGCCATATGCATCACCTTTAATAACTATATTTGCGCGTGTAGTAAGTTGTTTTTCAACATCGGAGAAGAAAAAGCTTGGAGCACAACACATAATACTAAATGTATTACCAAGTGAATGACCAATATTGAATGTAGTACCAAGAGAATGTTGGCTTATCCTCAACCGCCAACATACGGAATATCATCATTGCTTTCAACCATGGCCATTGACCAAAATACCCTGATGTAGAAAAATGACTCACCCTCAAAAAGTTGAACAGGACTACCTTGTCGAGTTCTGCTAAACATGTAGCAAACTTTGAGGCACGTGTACTTGGAACCAAAACCTGTATATATGTTTGGCATAAAAAGACGATTGGCCACTTCCATACAATTTTGTAAATTGGATTCTAAATCAGCTAGTCCATATTTCACATTAAGGATGTTTCACTTTTTCATGCTATTACAAGATGAAATTGTGCATACGATAAAGAAATTCTTTTAATAATGAAGAGTCTAAAAACAACAATGGAGTTGATTGTGTCAAAGTTCCATTGAGTCTACATAAGTAATCAGCCTCTCTTTCAACACCACAATCATATACCTCAATTTTCATGTAGGTATAACATGAAAATTTGGTTAAATAAACCCATATTGCTCACAAGGTACTGAAATTCTGAGATAATCTATACCCACGAAGCAAAAGATTTCCTCACAAAATGAAGTGACAGCATAAGTGTCATACAGATGGAGTGCTTGGATGTTTTACGAAGTGATTTGTTCCCATAAATGGACAAAACTTGGAACGAAGTTCCTATCACTTCCTAAGTTAATTAAAAAACTCAACGTTAGGAATTCTGTCACAAGAAGCGATTTACAAATAGGAAAAATAAAAACAAATGCACACTGCATATTTGGTAGGATACACACACCTATCGACTCATCACTACTAAAATGTGAACTTGCATGCCTGCCAATAGGACAAACATATATGCCAGGATGAATTTATATACCTAACATAAGTTCAAATTTATTTGATACTAAGAATTGATATAACGTTCAAACATTAACACAAATGCATAATAAAGTACAGCAACCAAAACAAGAGATTGCACAAAGCAACAAGACTATATAAATCATACAAAGTAAATGCAAATTAAAAAGAAAAGACCAAAAAAAAAAGAAAAAAAAAATTCAAATACAAAGAAAACAATAATAATATCTATAGGGAGGAAATTCAAAGTTATGGAAATTTTCAAACAAGATAATAAAATAAAACTTATCCAGAGTTTTCTTTTTTAAGAGTACAAATTTCTTATTTCTTCTCAAAAAAAAAAAGGTTAGTGCGTAGGTATGTATGAATGAATGCGTGAATGTATGTATGTACGTATGAACAAATTTGCGAACGTATGTATGTATATGTATATGTATATATGCGTGCATATGTATATATGCGTGCACATATGTATATATGCGTGCACATTCATAAGTATATATATAAGCACGCGCACATGTATGCATGCATGTATGTATGTACGTTACGTAAGAATGTATACATGCATATACAGCCATCGACACCAATATCCATAGTATTGACCGAATACTATGAGATCTCCACTATGCCATCAATGTCCAGCACTGGATATAGAAGTTAAAGTGGATACATTCGCACACACATCCATGAAAGCGCACACACATCCATGAAGGCGCACACACACACACACTACGAACATGAACTCGTACGGAGATATTCTGAATGGATTTCTGACTCATATAATGTAGTCTAGCACAAGAACCAATCGAAGGGTAGGAAACATTAAAAGAAATGTATAGTTGAGAAAAAACTGCATATGCTGGAAAAGCCAATCACCTGGTTTAGTGTCGAGAAGGAGATGTTTGAACTGACACCGCCGCCTTTAAACGACGAGCTCACAGTGCCCACCACGAGGCCCTCGGACATGATAGAGTTAGTGGATAGACACATGCCAGTGGACGTGACATGCGAAAAGAAAAGCATGTGACCTGTAGAAAAACCCTTCTGTAACAAATCCTTCGCCTTCTTCCCTATGTCGGTAAAGAGGCCAGGCTTTTTTCCGACAGTTCCCATTACAAAAGGGAAGCTGCGCTGCTTCAGTGGCGCTTAAGGGGAGAAGAGCAGAAAAGCCGAATAGTCGAGGCCCCATTGACCTCAAAAAGAGTAGGCTGCCTGATACCAATCACGTAAGGCATAGGCTCTGGAGACGGAATGGCCCATACCGCATGCATGCTGGGGTTGGCAAGTCGTGTCATCTCTGAGTTACATAGGAAGTTGGGTTGGCATTAGCGATTGCTCTGAACAAGTGGATGCATTTTGGATTCCCACGTAGCTCTATTGAATTTGAAAATTTTAGGCCTAATTCATTGTATATGATCCCGTCACTTAGAAGGACTCTTTCTTTTTTTTTTTTTAAGAGTACAATAAATTGAAAACACACTTACACACCTAGAGGCACCTATTTTTGAAAAACTCATAGATATGTTCAATCAAGACTAAAACTTAGGGCTTTTTTTCAAAGATCCAAGGTGTCAAACCACTAGACTACGCAGGCTTGAACCTTAGAAATACTCTTGGCACTCTCTTTCCTCAAAAAAATTTGGAATCGGAAAGAGTAGTGAAATCCACAATTTGAAATAGTTAATACTATATATAAAGTATATAGCTTCAAAGAATAATGTCTATTTACTTTGCCAATATCGTTTAGTATGATTGCATAGCCAAATAGGTTCTCCCAAATGTACCCTAACAACAACTTTTGCATGGCAGAGAAGAACCTTCAAATTGAACAATGAAGCGACATTGATATGCTTTTGTAGATACATTGGGAGTATTGAGGTTGGATTTAGTACTATGATAATTTTGTATGGTGCTTTTTCTATTAAAAAATTTATAATAATCAAAGGATCTGCTGCAAAATAACATATGGATCCTTTTCTCGAAACAAGTCCATCAATATGTTGCTATAAATGTCGATAAATAATATTTTAACCTAAAAAGAAAATAGTACATCTATAAAGGCATCTAAAATATTGCATCTATAAAGGCATCGATTTTCCCATTCTGCAGAGTGCACGTTGATAGTTTTCAAAAGGGGAAAAAAAAAAAGGGAAATCACTTGCCACATCTGCACCGATGGTTATACCGATGAAAGTAGTGATGATCATATTGATTCTATGAAAAAATGAATAAACAGAAATCATATTTATACACGACATGTTTGCAACTATGCACAACCACAATCTATATATATATATATATATATATATATATATATATATATATATATATATATATATATATATATATATATATATATATATATTAATGGAGATTCGACCGAGGCTTACTTCTCCAAGCTTTAACTTTTGAAATTGCAACTGTACAAGGAAGGGCATAGTACCCATGGGACCCCTCTTATTCCACAAGAACAAGGGTTTACATGGTTGAGTTAAACTGTGGTCACAACTACCACGGGGGAAGATAAATGGTGGCACACCAGCCACAAGATACAACTTTCCATGATAAGCATGTCCCTTACATGATGCCAGTGGGGGTTGAACCCTCGCCCCCGCCTCAAGAGGTGAGAGGCCCAACCACCAAGCCAAGCGGCTTGGGACTTTATCTTTATATTTCCTTTCTCGCCTCTCTCTAGAATTAATTGGCATTTATACACGACACATTTGGAACTATGCACAGCCACAAGGAGCTTCGAGTTTCACATTGGCACTGTATATAAACAATGATGCACCTTTTTACTCCTATCCTTGAAGCTCCAAAATCCTTTTTATCTTTATAATTCCTTTGTTTAGTCTCTCTCTTCCTCCGTACATGCATTCTTTCTCTCTCTCACACACTGCCTCCCTATTTATTCCTCACAAACCATCTTCTTCTATTTCAAGAACTCTCTCTTTAAACTCATGAATCCCTCTTTATTGAATATCTTATTATATCTCTCTTTACGGAGTTCATAAGTGTGTCCATGAGTGTGATTAAAAGAGAGTGCATGTGATTCTCATTCATGTTTCTAAAAGGTGAAAGGACAGAGGAAGAAAGAAAGAAAGGGAGAGAGTGAGAAAGACAAAAAGGGAGAGAGGGAGAAAGAAAAAAAGGGAGAGAGGGAGTCAAAGAGAGAGTTGGATAATAGAGATACAGACACATATACACACATGCATAAATACATATATACATACATACATATAAATAGACAAACATACATACATACATACATGCATGCATGCATACATACATACATACATACATACATACATGCATGCATGCATAAATACATATATTAGGACCACCACATGCTAGAGAGATTACTCTCCTCTCAACCTTCTTCCTCTATATATAACTCCCTCCAAGGGACTTCCCTCTATGCTAGGTGGATACTAACCATCCACGTGGTGGTCATCTAACTACGTGTGCCTACTGCCAAGTGTCCTAGTTAATCGAATTTAACTCAATTGGATGCTTCTAAAAGGCTCTAGAGTTCTTGTGGAAAAAACACTCTCCTACTAATTTTGTAGGACTTGAACCCAGGGCTTCCTCCTTCCGGCCATCCATATGACTTAATAACTAGGCCAAGAACTTTTCTTCTTTAGAGAGTACACGCACCTTTACTTGTTTAGAGAGCACATGCACCTTTGCCTAAGTCTAGCCTTGAGACTTTGGCCCAACATAAGAATGAACAAATGATGTTCAATTTCAAATCTCTCTGATCCAGGCGCATGTCCATGTCATAACCTTACTTATTTTATAACATTGTTCCCCCCTTGGAAAACATTTTTCTCCTCGAAAATAAAATTTATATAAAAATTATAGGCATACCCCCCGAGCCTCATGTCCTATTCTAGAAGAACATGTTTCATCTCAGTGGTGGGATTCACCTCATATTCCGAATGAGTAGAGGGGAATCTACTACCTCATCCCTGTCCAAATGATTCAAAACACAATTTGGCTTTGCACTTGACAAACTAATCATAATGCAAAGTAGAGAATGAATAATAAGGGTGGATCAAAAAACATCCCTTGCAAATTCACTATCTAAGCCCTAACATGTGAAATGGGCGGATTCACACGTGAGACCAAATAGGTTTCATTAGTGGCCCAATCGGGGATATAAGGGCTACCATATAAGTTAAAAAGGAAAATTAAGTAGTTACTACCTTAGGGATTTGGCCAAAAAGCACATTCATTTTAGAAGGAAGTATCTCATTTACTTAGTGAGCTAGAAATTATCTTAAAGTTTTGGCTACAATGAACATGGGCATTATGGAGAAAAATGTTCAAATTCATATAGTCTGAAGAAAATAGAAGCTTAGCTATTCAATTTGAGGATCTAAAGAAATAATTGATGCTTTCTAAGGCATTGCAACAAGAAATGGTTTCATTACATATGCATGTAGAAGATTTTAGGAGGTAATTTATGGAAGATCGCAAGAAATGTTAATGTCTAGTAGGGATGAATTTTTAAAGGAAATTTAAAGATGAAGAACAAGCATTTTGAAAGATTTAATAAGAAATATTGATTATATTAAAGATCGATATGTAAGTATAGCGGTTGAGAATGTTATGATGAAGGAAAAAAATAGGGGTGCTCATAAACTTGAAGCAAAGCTAGTCGACTTGTTAGATGATGTTCAACTTGATGGATGCTATGTATTCAAAGTTGATATGGAGAGTTTAACATCGATATTAACTAAAAAAATATAAACAATTTTGGCTAGAATTTTATGAAGAAATTGTAACTAATTTAATTGAAGGAGCACTTTTTTTTTAAATGGGAATAAATTCAAAAGAGATTTATAACTTCTTCTACGGCCTATGAAGCTTGGTATAGAATAAATCAAATCTTCCACGCCTTAAAGTGTTTGGATTGTATGATACATGCATTTGCTTAGCAAGCTTAGTCATAAGTAGGATGCTTGGGCAGAAAAGATTAATTTCTTAGAATATTTAGGTGAAAAAAAGAAGTATCAAAAACTCCCAAAAGAAGAAGCTCAAGGTATATAAAGACGTGAAATTTGCATAGATTAAGCTTTAAGATTTTCTTCAATGTAATGGTGTAGGTTGTAGGTATGGTAATCGTTCTTTCTTGGGATATTTGGAGATTCAAATAAATGCTTTGGGCTCATATAAAAGCGCTAAATTCTTTGAAATTCTTGGATGCCACTTTTTGTGGAAGAAATAACAGCCCTCTTTAGCTTTTCAAGGGTCTATGCCTTCATAAATTACTTATCATAATGTACTACAGTTACTGTTTTGATAGTCTTTTACATCTCATGTACCAAATGACCATGAGATTTTGCAACATTTTAATGTACTCATTAATATATAAAAACTAATTAAAATCACTTAAATTCAATCTTCATACTTAGAGAAGTATCATTTTCAAGACTCAGTATCTATGCTTCAAACCATATGTCTGTGTAGAGATATACCTTCACAATTTGTAATCTCGCTCATAGTTCATTCAAAGAAGAAACTTAAGAGTAACAGAGACTTTGATACCAGTTGCCTTTTGGGAGGAGGAATGCTATTATCTGATGTCTCCTCCTCATCGATCTTGACATGTCTATGGAAAGACACAAGGTGCGTTATTTCTTCAGTTGATAAGATAGTGTGTTTACCTTTGCTATCCACTACATGTGGGCACTCATCAAATACCACATCATGGATGACAATGATCTTCTTTGCCTCTGGATCCCAAAGTCTATATGCTTTAGGCTCCGAAGAAGACATATTTTCTACTTTTCTATCCTAATTTAGTTCTCATTGATTTAGGTATATGTGCATAACAAAAACATCCAAAGATTCTCAAATGCATAACTAAAGGCTTTTTACTAGAGTATGCTTCTTGAGGAGTAATGCCATGCAGTGCCTTTGTGTAGAGTCTACTCAAAGTGTACAAAGTCGTATCAATTGCCTCTACCCAAAATGAATCATGCATATCTTGAGCTTTCAACATGCAGCAGAACATTTCAACTATTTTCCTATTTCGTATCTCAACAACACCATTTTATTTAGGTGTGTGGGCTATGGTAAGATGTCTCTTCATTCCATGAGCATTGCAATAGTTGTTGAATTCTCCTGATAACAATTCTCCTCCTCAATCAATACAAAGCTTCTTCAATTTTCTACATGTTTCATTTTCAACAATCTTGTGCCACATTTTAAATTTATCAAATGCATCAACCTTCTCTAAAAAAAATACACCTACATCTTTCTACTATAATTATCGACCATTGCAAGAGACTAACATTACAACCACCACCACGTGCTAGAGAGATGACTCTCCTCCCAACCAAATGCCTCTATATGTAGAGCTCTCCAGGGGATTTTCTTCTTGGGTAGGTGGATACTAACCATCCATGTGTTGACCATGTAACCGCATGTGCACCAAGTTTCCCAATTAACTCGAATTAACGCAAGTGGATGCTTCTAAAAGGCTATCTCTTTGGGAAAAATACTCTCCCCATTTGCCCCATGGGGATTGAACCCAAGACCTCCTTCTTCACACCCTTGAGACTCAACCACTAAGCTAAGTGGATCACTTGTTTACAAGAGCACATGACCTATTAGTAAGTCTAGACTCGAGATCTTTGGTCATACACACGGGTGACCAAATGCTATCTGATTCAGATCTGTCTAAACTAGCCCAACCCTTAGATCATAGACTTACTTTATTATATTCTTCTCCCCTTGAAAAAGTATTTTCATCCTCAAAAATAGAGCTATATAAATGCTATAGGCAACCCTCGAGCATCCTGTTCTAAAATCGGAAGAACTGTTGGAGTTTTAGGTCTATGGAAGCACGTGAACAACACAAGGAAGAAGAAGAAGCTTGGAGCACAACACAATACTGAATGTATTACCAATAGAATGTACAAAGATAAATGACCCATTAATAGAATGTACAAAGATAAATGACCCGTTACGGCAATAGGCATATATACAAGCCAGGGGAAAAAACCTCCTAAAGAGGGAAAAAAGTGCCCCAACGATCCTAGTGTGTTGACACACATCACTACCTAAATATATCAACAAATCCCCCCTGGCAATGTTGTGGTGAACAAGGAGCTGGTACTCATGTATAAGGAAGTGTCAAGCTATGTGGAATCAATCCACAAAAGGAAGTAAACCCAAAGCTTTGCGGAAAGCTTCAAACTTCTCCCTCAATAGAGCCTTTGTGAAAAGTTTTGCATTGTTCTCCTACATAGGCACATATGCCAAGCTGATCTCTCCAACAAAGAACCTCTCTATGACATAATGATAATGCACCTCGATGTGCTTAGTGCGAGCATGGAACACAGGGTTCCTCGCAAGTGTCAATGTGCTTTAACTATCAGTAAAGATGGTGGTGGTAGAAGACTGAGCAACACCCAAATTAGCCATAAGGCGTCTGAGCCACACACACTCAACAATTGCTGAGAAAGATGCCCTATACTTAGCCTCACAACTAAAAGTGGACACAGTAGGTTGCTTCTTGCTCAATGAAGATATACATGAGCTACCAAGCATCAAGAAAAAGCCACTAGTGGACACACGAGTGTCATAGAAACTAGTCCAGTTAGAGTCAAAAAAAGCATGTAAATCTGGTAGTAGTGATCCTCCCTTGGGATAAAACCAATCCAAGTAGCCGAGTACCACTCAAGTAGCAAAAGATGCGCTTAACCATCTGCCAATGCTTAACACCTGGGCAATGCATAAACCTTCTCACCTGTGAGACATCAAACTGAATATTTGGCTAAGTAATGCATAAGTGAATCAAGCATCCAATATCCTGCTGATAGAAAACAACATCAAATGCATCTCAAGCATCATGAAGACTCAATCATCAACCTGTCTCCATAGGAGTGGCAATAGGTTTCTAGTCTTCAAGGCCAAAGCACTACAATAATGTGTCAATATATTTTGTTTGACACAAAGCTATTCTGTCATTAACTTGCATAAATTGAATGCCCAAATAATGATGCAAATGTCCCAAATCAGACATCTCAAATGAGGCATGGAAATCAGAATTAAAATTAGCAATATGCTTCTCATGAGGACCAGTGAGTAGCATGTCATCATCATACACAACAATGATCAGAAGCACATCATTTGCATGCTTAACATATAGGGTGCTCTTAGTTGGGTTGTTCTCAAAACCATGTGCAATCAGATAGGCATGTATCTTTTCATACCAAGCACGTGGTGCTTGCTTTAAACCATATAATGTCTTCTTCAACTTGCACACTTTGTTTTCATGCCCTTTCTGCACAAAGCCATGGGGCTGAAAAACATACACTTCTTCATGCAAGTCACCATTCAAAAATGCAGTTTTAATGTCCAACTGATGTACATTCCAACCATGATGAGCTGCAAGTGCACATATGCTACGAACAATATGAAGTATTCCGATGGCGATGCACCACAATGTGCTCTCCTTTTCGAGAGCTCCACAATGATATCCTCAGAATAGAAAATCAGATCCTAGGCTGCACATGATACTTCGCATAGAGGCTGCAGAACACACAGGAAAACACAGTACACAAGGAGCACGAAGACAGACTTCTTAGGTCTTACAAATGCGGTCGAACTTATAGTCTGAGATTGACCAGGCCACTATAATGGTAACAATCTCCCACTAAAGGCAAATATGGCCAAAGTAACTATAGGAGAAAACTAATGTGCTCAGTGGCTAATCAATCTCTAATGAAGTGATACCTCACCTCAATGTGCTTGGTCTTTGCATGTAGATTGGATTCTTAGCCAAAGCAATGGCACTCTGACTATCATTGAGCAAACAAGGTACATGTTAAGGTAAACCCATATCACAAGCAAGATGAGAAAGCCATAATGCTTCCTTACATGCCTCATTTTGCTTCACCATACTCTGCTTCTGTGGTGGAAACAACTGTACATTCTTGAAGACTGGATCTCCAAGAGATAGCACCTCCAACAAAATGAAAAATGTACCCTGATGTAGACTTACAATTTTCTACACAACCAGCATAGTCAAAATATATGTAACCAATAATGGATGCTTTCCCTCTACCTAAGCATAAACACTTGTCCTTAATGCCAGTCAGATATCTTAAAATCATCTTGACTGCTTCCCAATGTTTCTTGCCAGGATTAGATATAGTCTTGTAGCTACCATAGCATACATGAGACTACCAACAACAGACTGATAGGGAATTTCGGTCATGAATTCCTTTTCCTCATCTGATTTGGGGCAATCATCCTTGCTCAATTTCACATATGTGGGTAAAGATGTACCAATGCCTTTCCACCGTGCATATTGAACCTGTGAAGTACTTTAGATATGTACTCACTTTGGGACAAGTATATGCATCTTTTACTCCTATCACAAGTAATGTGCATGCCAAGAATATGTTTGGCATCCCCCAAATCCTTCATATCAAACGTCTGACTAAACTTCTTTTTGAGAATTGACAAATCATAAGAGGACTTCCTAGCAATCAACATATCATCGACATAAAGTATCAAGCATATCAAGCTACCATCTGAGCATCTCTTTGTGTAGAGACAATGATCCTCATTGCTTTGAGAATAGCCTTGAGAAAAGCATCAAACTTTTGGTACCATTGTCTAGGGGACTGTTTAAGTCCATACAAGCTCTTCTTGAGCTTACAAACTAGACTTTCATTGCCAGGGACTACATAAACCAATGGTTGTTCCATATAGATCTTATCTGTAGGATCTCCATACAAGAAAGCATTTTTCACATCCATTTGGACTAGCTCTAAGTCCTTCATTGCAACGAATCCAAGCAACATGCGCAAGGTAGTCATCTTGACCACTGGGGAGAAGATTTCTTCGAAGTCAACACCATGTTGTTTCTTAAAACCCTTTGCAACAAGTTGTTCTTTATACTTTGGAGAAGCACTATCTGATGTGAATTTCAACGTATATACCCATTTACATGGTAAAGCTTTCCTGTCCTTTGGCAAAGGTACTAAATCCCAAGTACCATTGTTGTGAATAGAATCCAACTCACTCTTCATGGCATGCTCCCACTTGACATGGTCCTCTATCTACATAGCCTCTTTGTAGCAAGAAGGCTCACTGGCATCTGTTAGCATAACAAAATCTAAACCTGGAACATATCTATCAGGTGGATGTGAGACACGTGCAGAACATCTCAATGGTTTTTGAATAGAACATGTGGAGACTGATCTGAATGGACATTTTCTTGAACATCCTTATGTGTAGCATTTTTATGCATGCTAATCGGAGGACTAGTATCCTCAAACACCACTCTTCTCACTTCAACCTCCTAATGGGCTTTTTATGCATCTTAGACTCATTGAAAATGACATCATTACTTCTGATCATTGATCGTGTTTCAGGATCCCATAAGCGATATCCAAATTGTCCTTCTTGACCATATACAAGAAAAATGCATTTCTTTGAGTTATGGTCCAAGTTTTGTCTAAGATTCTTGGGTATATGAACATATGCTTCACACCCAAAAAACTCAAAGATGATCATAATATGGTGACTTACCTTTCCATAACTCTTGTGCCACTTTCAGACCTTTGGGAGTACTAGGTGAAAGGTTAATCACATGAACTGCAATCAATACTGCTTTTTCCCAAAAGCCTTGTGAGAGGTTTGCATGATGCAACATAGAGACTACTTTATCTTGAATAGTTCTATTCATCCTCTTAGCTAGACCATTCTGTACTGGGGTATAAGGAGCTATAAACTCTCTATAAATCCCTCTATACTGACAAAAAATGCTAAATTCATGTGAGGTGTACTCACCCCCATTATCTGAATGTAAAGCCTTAAGCTTAGTTACTTTTTCAGTCTCAACTGAAGCAAGCCATTTTCTAAAAGTAGGGAATACCTCATCCTTTGATTTGATAGGATATACCCAAACTTTTCTAGTAGCATCATCTATGAAAGTGACAAAGTAAAGAGAACCACCTAAGGACCTAGTGGGCATAGGACCACACACATCTGTATGAACAAGATTTAAAGGCTGAACTGAAGAGTCAATGTGGGTTCTATGCACATTTTTGGTTTGTTTTCCATATTGAAAATGCTCACAAAATAAAAAATCAGAGAAAGATAACACAAGTAAGTAGCCAGAACGAGAAAGATTTTCCATTCCACTACGAGATATATGGCCCAAACGACCATGCCAAATACAAGCCATAGGCTGTTTAGTAATAGCTACCAAGTGTTCTTTCTGTGATACAAATAAAGGATAAAGTGAGCCAACTTTGATTCCTTTTGCAATAACCATATTTCCCTTTGATATGCGAAAGGACTGAACATAGAAGACCACCTTGTAACCAAGGTCATCAAGTTGATCAACTGACATCAAACTGCATGATAACTGAGGTACATGGTGTACATTATGTATAGTAAATTTTGAACCATCAATGAATTGCACAACCACATCTCCAATCCCCACAACATCACACTGGTAAGAGTCACCAAGTCTCACGGTACAAAGAGATTTTGTTGCATAATTAGAGAATCATTATCTGTGTGGTGTCACATGGAAAGAAGCTCCATAATCTAGTCGCCACGTGTGGGAAAGAGAATGAGCCATAAGAGCCTCAGTTGGCACAGAACTATCAAGTGTCAACACATCAACATCATCAAAAATAGCATTAATTTCTTCAATCTTCACAATCAAAGTAGATGGTGTAGGTAACTGTTTAACATGCCCATCAACATTCTGTCCTTTACCTTTAGCATTCTTTAATGCATAACATACTTTCTTCATGTGTCCTTTCTTATGAAAATAATGGCGTTCGATATCCCTCTTCCTTGATTTACTTCTACTCTTATTCCATTGACCATTCTTTTCCTTGTTCTTGCTCCTGCCACGTTGTTGATTCTTTCCTTGGTAAGAATCACGAACATTATATGCATCTCCACTGTGAGTGCTAACCTTAGATTTTGTACGAATCTCCTCACTCAAGAGTGCTCCACATATGTCATCATAGACGAGTTTACCACCAGGTGCACTATTGCTAATAGCTGTGCAAAACGTATCCCATGATGATGGCAAGGTGCATAACAACAATACTGCTTTCATTTCATTATCCATATCCATTTTTTGAGCCTGTAACTAGGAGAATATAGCATCAAAATCATTTAGATGAGCAACAAAACTATCTATGTCCTATCACTGTGAACAATTGCAATTTCTGAGTAGCTTGAATTGAACCATCTTTTGGAAAGGAGGAATGTTTCATTTTGCCCAAAATACAGTCTTCACAGATATATTTACCGGGTGCCTCAAGTTTGGGCAAAGAGGACACCATTTTAGATTTTTGCAGGCATAGCAAACTAGCAAAATTCAGATGACCAAAGCATGCATGCCAAAGATTTGCATCTAACATAGCCTGAGAATCTTTCTGAGTATGCACATAAAATTTTGTGCAATTCTAAGACTGTGATCAGAGGGGTTTCGATGCCCTAGATGAAGCGGCGACCTTCACTAGTACCAATTATTGGATTTTGAGGTTTGTGGAAGCACATGAACAACACAAGGAAGAAAAAGCCTAAAGCACACCATACTGAATGTATTACCATTAGAATGTACAAATATAAATGAACCGTTCGGGCAATAGGTGTATATACAAGTTAGGGGAAAAAAACCTACTACAGAGGGAAAAAAGTGCCCCGGTAGTCCTAGTTTGTTCACACACATCACTACCTAAATATATCAACAAGAACATGATCATGTTCTAAAACTAGAAGAACATGTCTCATCTCTATGGTGGGATTCCTGCCCAAAAGATTCAAAACACTATTTGGCTTTGCACTTTGATAAACTGGTCAAAGTACAAAGTAGTGAATGAATAATAAGGGTGGATCTAAAAACATCCTTGCCCAATTCACTTATTTCTCGATGTACGATCTAGGCACAAACATGTAAAATGGATGGATTCCAATTACTAGTCCATTTCTAGCCATGACTAGTGCATGTACTTAGTAATTCAGATGGGATTGCTTATCCCTTGCAAGACTGAGAATTCTTGATTCACTCAATTTTGATTTGGAAAACTTGAAGTTTGTTTGGCTCAAACCATCTAACATAGATATTTATACAATGGTATATTCTCAACCAACATTTACATGATTTTTTGCACCCAACTAGCAGATTACGTGGTCCAAATGAGTTAAAAAATCCTCCGTAAACTAGAGGACAAAGTATTCCATTGAATTATGAACAACCATACCATATTTTGACCAAGTCAAATGCAGAATTTGTCTGACTAAGGACATTTTTCTCGAAGACTTTAGCTAAAAGTTCTTGGGATTTGTCAATCTTATGAGCAATTCCTAACTTCCCTGTTCTAGAGTGTACTAAACTCTAGAAAGCCATGAGAGTTATGCTAATAACTGGAAGCAAACCCAAATGAATAAGTCAATCTTCAACTTGTCATCTTTTGAAGATTGAATAAGTTCTTGTACATAATGTCTATCTAGTATGTTTAATTGGGTTATCTAGTTCCAACTGGCTAACCCTCTACTTTTGCGAAAGGAATCAGATAATGTGTCTGAGTCAATTTCAAAAGATTTGGAAAACGGAAAGAAATAATTAAATCTCTGTAACAATAATTCAAACTTCTAAGATATAAACTTGCTATGAGTCAAATACTTGATGACACCAAGACTTTGACTTCTTAAAGATCTATTTCAACAAGGTATTGAAGTATTTTTTTTCTATCTTTAAGAGAAATAAACTGGATTCTCAAAAAGATTCAGAGAAAATCAAGTTTCAAGCATTACTTGTAACTAGGTTTTGATTCCTACACACCATCGTTTCATGATCTGGTGCTTTTACTTTGGAAATTTGAAAATCTCTTGATAGAATATCCATTCTTCTTTGCTAGGGTTCTCAAATGAGAACTAGTTATAATTCCAAGTTCTTGAATTTCTCAAATTCAAGTCCAATTGGTTATTCTTGGCCAATTTTATAGCGATAAGAGCGTTTCACTTCTTGTCTTTAGATTCCTTTCTTATTAAAGCTTTAAGTAGCTTCCCGAGGACTTTAAAGGAATCTCTCTACTGCTTAAGTCTAAGCATTCACTTATGCTTTTGGATTTCACCTTTAAGAAATCCCTTTAAGGATAGGTAAACTTTACTTTGTGCCTTCCACAGACTTAATTACCATTGACACGGTTGCAGAGTACATACTTGGATTATGCCACTCTATTCAGACTTGGAACAACTTACTATTTTTACACTTTTCCATTGGATAAATGGAACTTGAGTGAAAATTTCCCAAAGGGAATTTGATTTCCAATACTTGGGCAAAATTTAGAGTAGTTCCAATTGCAATGTCTTAGACAAAACTTGCAAAGCTTGATCAAGTCTTGTTGACCTTGTGACAAAAATAAAGAACTAGTATTTATTGTTAAGATCTCTCAAACTTGTCTAAAGTTGTATAGCTTACCTGCAAGATTTACAAAAATCTCTTCCTCATCTCAAGTCCGAGCATACACTGATACCTTTCATATTCTAAATCTCATAATCTCATCTATATTGGTTACATTTAGGCTATACCCATAATTAGACTTAAGGATCACTAGTGGTGGTTTGGAAATTCTTGGGAACTACTTATTGTTAAACTTACTTGAAGAATTTTGTTCTCACATCCAAGAAGAATTATTCTTTCAAAATCTTGAGATTCATTCCAAGAAATCAAACAATACTAAGAAAATGATTCATCTTGGAATCTTTTGCTTTAATTTGTAAAAGAAATTCTTTACTTTTGGACAAGACTCGCAAAGATTTATTGTTTTTCCAAAAGATACATCTTCTCAACTAATGAAATAGTTAACCAAACTATTTTATTTATTGGCTTATCTTTAGGAGATATCCTAATTCCTAAAGATCACTTTGGCTTAGGTTTCTTCTTAAGCCATAATTAGCTTAAACAAAATCAAGAATAATTTTCTAATCCTCGAAAGTGTTCTTTTTAAAGTCTTCCTATTTTTGTAAGACTTTGCATCATTACTAGAGATGAAGTCATGGAGCCTAGCATCCATCTATTGAATGTTAAAGTTCAATTGATGCTAAGGTTTAATCATGTCTTGAGTTTCATCACTCCTTAGGATGAAATCAAAGTGAAAACTTCAAAAACTCTATGGTCTTTACAAATTCTGAAACATTTCAACCATCTTTTGAACTTTAAAACTTCAATTAGTTTAAGTTCCATTTGAGTTTATATGATTGCTATCACGTCTTGGGATAGAACGAAATAAAAATATTCCAAATCATCCTACTTGGATACATCCAATCTTGTCTTTAGGATTCTCTAAGTTTTTTCTAGACTTAGATTATCGTGGAAGTTTGCAAGTAGTTCTATTCTCTTGTTCATCTAAATGGCAAGAAAATTGAACGCTTTACTTACTTTCAACATGCCAACTTTTTTTGAAGCAGGACCCCTAATATGTGATACTTAAGTATCACTTTTAGGAAAAAAATGAACTAGTTACTTGAGTTGCATAGCAGCTAAGAGCTTTGCAACTAATTAGCTTGCTATTTCCCCTAATTGTCTAACTCAAGCTAGAAAACCAGGTAAGGATTCAAAAATTACATTCGTTCAACTACCTAGCAAAAATCCAACAAAAAACCATGCTTTGTTGTATGCCAATGCATGTTCTTGCATGCAAATGCATGTGAGTGCATTCATGTGTTTGCATGTTTTTTTTTCATGCACCAAATTTAATTCAAGCAGTTCTTGAGCTTGCTTTGCATGCATCCAAGCATCCATGCACAAACATTCTACTTGCTACCTTTCAAAAAGATATAAGCATGCATGTGCACAAACTCGAGTGCATCAACTATTTTTTTCAAGCAAGAAGAAAGTGTATGTTGTGCATGAAAATGTTCTTTTAGAATGAGATAAATGCACAACCAATCTTTTCTTTTCATGAATAAACTCATATTTTTATGTTATGCACCAATATTCTTTCATTTCCATGTGATAATTCATAGATGCATGCCTATGCTTGATAAGTGTTTCAATACATCGATGCTCTCCCATAAAGATTTCATTAATTTGTATCAATATTATAAAAAATGAAGATTGCTATCATGCTTCAGTGATAATAAAATGCACTCTATGTGAAAGCCAAGAGCAAAAACTAGTATTGAAAACAAACATTAACTTGGAAAATACTTATCTCTCATTTGTGCTACGTCCTTCCATTCTCCAAGAGAAGAGCCCAAAAGTCCTTCTTGATTTTCTTATCACCTCTTTCCATGCTTTGTTGCTCCCCATGAAGAAGTGCCCCAAATATATGACCATATCCTTCTTTCAGTGAAGTAGATAAGCAAGTAGATCATTTCATGGCTAAACAAAAGCCATCGTCAATGCTAAGCCTCAGATTCACAACTCTTAAAACTCATTCATAAGCGTTGCTCATGAGCAGGTAACTCATCTGAAAAGATTTAGTCACATGCATGCTTTGTTCAAAGTGTGAATCATAGATATGGTAACGTGATCAAAGAAGCAGGGCTTTCTAAATTTGAATTGTTTCTTGCCAGCAATTTATATCTAAAAAGAGCATATGTATTGTGGATATCTTGGAGCTTGGCATCTCATTCGAGTTGAGTTCGAATCCTGCTGCCTCGTGGCAATGTTCCTTTGCTATAGTCTCTAATAACATACAAACACCCGAAATCTGAATATGGTAATGCATTGCCCAACAGTGGGTTCTATGTTCAATTCTTGGCAGCTACACATGTGAAAGATAGATAATAAACATGTCTTTTTTCCTTCACCAAAATGATGCACAGTAGCGCCAAAACTAGAGATGTAATGAAACCATCCTGATTTCTACACATGTCACAACTAGGCTTGTGAGGGATAGCAGGCATAAGAGAATAGAAAGAGTCTGAATTCAATAAAAATTTGAGTTTGTCGTCTTCACTTCTTTTCATACACCCTCGAATTGTGGCAACGCTCGACATATTATAGTACAACCTTTAAAAATGCATAACATGCAGAAGGATCCAATATATCGTGGTTTAATGCAATAGCTTGAGTTTGTAAGCATTGCAAGTTTAAAACCCAAAAACAGTGGCTCTGAGATTTCTTCATCAACAAGCACTATTGATGCAGAAGTCATAGACCCGCGAATGAGCTCCTTCATCACCACACTATTCTGATAATAATAAATATTATGCAAGCAAGTATGACAAGCGATTGGCATCTTTGCTACAACGTACAAATCTATAGATGCCTAGAGTTCAAATCCCATGCAAAGCACATGCACATAAATTTTGCAAAATTAAGTACTTGGACTTCAAACACTAGCTATTCGAACAAGTGATAATATGGATATATACAAAAAATATAAATGAATTTGAATCTATCACATAGACAAGATAATAAGCTATCAAATTCTTCATGAGATCTTTAGGAAGGAGATAATGAGAGCAAGGTCTCCATGAAAGCTTAACCAAGATCTAATACCAATGCAAGAGACTAACATTATGACCACCACCACGTGCTAGAGAGATGACTCTCCTCCCAACCAAATGCCTCTATATATAGCTCTCTCTAGGGGACTGTCTTCTTGGGTAGGTGGATACTAACCATCCATGTGTCAGCCATGTAACTGCATGTGTGCCAAGTGCCCCAGTTAACTCAAGTGGATGCTTCTAGAAGGCTCTAAATCTCTTTGGGAAAAATACTCTCCCCATGTACCCCATGGGGGTTGAACGCAAGACATCTTCCTTCACACCCTTGAGACTTAACCACTAAGCTAAGTGGATCACTTGTTTACAAGAGCACATGACCTCTTAGTAAGTCTAGAATCAAGATTTTTGGTCATACACATGGTGATCAAATGGTACCGGATTTCATATTTGTTTGAATCGATTAGACCATTAGATCATAGACTTACTCTATTACAACTACCAACAAAAAGTAGAGAAATCCTCCCAACGCATGTGTAGATATTTTACCATATAGATCATCATGTACTAACTCTAGAGGAGCTTGAGATCGATTATTGCTATCTTTTGGAAATGCCTTCCTTTGTTGCTTTCCCACCATGCAAGCTTCACATGGTCTCTACAAATCCAAAAATGCTGGTAAACGTGCTACCAACCCTTTTCTTTGCATCTCTTTGAAAACAAAAAATCCAAGATGGCCAAACTGTTGATGCCAAATTCTACTTGTGTCTTTGTCTTCTATATTAGTGAGGGTGCTCAACTCATACAATTTATCCTTCCGCACTCCGTTTCCTATAGTATTACATGTTCCATCCAAAATTTCTCCACCATCCTTTTTGAAATATACTTCAAGATCATGATCTATTATGGATACTAAATTTCTTTTTAGTGGATGAGCATACAAAACATCGGAGATATCTTAACACCAATGGCAACAACAAAAGAGATGGCTCCTATTCCTTCAACTGGACATTTGGAGTCATTTCCAACCACAACATTGATGGGTTCTTGTAGTGGCATTAATGAACTATACTAGTCCTTTTTGTTAGTCATGTGGAGAGATACTCGACTATGTAATATCCAAGATTCATCCACACGAGTTTGGGCAAATATACATACCTTCTCTATGGCAACCCATAGTTCAAGTTATATATTATTTGCCGATTCCCTAATCTTCCATGTGGATTTGAAAGTACTATTTCTCTCATCAATGAGCATCTTCCTACAATCCTTAGTGGCATGAACTTCTTTTCGCAATAGAAACAACTTTGACTGAACTTTTTTCTTCTTTGGATTCTTCTTTGAACTATGAGACGAGGCTCTACCCTGTGCATTAGCTGAAAATGTTGTATCATTTGAACCTTGCATATTCTTCAAACGCATTTCTTCTTCTAGAAGCATTAGAGAAAAGTCTTCAAAGGTAAGAACTGAGGGTCTTACCTGAGTGTTAAGGGTAGTTAAACACACATGCAAGCCCGTTCTTTAGGTGCTATGAAAACACCAACAATAGCTAGTTGATCTTGTAAATGTTTGATTCGCTTGATGAAGTCTTCAACCTTCTTTGAATTAGAGTGTTTCTCATTCACTAAATGATTCTCAATTTTTTGAATCTGAGTGTGATTTTTGGTCTCATATTGGTGAGCCAATATACCCCAAGCATCATGTGCTTTAGTGGTGTGCTAGAGTAGATTAAGCGTAGAATCACTTACACTTGTAACAATGGCACATGACACATCTACATTCCTCCTCTTCCAAGCTCGCGAAGATCTGGATCATGTTGGATTGTCACTAGATGATATGATGGATCTTCCATCGAAATTGGCTCTAGATCAGGCCTTGTTGGCCCCATGAGGTTATCCAACAACTCATAAGGGTCCAAGATTGCAAAAATTTTGAGCTTCCAAAGTGTGTAACTCATTCCATCAAGCTTCCCTTCAGTGACTATGGGTGGATGAATGTGAATCAGTGAAGAAATAGCATTGGAAGATGCACCAACACTAGAAGATGAAGCCATCACTCATGCACTATGGTGACAACAAAAACATACTTGTAAGTTCAATACTCCTCTCTACTAATAGATACCTAAGAGCTTTGATACCATGTAGGAAAGTAGTTACAAAAGAGAAAACACGAGCAGTAGTAGAGAAGATAAATTATGTAGTAGAACTTCAATTTTTCATTTTGACTCAAGCAAGTGCAAAGATGATGGCATTGTCCACCCATTTGGTCTCAAGGTAGAGCTTAAATGGTGATCTAGATAACTCTAGCTACAGAATTACAAGATAAAGGTATGCTAGCTCAATTCAATATCTAAGGCTGCACAAGTTATGTATGTATAGTTTAATAGAGAAATATGGCCTTCGATGGAGGACTATACATGGATGGTAGAATGTGGGTAGCCATCGCACACATAATCCCCATATCTGGCTTAGGCCAGTTCATCTGACCTTACAAATATGAATGATTTCTACCTTGGACAAGGAATAATCCCCCTTTATCATCACTTCCTGGGAGCCACCTCGAAAGCACTACCCTTGGACCCCCACTAGGGGGACCATTGGCCCCATAGGACCCCCCAACCAGAGGACAACTTACTCCCTCAACCCTCCCAACTGAAGGTGCTCTTCATTGCCCCGAACCTCACAATTGGAGACCCTAGTAGCTCCCTTTCCTTACAATACCTTAGATGGTTCAATTCGACCTTCATCCAACATGTTACTTGAAATTCCCATCAATTGGGTAATGTACACTTGGATTCTCCTCATAATGGGAGCCTTACAAAATGTGCATCGATACATATAGCCATGAGGGGTAAACATTGTTCATATGCTAATACTATGTACATATACAAATACCTTGGGGTTTATATGCACTTCCACCCACATACACCCACACTAAGAAACTCAACCTTGGAAAAATAGAATATACTTAAAGTCATTCAAACATACATACGATAATATATGCATGCAGATTTGCTTAGGTGAATACATGTATACGCACATACATAAAAGAAAATTCAGGCTGGTTGTCTTGGGTGCCGATGGCTCAAAAGGAAAATAACGTCCATACTTATTTGGGGGTAGATATAGGAAAGAAGCAATATTATTGTAAATTTTCCTCCCCTTTATCGGTTACAAACAGTTTATAAACAGGAGTTTAAAAGCGTTTCTCCTGCAAAATACGCAAAAGCACATGTATTATTGGTACTGCTAATGCATAAAAAGGAAGCATCACTTTCTTTTGTGCTGTTTCCTGAATGTTCACACAACCGTTATGTTCGCTATTCTTATTTGAACAATATCATCAAATCTGACCGTCTAGTGCATAGTATTTTTTTTAATAAAAGGAAGTTTGACGGAGGCCTAATCTCCCTTCATTGAATTAGTAAAAGAATAATAATGGGCTTAATGCCCTTAGGATCCCCTATATCTCAGAAAGAAGGGGTAGGAAGGTTTGGAGGCGTAATAACTATGACAATCCAAAACTAGTAGAAGACCTAAGATTAGGTAGGTGATTAATGGTTTTAACACTAGTTTGGTACCAAAACAGGACACTTAAGTGCCCTTTTTTGACAATTTTCCAAAAAATCACACACCTTCTACAAAGAGAATTTGTGGACACCAACCAATATATCCACATACAAATATTAAAATCCAATTAAAATAGTTCCAAATTACAAACATTTAGCTTGATATCCAAGAAAATAAACTAGTTCCTAGCAAGAAACAAGAGTCACGTATATATAGGATCAAAAGAATATATAAGTTTAACATATTTAGTAAAAATATTTAACTGATAGTTGTTATATGCATAAACACAGAATCCCTTTCACACATCAACACATACTAAATATAATACTAAAAAAACTTTGATATAATCTTCGATATCATAAAATGATAAGGATCATTTGAAAACATTTCATTATTTCCATCATGCATGCCATCTTCTTTTTATCAAATGAAATATGTATGCCAATTTTTTCCATTCTTATCACAATCACCATTGCGGATCACATATTATTTTCTGAGATTAAGAATGAAACATGGCATGAAAGCATATTTTGGAAGGTTTAATACTTAGAATAGCATTTAAATAATTATTATTTTTTCATCATAATTTTTTATTCCACCTTTCAAGCTATGTTCTTTTCAGGAACATAGAAATATATGCTTTGCCAATTCAGCATGAAAGTCAACACCAAATGCAATGGCTACTAGTTCAAAGCCGAGGCCCTCTAACCTTGAATAAAAGTATGCATTCAATTAGTATGAAGGTTATCCATTGATAACTTGTCAATTCTCTACAATCTCACTTACACATAAATTATAGTGAGCCATTCTTTAAAAGGTGCGATAAATGGTAGTGCTCTAGAGAAGACAAGTTTTGAGTCTTATGGAAGTGTTCACCTTCTCCAGAGATCCCTAGACACTTGCTTTACATTGCCAAAGTCCATGAATAGCTTTCCATTTCCTAAAACATATCCAATTTGTCAAAATGTTTGAATTATATTATTTTTTTAGTTATGCTAAAAGTTTAGTTTTTAAAAATTCCCATTTTCTTCTTCATTTAATAATCCATGTGAAATTGTAAAATATTAAAGATTATATTTTTCTCTAAAAATACATGATGTGGGCTATCAAATCCAAGTGAGTATGCCATCAAAGCCGCAAGGGTGTCAACAAGAAAAATCAATCAATTTGGTGTAAAAGCAGGACACTTAAGTGTCCCAGGACACTTAGGTGTCCTAGTACATAACTAGTTTTTTTTTGTCAGATGTCCATAATGATTTTTTTGTCACAACTAGTTACTAAAAAGATTAATGATTTTTTTGTCGCTCCCCACTTGCTTTTAATCTTGTGGTTTTCCAAGACAAGCATCCTATGGTGTATGAAAGGCAGTGATTTTTTTACAATTACATATTCTTCTGCTTAACAAATCGAGGTATTTTTCAATCGACCATTCTCTTGGATGGGCATCAAAGTTGATCGCACACCTTTCTTTCCATATTTTCCAAAGTACTTCCCCTCTGATGGCATTCCACAAGGCAGAAGAGAAACCAATTGTTTCACCAAGCAATGCTCGTCTCTAGTTGATTTGACTTTCTAAACTAAAAATCTTGGTAAGAGATTGCCATATCGGGTAGCTTCTTGGGCTCCAAAAGAAGAGATGGGCACAAGAAGAAGAGATGGCTAAGGTCGTCTCTGCCCCATAGGCAACACTTGCACTAGTGAGGAGTCCCACAAATTTTATTAGCTTTGGCATTGGTCCAGATTCCATGTTTGAGGATTTTCCACATAAGAACTAATCTTTTGTTCTTAATGAGAGGATGCCACAAGTCCCCACACTTAAGTTGCCATCCAATGCTAGACCAATTCATGCACCATCTCCTGTTAAGGGATATATGCAAGTCAAGATGCTTATGGATCCTCATAGTTTTATCCAATTTATTACTGTTGGTCCATCTTAACCCTTCAATCTAGGGTGGTTCATTCTCGAGAAGGAGACGAGTCTTTGAGCTATCCCAAGCATTGATTCTGTGTCTGAGAAGGACCAATCATCATAGTCAACTCTCCTAATAAGGTCTATGTCCTCAAATCATATCTGATGGCCTCTCACATGGTTCCAAAAATGTTTCCATTTACAAAATCCTTTGTTCCTTAGCTTCTTCAATCTTTGGATGTTCTCTGAGTCAACTTCTTTGATTCCATTAGTAGGAAACCAAATAGAACCATTCTTCCTAATCCCCGACCACCCACTTCCAATCTTCATTAATTCTTGATATATGGTTTCATCTTGTTCCAACTCTTCCATATGGAGGAAACAAGGTATGAACCTTTTGGAGTCACCAAAACCTGAGAAAAACATAAAGGTTAGCATATCAATATCCTTCCACCTAGGGATCCCTCTAAGCATAAGAGAGGATTTGTTTCAAAGAATTATTTTAGCCCGTGAAGCTTCCTCATCACACCACACTTTGGATCATCCAATTGGCTGTGAGCTTATACCATACCTCTCATATCGAGGACGTCTAACCCACAAGAATCTTGAGTGATTTATTTTAGATTCGGATGTAGTGTAGAAAAGGTTTGGACGTTCCTAAAAGGTGTTGATGCTATTAGTGTCATTTTGCACAAAACTATTCGTATCATCCATGAAGATTTTCATTAGCATATGACTCTTTCTATGAGGGAGTAGAGGACCCTAGATTTGTCCAAGATAGACCTGATGGTCAACCAAGAAGCCTAGGCCATCGGTGGCAGTGACAAAAAGAAGTAGAGCTGGAGGCCAACCCTGTCTAATAGAGCACTTTAACCTAATTTCCTGAAAGAGTTGACCATTGGTATTAATTTGAGTCAAGTTGTTCCTCATAAGCATAGGGATCATGTTGATGAATTTAGAGCCACAATCCATATCTTTCATGGATTGCATAATGAAGTCCCACTTTAGGTAGTTATATGCTTTCTCAAAATTGACCTTTATGAAGAGGACATCTTGTGCAGATTCCTTAGAGAATTCAAAGCCTTCCCACACATCGATGGCCTTCAAGATGGCTCTGCCCTTTATGAATCCCTTTTGATCCTCATTGATCCATGAAATTAGATGGAAGGTAATGCGATTTGCAAGAGCCTTTGGTAAGATCTTATTGCTAGTTTGCAGCATAGTGATGGGTATCCAATTTTCAATCTTTTTTTTTTGTCTTTTTTGTGAATTAGCTTAATCAACCCTTGGTTGAGAAAGGTTGGAAGAGCTCCAAATTGTAGGGCATGTCGATATATTTAGGTAGTGATGTGTGTGAACACACTAGGTTGGGGCACTTTTTTCCCTCTTTAGGAGGTTTTTCCCCCCTAGCTTGTACATACACCTATAATCCTAATGGATCATTAATCTTTGTACATTCTCTTGGTAATACATTTAGTATTGTGTGTTGGGCTCCAAGCTTCTTCTTCTTCCTTGTGCTATTCGCATGGCTTTGCAGACCTCAAACTCCAACAATTGGTATCAGATGAGGTCATCGCTTCATCTAGGGTGTCGTTGACACCCCTCTAGTCACAATCTCAAAATTACATGAAATTTGGTGAGCATACTCAGGGCAATTAGGAGTTCAAAACAGCTTTGTTGTGTGGTGTCAAAATCACGATTTGAGCTCGTTTTGGCCTCCGAATGCACTATCATAGTGTGTCTATGCCATTTCATCTTTTTGTGCTAAAGATATATATGTATGTATTTCAGTTCACCGGTATAAGCTCCTCAAAGTTTGCTATAGGTTTAGCAGAACTTGACAGGGTAGTTATGTTCAACTTTTTGAGATACAATCATTTTTTTGCATGAGGGTATTTTAGTCACTGGCCATGGCTGGAAGTAATGATGTATTTTGTATGTTGGTTGTTGAGGATACATTGGATGGTACCAATTACCCATTATGGGCTTATATGATGCATCATGTATTGGTTGAAAAGGAATGTGGAATATTGTGTAGGGTGTTGAAAAACATCCTATTACACCTCCAAACACAAGTGCTAAAGGTGATGCAAATGGCGTTGAAGATGATGATATTCTTCAGGTTCCTGTTTGTGCTATAGTTCCTACTACACCTACTGGAGAGAAACTTTGTTGGGATGGTAGAGATGCTCAGGCACATGCATTGATATCCTTGTCTATCAAACATGCCATTATTCCTCACATTCACTCCTGCAAAATAGCAAAGGATGCTTGGGATACACTTACCATGTTATACAGGCAAGGAATGCGGTTCGTGTTGCTTACCTCCAAAAATAGTTGGAGGGTGAGCACATGAATGAAGGAGATTCCATGGATGGTTTTTTGAAAAAGATCAAAGATTTGAAGGAGCAGTTGGTTTCTTTTGATGAAGTCTTGCGTGACAATTCACTTGTGCAGACTGTTCTAAATGGTAGTCCAGATTCATATCAAAGTTTTGCTTCTACCCTTCGATTGATGACGAAAGGCAATCCAAATTCCTTAACATTTGAGGAGTTAGTCTCTGTTATATCGCAGGAAGTTCAGTCTAGGCAGAACATGTCCATGATCAATCTTTCCTAGGTAGTCAGAAGGGCAAAGGTAAATGAAGCCCATCTACTAATAAGCAGAAATCTGCTAATTTTGCACAATCAAAGAAGGATGAAAGGGATGAGAATAAAACATAAAAGCAGAAATCGTTTTGCAAATACTGTAAAGGAAATGATCATGTCATAAAGTCCAAAACCGGCTACAAAAGAGGCAAAGAAAAAAGAGTCTAGAATGGTTGTTGTAGAAGCATCTACACCCAGATCAGAGTCTACAAATCTTGTGCAAAATGAAGAATGGGCATTTACTACTGTTTGCAGTTTTGACCCATTTTCACACGAACAATGTATGTCTGCAATAGAATCAGATGTTTAGTACTTTGATAGTGGGGCAACCAAACATATTACCTTACAACATAGTTTCTTCACTTCGCTTGAGCCTGCACCTACAGGGAATACTATCACATGCACCAAGAACTGCTCTTATCCTATCATGGGAGTTGGTAAGATCATTCTCACTACTGATGATGGTAGTTTTTTTACATTGTCAAATGCTTTATTTATGCCAGGGATGAAGGAAAACAGAAACCCCAAACCAGATTCCCTGTTAGAGATTCCTGCTCAAGAAGAAACCATTTCTATACCAATAGAGGATACTTACGAAGAAGCATGTGATCCACAATCAGTCCTAGGCAAACGTGTCATTACAAAAGGGCACGACACATTTAAACTTCGTACTCCTACATGGCTCAAGTTAGTTGAAGAGCTTGGAAAGACCCACTCCGCACACATAGTGGCATAGTTACATGCTATGGCCCTAGTCGAGGAACACATTTTACAATCACCCTATTTTGCTCAGTTGGCCCCTCAGAGGTATATCTCTATCAATGAACTTTAGTACAAACCATACTTCCTACACATGGTAGAATATCAATTAGCGAGCGAAAAGGAAACGGGCAAGAAACTGACTCACGCAACTCAATTTGAGCCCGATGATCTACCCTTCAAGCAAAGAAAGGAAAGATCTTTCAGCCAAATTGGTATATGGATCTATTACAAGAATATAAAAAAATGATGCACACATGGACCAAGGCCCCGCTGCACCTAAAGTACAATCCGTGTTGGGGTCCAGTACCACGATGCCGCTGTTGGACAACATTTGCGATTAAAGTTCAAAATAATAAGCGGTTCCAGGACTCGCTAAACTATTCTTACTTTACTCCACCCCATGGGCCTCCAATAGTTGGATACATGATGGCCACGATTTGCCATTGGCTCCCCCATCTTCAGCGCATGGACAACATCGTCGCACATATGACTATTAAGATCTTTGATATGATGCAAACGGTTTTTATGATCTTTTGCCACGTTAAAGCACCACATGTCAATACCTTGGGATTCGAGCATGGCAACCAAGGCCTAGTATATGATATAAGCACCATGCCTTTGCTTCGGATCTGCTACGCATGGCACTATCGCATAAAGTATTTACCTCCATGTTACAAGATGACATTCAAAGAGGTGTTCATGAATGGATTCTGGGAGTACCATTATGAAATTTTCATAAGCCGGCCTACTCATCTCCTTCAGTTATTTTCTTGCGAGCAACTTGTATATTCGACACACTACCAGCTCCCACCCAAAGACGAACCTCAGGCTATAGACTGGGAAAAACTAGAAGCTAATCTCGCACGAGGAATTTGCATCGTTGAGCATAACCTCACACAAGACCTCATGCACAACTACATAATGCAGACCACACAACAAGAATATGTCCGGGATGATAGACATGAGAGGGAGGGGGGTGTTGGTAGTAGTGAAAGGCATCGACATAGAGGAAGCATGTAGAGGGGAACTACAAAGAGTCGTGGGGAGCCATGTAGTCATTTTTTCAAAAGAAATATGTTTTATATTACTTTTTCAAAACTCCAAACAGTGATTTTTATCACTTTTGTAACATATGCATCATAAAAACACCCAGTTTTGTATTTAGTAGCTCCATTTTGTGCAAGACAAAGAGTCCTCGAGCTTGAGGACCTTAGGTAGAACAAGCATACCAATTTTGGTAATTTATAGATCTCATTTGGACCTCCAAATGACCTCGAGAACCTATTTTTTAACTATGCCTGACACTAGATGTGAAACCGGTCAAAACTAACCTAGAATCTATAAAAAGAGCAAGAGAGCTCATTTTTGAGGTTAGCTTGTTGGAGATTAGAGCTTATTTGAGTTTTAAGAATCCTCTTGAGTAATAGAGCTTGTTCATGACCTTCCATTGTGTCTTGCTTGTCTCTTCCTTGTGTGTATGTATGTGTGTGTGTGTGTGTGCATGTTCATGCTCCTCATCTTCACCTTCACTAACTCATGCATTCATGATCTTCATATCACTCCTATCTCTTCCATGGATTGACATTAAGGAGGTGGAGCTTCTTAATGTGGTACTTACCATCATGCTAGAACAACAATATGTATGTATCTGGATGTGTATGTATGTATTTATGTAGGCATCTATGTATGCATACATCTATCGGTCTATGTTTTGTATAGAGAACCCTTCCCAAAGATGTTCTAATAGACTTACTACACGAATTGCCAATCTTGAATGGAGAGGGATTACATAATGAAAAATATTTCATTCACAAATCTTATTGAGAGGGAGTACATAATGAAAAATATTTCAATAATATTTCCCAAAACTAAATAGTATCAATCAAATAATAGAACCTAAATTTGTGAGAAAATATTTTTTGCTACATTAAATGCCCAAATTATCTCATTGCACCTTCCATCAATCTCTTAATTAGAGGGAGTGTCCATTGAAGATTTACAAATATTTCAATTGAATGAAATATGATAATTGATTTTCTTAAAGGCATATTTCTAATAACACATCACTTGTATACAGTCTCTTAAGTATAAGAGAAGGAGGAACTTTACAACACTTGTAACCTCTCTCATTGTGTTGATTCTCACTAACATTATTGATTCGTTTGGTTGCGAGGTATGTTAAGGTGGTGCTCTTCATCTTGATAAGTCTAAGAGCTAGAATCAAATCTTTGACATTTACTCATGGATGAACATGCCTCAAAAGATGACCCCTATTTTTTTGTTCCATTGAAGGATCTTTACCATTAGATAATATACAAGCTGAAGCATAAGCTTGATGGAAGAGTTGACAGGTATAAGTTTAGGTTTGTTGCAAAGGGTTATGCTCAAGAAATAGGCATTGATTTTGATGAGACCTTTGCTCCTACTTGCCGAATGACTATTGTTCATAGCATCTACACACATGCATCTCATCATGGTTGGAATGTACATTAGTTGGACATTAAAACTGCATTTCGGAATGGTGACTTGCATGAAGAAGTGTATGTTTTTCAACCTCGTGGTTTTGTGCAGAAAGGGCATGAAAACCAAGTGTACAGGTTGAAAAAGGCATTATATGTTTTGAAGCAAGCACCACGTGCTTGGTATGAAAATATACATGCCTACTTGATTGCACATGGCTTTGAGAGCAATCCAACTGAGAGCACCTTATATGTTAAGCGTGCAAATGATGTTCTTCTGATCATTGTTGTGTATGTTGATGACATGCTGCTCTTTGGTCCTCATTAGAAGCATATTGTTGATTTTAAGGCTGATATGCATGCCTCATTTGAGATGTTAGATTTGGGGCATTTACATCATTATTTGGGTATTGAATTTTTTCAAGTTGATGGCGGAATAGCTTTGTCTGAAAAAAATATATCGACACATTATTGAAGCATTTTTGCCTTGAAGGCTCTAAACCAATTGCCACTCCTACGGAGATAGGTTTATGATTGAGTGTTCATGATGTTGTTCTCTATGAGCAGGCTATTGGATGCTTGATTTACTTATGCATTACTCAGCTAGATATTCAGTTTGTTGTCTCACAGATGGTAGGTTTATGCATTGCCCAATTGTCAAGCATTGGCAGGTGGTTAAGTGCATCTTTCGCTACTTGAGTGGTACCCGGCTACTTGGATTGTTTTGTCCTAAGGGGGGATCACTACTGGCCAAATTTACATGCTTTTTTTTACTCTGACTGGGCTAGTTGCTATGACACTTGTGTGTCCACTGGTGGTTTTTGCTTCATGCTTGGTAGCTCATGTATATCTTGGTTCTTGTTACCGTTAGTGTCCATGTGAAAGGAGAAATGGCCACTGGAAACTTCTTTGTATATGTTCTCTAATAAAACATATAGTGGCCTGGTCAGTCACAGACTGTAAGTTTGACCGCATTTGTAATACCTAAGAAGTCTGACTTCGTGCTCCCTATGTACTAAGTTTTTCCTACATATTTTGCTACCTCTGTGCGGAGTATTGTGTGTGGCCCTAGGATCTTAGTTTTTTACTCGGGGGATATTGTTGTGAAGCTCTCAAGAAGGAGAGTGCATTGTAGTGCATCGCTTGCCACTAAGCTACACTCTTGTGGTTTCTGAAGAAGGGGAAAGACTAAGGTTAACATTACCTTGAACATGTTTTGATCCCTCAAAGCTTCATTCTTTGCTTTCAAGGCCTGCTTCTAAAGCATTTTTTGGGTGTCTTTTGGAGCAATTTTGGAGGAGCTTTGCACATAGTTCTCTTCATACAGGTCCAAGAACGTCAAGAAGAGTATTCTTTGTACGTCTCTGACAAGAAATATAAACCTTTGGGGATGTGTTTTCAGCCACACTCGTAAAAATATAGGTTTCTCGAAAGGTTTCCAGTTTTGGTGGGAATAGCCGTTGCAAATTTATGCAAGTTTTTGGGCCTAAAACATCAGAGTTGACAGACACTTGCAAGTGTTGTTAGCTCGTTTTTGGGCTGTGCATTCAAACTTCTAGTGTCATTTTACTACATATATTGAGCACATACACACCATGTATGCTTTTGTGGATACCACTTATGTACATCCATGTGGTCATTGATATAGTGGTTACGTTTTTTGCATAAAGCCTTTTACGTTTGAAAAAGAGGGTCATGGTGAGTTTTTCTTAACTAGGAGACACCCAGATGTCGGGGTCTCTTCGGTGATGCAGGTGGAAGACTTACCCAGCCTCGCCATAGGAGATGTATGATAGTTGTTCATAGGTGCTCAATAAGCCTAGTTGGCTTCTATTAGGTAACTAATTATATGCAGTGGAGTCAGTGATTCACTATGCAGGTAAACATGTAAGTACTTGTAGTTTTATGATATTTTGACACTGGTCATATGATCATTTTGCAAAGGATACTCCAACAAAATTTTTCCAGATTTCTGGTTTAGTAAACCATACAGTGGTCGATGTACGCCTTGATACACTTATTTGTTGGTGTTTGGACTCTTCTAGCTCCATTATCACTGTATTCATTCTCTACCATCATGGCATCAGAGATCTCAGGCACATCTGGTGGATCAAGTTCTAATGCCAATGTTCCGAGGAGGAGCTATAACTTGCAGGGCAAAGACCATTTTGAGATCCAAAAATTTGATGGCACAAACTTTGCTCGATGGAAGAATCAGATTAAAGATGTGCTGATTCAAAGGATGCAATGGAAGCCAGTAAATGGGATTTCAAAGAAGCCTGTTGACATGGATAAAGATGATTGGGATGAGTTAGATGAAATGGCGAGGTCTACCATTTTCTTGCACCTCGAAGATAATGTTTACTTTACACTATTAGACTGTGAAAGTGCAGAGGAGCTTTGGAAGAAGTTATGCAATACATATGAAAAAGAGACGGCATCAAATAAAGTGTATCTGATGAGAAAATTATATGACCTTCATATGAAGGACACAAATAGTGTTGCTGCTCATATGAATGAGTTTGATGCTATATTCTCCCAATTACAGGCTCACAAAATGGATATGGATAATGAAATGAAAGCAATATTGTTGTTATGCACCCTGCCATCATCATGGAATACGTTTTGCACAGCAATTAGCAGTAGTGCACCTGGTGGTAAACTCGTCTATGATGACAAATGTGGAGCACTCTTGAGTGAGGAGATTTGTAGAAAATCTATGGTTGGCACTCATAGTGGGGATGCATATAATGTTCGTGATTCTTACCAAGGAAAGAATTGGCAACATGGTAGGAGCAAGAACAAGGAAAAGAATGGTCAACATAATAAGAGTAGAAGTAAATCAAGGAAGAGGGATATCGAATTCCATTATTGTCATTGAAGAAAGACTGTTATGCATTAAAGAATGCTAAAGATAAAGGATAGAATGTTGATGGGCATGTTAAACAATTACCTGCACCATCTACTTCGACTATGAAGATTGAAGAAATTAATGCTATTTTTTATGATGCTGATGTGTTGACACTTGATAGTACTATGCCAACTGAGGCGCTTATGGCTGATTCTCTTTCCCACATGTGGCTGCTAGATTCTGGTGCTTCTTTCCATGTGATACCACACAGAGAATGGTTCTCTAATTATGCAGTAAAGTCTCTTGGTATCGTGAGACTTGGTGACTCTTACCAGTGTGATGCTGTGGGGATTGGAGATGAGATTGTGTAGTTCATTGATGGTTCAAAATTTACTATGCATAATGTACACCATGTACCTCAATTATCACGCAGTTTGATGTCAGTTGGTCAACTTGATGACCTTGGCTACAAGGTGATCTTCTATGCTCAGTCCTTTCGTATATCAAAGGCCAATATGGTTATTGCAAAAGGAAGCAAAGTTGGCTCACTTTATCCTTTATTTGTATCATAGAAAGAACACTTGTTAGCTGTTACTGAACATCCTATGGCTTGTATTTGGCATGGTCGTTTGGGCCATATATCTCATAATGGAATGGAAAAATCTTTCTCGTTCTCACTACTTACCTCTGTTATCTTTCTCTGATTTTTCATTTTGTGAGCATTGTCAATATGGAAAGCGAACCAAAAATGTGCATAGAACACACATTGACTCTTCAATTCAGCCTTTTGATCTCATTCATACAGATGTGTGTGGTCCTATGCCCACTAGGTCCTTAGGTGGTTCTCTTTACTTTGTCACTTTCATAGATGATGCTACTAGAAAAGTCTAGGTATCTCCTATCAAATCAAAGGATGAGGTATTCCCTACTTTTAGAAAATGGCTTGCTTCAGTTGAGACTGAAAAAGGAACGAAGTTTAAGGCTTTACGTTCAGATAATGGGGGTGAGTATACCTCACATGAATTCAGCCTTTTCTGTCAGTCTAGAGGGATTTTTAGAATGTTTAGAGCTCCTTATACCTCAGTACAGAATGGCGTAGCTGAGAGGATGAATCGAACTATTCAAGATAGAGTATTCTCTATGTTGCATCATGCAAACCTCTCACAAGGTTTTTGGCTAGAAGTAGTATTGACTGCAATTCATGTGATTAACCTTTCACCTAGTATTGCCAAAGGTCTGAAAGTGGCACAAGAGTTATGGACAGGGAAGCCACCATATTATGATCATCGTCGAGTTTTTGGGTGTGAAGCATATGTTCATATACCCAAGAATCTTAGACAAAAGTTGGACCATAAGTCAAAGAAATGCATTTTTCTTGGATAAGGTCGAGAAGGACAATTTGGATATTGCTTATGGGATCTTGAAACACGGTCAGTGATCAGAAGTAGTGATGTCATTTTTAATGAGTCTAAGATGCATTAACAACCCATTAAGGAGGTTGAAGTGAGAAGAGTGGTGTTTGAGGATACTAGTCCTCCAGTTAGCATGCATAAAAATGCTCCACATAGGGATGTTCAAGAGAATGTCCATTCAGATCAGTCTGCGCATGTTCTTGTTCAGCAACCATTGAGACATTCTACACGTGTCTCACATCCACCTGATAGATATGTTCCATGTTTAGATTTTGTTATGCTAACAGATGCCAGTGAGCCTTCTTGCTACAAAGAGGCCATGCAGACAGAGGATCATGTCAAGTGGGAGTGTGCCATGAAGAGTGAGCTAGGTTCTAGGGATTTAGTGCCTTTGCCAAAGGGCAGGAAAGCTTTACCATGTAAATGGGTATACAAGCTGAAATTCACATCAGATAGTGCTTCTCCAAAATATAAAGCACGACTTGTTGCAAAGGGTTTTAAGCAACAACATGGTGTTGATTTTGAGGAAATCTTCTCTCTACTGGCCAAGATGATGACTTTATGCATGTTGCTTGGATTTGTTGGAATGTAGGACTTAGAGCTAGTCCAAATGGATGTGAAAACTGCTTTCTTGCATGGAGATCTCATAGATGAGATAATCTATATGTAGTTCCTGACAAGGAAAGTCTATTTTGTAAGCTCAAGAAGAGCTTGTATGGACTTAGATAGTCTCCTAGACAATGGTACCAAAAGTTTGATGCTTTTATGAAGTCCCAAGACTATTCTCGAGACAATGAGGATCATTGACTCTACACAAAGAGATGCTCAGATGGTAGCTTGATATGCTTGATACTTTATGTTGATGATATGTTAATTGCTAGGAAGTCCTCCTATGACTTGTCAATTTTGAAAAGGAAGTTGAGTCAGACATTTGATATGAAGGATTTGGGGGATGCCAAACATATTCTTGGCATGCACATTACTCGTGATAGGAGTAAAAGATGCATATACTTGTCTCAAAGTGAGTACATATCCAAAGTACTTCACATGTTCAATATGCAGGGTGGAAAAACATTGAGTACACCTTTACCCACATATGTGAAATTGAGCAAGGATGATTGCCCCAAATCAGAGAGGAAAAGGGATTCATGACCAAAATTCCCTATCAGTCTGTCGTTGGTAGTCTCATGTATGCTATGGTAACTACGAGACCAGACATTGCATTTGCAGTGGGAGTTGTGAGCAGATATAAGTCTAATCCTGGGAGGAAACATTGGGAAGCGGTCAAGATGATTTTGAGATATCTGAGTGGCACTAAGGACAAGTGTCTATGCTTAGGTAGAGGGAAAGCATCCATTATTGGTTACACAGATTCTTACTATGTTGGTTGTGTAGACAATCGTAAGTCCACATCAGGGTACATTTTTCATTTTGCTGGAGGTGCTATCTCTTGGAGATCTCGTCTTCAAGAATGTACAATTGTTTCCACCACAGAAGCAGAGTATGTTGCAGCAAGTGAGGCATGTAAGGAAGCATTGTGGCTTTCTTGTCTTGCTTGTGATATGGGTTTACCTTAGCATGTACCTCGTTTTCTCAGTGACAGTCAAAGTGCCATTGCTTTGGCTAAGAATCCGGTCTATCATGCAAAGACCAAGCACATTGAGGTGAGGTATCACTTCATTAGAGATTGCTTAGCCACTGAGCACATTATTCTTGAGAAGGTTCACACTCGAGATAATGCTGTAGATGCTTTGACTAAAGCTCTACCACATGATAGCTTTCAACACTACTCTCACTTGATGGGGGTCACTTGATTCATGATCTTACAGTCACTTCTATACTGTGTAACATGCCCATTAGGTGGGAGGTATAGTTTGTATACTTACACTCACATATTCTTTATCATTCTTTATTTTTCTCCCATAGTTACTTTGGCCATATTGGCCTTTAGTGGGAGATTGTTACTATTAGTGTCCATATGAAAGGCAAAATGGCCACTCTACACTTCTTTGTATATGTTCTCTAATAAAACATATAGTGACTCGTCAGTCACAGACTATAAGTTCGACCGCATTTGTAATACCTAAGAAGTCTATCTTCATGCTCCCTATGTACAATGTTTTTCCTGCATATTCTGCAGCCTCTATGCAGAGTACTATGTGCGGCCATCAGAGCTCAGTTTTCTACTCTGGGGATATCGTTGTAAAGCTCTCAAGAAGGAGAGTGCACTGTGGTGCATCGCCATGGAATTACTTCAGCACTAAGCACATTGAGGTGCACTATCGTTATGTCAAGGAGAGGTTCTCTGCTAGAGGGATTAGTTTGGCATATGTTCCCACACAAGAGAACATTGTAGACCTTTTCACAAAAGGCTCCACATAGGGAGAAGTTTGAGGTGTTCTGCAAATCTTTGGGCTTATTTCCTTTTGTGGATTGATTCCACATGGCTTGGCACTTCCTTATACATGAGTGCTAGCTCCTTGTTCACGACATCACTCCCAGGGGGGATTTGTTGACATATTTAGGTAGTGATGTGTGTTAACACACTAGGACTCTCGGGGAACTTTTTTCCCTCTTTAGGAGGTTTTTTTCCCTTGGCTTGTATATATGCCTATAAACCTAATGGGTCTTTAATCTTTGTACATTCTAATGGTAATACATTCGATATTGTGTGTTGTGCTTCAAGCTTCTTCTTCTTCCTTGTGTTGTTGGAGTGCTTCTACAGTCCTCAAACTCCAATAGATTTCATCCCACATACTCTGCATTTTTAAATGTGTTTCTTGCTTTATAACTAATACATGGACTTCTGACATCAACACTACAGTTAGATCCAACTCCTTTTGTTGTAGCATTTGCTTTTCCAAGACCTGCAATGGTTGCAACCTAAGCTTCATCATATAATTATCAACTTGTGAATGAACATTAATTTCTGCCAACTTTTTTAATTCAATTTTGATTCTATCTTCCATTATCATTGTCCAATCCTTAAATACATCCAATGACCTCTTTTATTTTTCCATCTCTAGTGCATGTTGTTCTATCCAGCTTGTTGTGTCAGCCATATGTAGAGAGTACATGCACGGAAGCAAAATAAAAAGAAGAGTGTACTCACAAAAGAAAGAGTGTGTGAGACTCAAAATGAGTAGACCATGAAATGGGTAAACTCATGTGGATTAGAAATGACCTTGCCAAGAGCATGGAGTAGGATCCTCAAACTTCTAACCAAGTACAAATGGGGGTGAGGCCCTCCTTTTACAGATTTGCTCCATAGTACATCTCATGTGGGATAATTCCCCTAAAAGGATAATGAATACAATGGTAGAAGCAAATAGAGAGGTAACCAAATACAAAGGAAATACAATATAAAATGGAAATAAACTGAGAAATGGAGTGCCTCCTAGATACAAAATGGAGATACATCCCCTCTGCACTTCCATTTTGGAGTAGCTGAATGTTGTAGAGGTCCACCAAGTGCTAGAGTGGAATCGGAGGTAGGGCCTTCGTGAACATGATGAACATGTCCGCCAAGTTCTCCTGAGAGGTACAATGCTCTTGAGTGATCTTATGAGACACGAGCTTCTCGCTGATGAATTGGTACTGGATCTTGATGTGCTTCATCCGAGCATGGAACACGGGATTCTTGGCGATGGCCAAGGCTGATTAGCTATCTGTGTGAATGCATGTTGGAGTAACTTGCAAAACACCAATGTCAGATAATAAATATCGAAGCCAGATGGCCTGACATGCTGTGAAGTTGGATGCTTGGTACTCAACCTCGGTGAATGATAGAGCAACTGTAGGCTGCTTCTTACTTGCCCAAGACATAGGTCCTAAGCCAAGCAAGAATATGTACCCAGAAGTAGACCGTCAAGAATCATGATCACCAGCCTAGTTTGAATCTAAATATTTGGCAAATTTGATGCCCCCTCTATACCAAAGACCATGATGTTGGGTGAGGGCACGATATCGACGTAGTCTCTAAGTAGCATCCCAACGAGTCTAATGAGGCTGATGTGCAAACTAACTGAGTATACCAACTACATAAGAAATATCTCTTATAGTGTTGGCAAGATAGAGTAATGAGCCAACAAGATGTTGATAAGTATGCACATCCACAAGGGATGATGAATCCTCTAGTGTGATCTTGATGTTTGGATCAAGTGGTGTAGATACTAAGTGACACTAGTCCATGTTATATATGAGAGAAGATCAAAGTAGTACTTCTTCTGTGATAGGAATATGCCTTCTTTGGTTTGCCAAACTTCCATACCTAAGAAGTAATGAAGTAGGCCAAGATCTATCATAGAATACTCAACGTGAAGCTCCGTGATGATGAATTGGATGCATTCACCATCTGAACCTGTCAATATCAAGTCATCTACATAGAGGATGATGATGGCAGCTAAAGATTCCTTTTGGTAGATGTAGAGGTTAGCATCAGTGTTGCTTCTGTGAAATCCTTTAGCTTCAAAGAACTTGTGAATCTTTTCATACCAGGCCCTAGGATCTTTCTTGAGTCCATAAAGTGCTTTGTGAAGATTGTATACTTGGTCTTCCTTTCCTTTGATCTTGAATCCTTCAAGTTGTACAACGTATATTTCTTCTTGAAGATCTCCATTGAGGAAAGCACTTTTTACATCTAGTTGGTAGATGGGCCACTTGAAATGTGCACTTAGTGCTAGGATGATCCTTATGGTGGTAAACCTTGCAAAAGGGGCAAAGGTTTCTTCATAGTCAATGCCATGTTGTTGCTTATATCCCTTAGCTACCAACCTTGCTTTGTACTTATCTAATGTTCCATCTAACTTGCACTTAACTTATAAAGCCACTTATCTTCTAGGACGATGATTTTTCAGCTTAGGAACAAGGGTCCAAGTCTTGTTCTTCTCGATTGCATCCATTTCCACTTGCATAGCTTCTTCCCATTCATGTTGGCCTTGAGCTTCTTTGTAGTTGGAAGGTTCTAGGATTTGTTGAATCTGATGCATCAAGGGGTCAAAAAAGGAAATACTCACGTGAGAGTCGATCATTTGTCTAGGTTAACACATGGAGAACCACCCAACATAGTGGCGGATGACCTACCAGATACTTATTTGTTTAAATTAGAAGTATGTCCGAAGTGGGCGGAAAAGTTGATTCCAATACTCACACATGGAACACATCATAGAATCAACAAGGATGCTAGGAAAGGACTTCTTCAATCATGTAATTTACACATTGTGGCAGAAAATGTGTACTATAAAGAACCCAGTGGTGTATAGTTAAGGTGTGTAGAAGAGGCTGAACAGAAGAACTTAATTGAACAAGCCCATGTTAATGTTGACGATCGTATCCCGCAGAGCATACACATACGCAGAAAATAGACAAGAGGGACAAGAGAGAGAGAAAAGAGTCGACACAAGATTGGGTGCAATCTCCCCACCTATGCTCTCATGGACACTATGAGAGCATGCGTATTTATAGGTAATTCATATTATGTCCTTGATGGAAGATACATGAGGGCCACACTAAAAATAGTGTGCTTTTGCTTTATTTACAAAAATAGCTAAAAATAGCTAAAAATAACTAATAACTTATTCTCTAAAAATATCTCCAAGTCCATGCGCATTCACACTCGTTCACACTTGAACTTGTTCATACCCTCATGGATCTCCACCTGCTAAATCAAAACACAAAACACATTAAAATCCTCAAGGCATTAAACCTTCATTCCAAGTATTCCATAAAGTATAACATGCCGCCCAGTTGACGAGCAACTGACCTCAGTTGATAAGAATAAAGTAGACATGGATGGCCAAATCACATGCTGCATCATTGAACAAGCATAGGCATGTGCCATGTAAATAAAAAAAACATGCATGGAACTAGAAAAATTGGAATTTAATGTGAATGTGAATGATTAGCAGGGTTTAAGTCAAAATGCAATCCAAAAGTGATGACAAAAAATGAATATATCGATATGATAAAATAATAGTCAATGTATTAATCATGAATTTATACTTGAATGCATGTGCATGTGAATTTTGTAAAAATTTCGACAGCATAACGGCGTGATTTTGAAAACCGGAAAAATTTCCGACAAATAATTTCCATGATATTGATGCCAAGAGGCATAATCTATGCACAAAGAAACCAAAAGGGGATTACACACCCTGACATATGTATGTTTCTCCTCGCTAACCTACAAGAAAATACCTAAATGTCCCTGCAAAATGAATACATGCATCGTACAAGACAAACCAGGTCTAACCTCGGCATATACTCTAGGTACAATGCAAAATTGCATGTCCTATATGTAATTTGATGCAAAAAGAAAACAACGATGCATATAAACTGACAAGAAACTTATCTGGAGGTTAAAAAACAAGAACTTGCAGGCATGTGTAGGTGCTGAAGATGATCCATCCTTTATCGAAATAACTGTCGAACTTTCTCTCAATAAATCATGCTTCAAAACAATGCTCCGACAAAGGTCGTTGAAGATGATTGGGTAAAATCCAAGTTCCTTTGATGTGAAAACTAGAAGCTATGTTGCAGCCACTCGATGGAAAGATCTCTAAAAGACTTATTCATAGCAAAAAAAAATCTCTGAGTTTGGATATTAAATGCTGAAGATATGGCTAATAAAGTAGAGGTTGAAGGTATAAATTGGCAAGGTTTTAACTATGAAATAAAAAAAAAAAACAAACTCGAATTGGATCTCTGTGTCCTCTTCTTCAATCGGTGAAGCACGCCTGTCTTATATCCCACATGGGATGTTTAGTGAGCGTGGCATATATAGAGAACGCCTGTACAACTTGGCGCCTTGAAATAGTTTGAGAGCAGAACGACCATAAAGCTCACATAGAAAACGATGAGAACTACTTGTTGCACAGATCAGTGATAGGAGAGGAGTAAACAAAATCCTTTAAGGTATATGCTCGTGGTTAGAATGCATCAATCAACAAAAATATTAGAGTGGAAAAGCTTCAAAAGAGCAGCATCAGATGAGATCGAACTCTGTCCTATAAGTGTTAGGGGTCAAGCATAACGACAGATATGTTGATGATGAATGGCCCTTGTATACAACAGAGTGTCCTTGTAAATTCCTGTGCGTAAGACTTTTGCACCAGATAATGGTTTACCAGGCATCACACTTTATCATAATTGCCAGAAATAAAAGTGTATATTCCTCCTCTTAGATCGTATGCGTTCATAAATTGCAATCATATGCATGCTTCCAAATAGGGCTCTGAACATTGCTTGAATTTTGTGATCGTGTTGTTGTGAGAAGACAAGGTATGACAGAGATCATAAGCATTCATGGATTCTCGATTGAGTCAGATGAAACCATCAGAGAACCTTTCATCCGTAGCAACAAGTGGTAGCGTTGGTGCATCAATTAGGCATAGCAGACATGAAGATGTCATCAGAACCAAATAGATGAGCGCCTCTAATCACTTTTTTCTCTGTCCATGTCGTCGCCGTCCTTTGAAGCTCTTTAGCCAAGGAGCGTGCGCTGTGAAATATATCCCATATGTGCTCTTAGAGGAGGTACCTGCTATATAGAGGGCTGGATCTGCGAGCTATATCAAACAAAACCAAAAGCGCAGACTGCCCGCGCTCCCTGGCCATCTTGAGGTTGAGAGTGGTAGTCGTAAGAGGTGGGATTTATCCCATATGCAGCACTAAACAAAGAAACATCGCGCAGAACGACAAAGTTTCTCCTTCCCGTCCGTACGCCTCAGAGAGGCGTGTAGGCGGAGTCCTCCCACGCAATGTTTATACATTGTCAAAATAATTGCAAAACAAAACTATGCAGAGACTCCCTTCACTCTGCTCTCCAGCAGCGTCTGAAGACGCACGGTGAGAGGATGGACTCGCGGGCCGCATGGGATGAAAATACGAGCCAGAAGGGTGCGTTTCTGTGCAACGGCCGATCGGAAAGAAATTGCCTCCCGAAAACTTGAAAACGTAGACCAGGGTGATGACGGGAAACGCTGTGCGAAAATCCTTGACGAAGATGGCGATGGGGATGTACAATGTCATGGCACACACTTTCATGCTCTGTGGACGTCCATGGCTCTGATACCACTGTTGACGATCGTATCCCGCAGAGCATGTACGATCCACAGAGCATATACATACGCAGAAAATAGACAAGAGGGACAAGAGAGAGAGAAAAGAGTCGACACAAGATTGGGTGCAATCTCCCCCCACATGCTCTCATGGACACTCTATGAGAACATGCGTATTTATAGGTAATTCGTATTTATAGGTAATTCATATTATGTCCTTGATGGAAGATACATGAGGGCCACACTAAAAATAGTGTGCTTTTGCTTTATTTACAAAAATAGCTAAAAATAGCTAAAAATAACTAATAACTTATTCTCTAAAAATATCTCCAAGTCCATGCGCGTTCACACTCGTTCACACTTGAACTTGTTCATACCCTCATGGATCTCCACCTGCTAAATCAAAACACAAAACACATTAAAATCCTCAAGGCATTAAACCTTCATTCCAAGTATTCCATAAAGTATAACAGTTAATCAATGGAGAATGCATAAAGGAGCGCATGGAACACTAAGGGAATTAAAAAGATTGGGAGTGTAGTGGCCAGATATGCCAAAAGATGTTCATGCATACCTTAGCAGTTGCCGAGAATGCCAAGAAAGTACTCCAAAAGACCATTCTTCATTGCAATTCTCTACAATAGCACCAGATTGGAGTAGGGCATTGGTTAAGTTCTTGAAAACACAGGAGCATGAGGAAGGAGCGAGTCTAGCTAGAAAGCGATCCCTAGAAGAAATGAGCAAGGACTATATTATACTGGGAAGGCAACTATTCAAAAGAGGAAAGGATAATGAGCTTTGGCTATGCATACATGAAGGAGTGTACTTATCGATATTGGAGATGGCACATGCAGGAGCCGCAATAGGACATTTCTCAGCTGAAAGAAGTGTAAAAATGATTCTCTTTGCAGGCTTGTGGTGGTGGATTCTACATATGGATGCAGACACTTATGTACGGAGTTGTGAGGTATGCCAAAGAGCCAAGTACTCTATTAGGAGAGATGATATGTCTCTAACACCCATGATTTGTGCCACAACCTTTTCAAAATGGGGCATTGATTTCATAGGCCCTATTAATCCTCCAACCTAGGGATCACATGCTGAGTATATCATAGTGGCAACATACTATCTAGCGAAATGGGTAGAAGCAAAATCAACAAGAAAGAATGATGCACAAACTACTGTGAAGTTTCTCTTTGAGAACGTATTTACTCGCTTTGGACTACCTATAGAGATAGTAAGTGATAAAGGAATACACTTCATCAATGAAGTAATAGAATCCTTGATGAACGAATTCCTAGTAGTTCATAAAAAATCAGAAGGTTAGATTGGGACAAATAATTGCATCATGAAATTTGGGCCTTCTGAGTGGCTTACAAGACAGCCATTGGAACTACTCCATTTAACCTAGTTTATGGACAGCATGCGATCTGACCAATTGACTTTTTAGTACCTACTCTATGTGCAACACAATAGCATGAGTGGATAGGTCATGAACTCTCCAAACAATTAGATCAAATTGAGAAATTACATGAAACAAGACTACAAATAGTTGTGGGAATTTATGCTGCTAAACGGAGGCAGAAAGCATATTATGATGCTCATATCAAAGACAAAGGCTTACAGGAAGGAGATTTAGTCCTTGTATATACATTGAAGCAATATGCCAAGAAATTGTAGCAATGCAGATACGGACCATTATTGATAAATCGAATCTCAACAAGTAGAGCAGTAAATCTAGCCACATTAGATGGAGATATACTTCGCAACTACATAAGTGGATGTAGAGTGAAGCGATATATGGAGCCATTAATAGATCAAATGTTAACATGAATCGTAGGAGTACAGAATCGAAAGAAGGAGGAAGAGAGGATTAGAGAAGAAGCACACTAGGAAGCCTTAGAGCGTATCAAGAGAAGGAAAGAATGGATAAGGCAAAGGGATGAACGATATCTATAGGGCAAAGAACCTATACCCATGGCCAACTACCAAGTCAACACTACAAGTAATACAAGCTATAGCATCTCCCACCCATACTTAAGCCAATGAATCGGAAACACGAAGTATCAACTAGTAGATGCTCTGATCGACTTAGGAGATGCTCTAAGCTATATACGAGTGTCGCTAATGACGCATCTCCAAACAACCATAAGTCGCACTAAAGCATGTTTGATAGGAATTCGAGGTCAAATCATAGAATGTGTCAGAGAAGCCTAAATATCCCTTCACTTAGGAAATTCCACTATGGAGCAAAATGTTTTGGTATGAAAAGACGAAGACCTAATTGAAAATTTGATCTTAGGGCAAGATTGGATTATTGAGAATGAAGTGAGCATCCATCTTGCACAAGGATACATATCAGCCAAAATAGGACATAAGGAAATCTTTAGCTTGCTGGAAGAAAGGCTGTCTCACATCTAGAAGATCACCAAACCTAAAGAAGAAAACTTAGAAGAGGAGAAGGAAAATGATTCAATAACAAGTATGTCCCAAGAATGCCTTAATCTAGAGTTACCTGCAAATAGGGAAGTGCTGCATGACGATGTGATCACCTCGCCCATGAGAGATGAGCCTAAGAGAGAGAGTGAGGACATTGCCTCTCAACCTAGTAACACTATAAGAAGAAAATCCACATGGAGGTCTACTATCCAAACATCACATCCATATCATACTCATCTACAATGGGTACGAAAGGATTGAATGACTCAACCAGTCAACTTAACACACAAGCATATCATCCATTCGGCGAAGACAAGAAGAGACAACCACCCTTTGCCATCACAATCGGATAAACAAAGACTTCTTTGTGTATGGCTTCCAAAGTCATTGGTAGGGGCCTAGAGGACAGAACAACACATATGGATCTCGAAGAAGGCCTGAAAAACTACAAATCAAGAACTAGAAAGGCTTAACGAGATATCATTCCTACAAAGTGAAGCAAGGAAGCCTATAAGACTCATCAAGGGAACCAAGTGAACACGACAACTAAAACTCAAACTTCAAGTAGGAAGAAGACAAGGACCATAGAACGAGAAGCTTGACAGAAAAAAATACTTCAAGCACCAACGACAAAGTGGATATGAAGACCTAAAAGGCAACGGGGATAGGAACAACAGACTCAACGAGATTCTACTTGCACTCATGAAGAGTCCATTGCACACAAAGTGTGCATGACATGGCCACATTACGAGGCCATGCTTTTGGCACATTATCTTTTCAACAAAACTAGTGGTGCACATTTCCATCATTGGAATATGCCTTAGTTTCTAGTGCCATAGGAATGACCATACATTGTAAATAAATAAGTGCTTTAGTTAGAACTAATTTTTGTTTCCTTTCAGGATTAAAATTTAAAGAAAAGTGTGGTAAGAGACTTTACTTACTACTATAGGGGGGAATGTAATGACAAAAGAAATGACATATCAATGAACCACACATAAAACACATGAATTGGTTTCTCCTGTAAGCTGATTCTTTCCCCATTACAAGTGCAGATGGCATCTGAAGACTCCGAGGCAACCATTCAAGAAGAAGTGCTGGAGTTTCCAGTGCAAAGTGTAACTAAAGTCAAGGGCCATTGGTTCCAAGAAGACGAACCTATAGGAGAACATTTATTCTTGGTGACTATAAAGATCATGGACACAAATCATCAGTTTCCTGTGATGTCCCAGGATTTTAAAGTCTTACATGAACTCCCAACCACCATGGACGTCATGAAAAAGGCGGGATTCATAAGTACTTTGAGCTGCCCATTTATAAGCCGGATTTTCAATGATGTACTCAGGTTATGAACACTCTTCAACCGGCTCTACATAACCCTTTAGTGCCCAAAGAAAAAGTTCTCGATGTAGAAGGAGAATGGGTGATCATTCAATTCACTCACGAATTGATTAAATAAGCTTTTGGATGGGAGAAAGATGGGAACACATATCTAAAGGATGAAAGCTGAGGAACAAAGACCCGCACATTCATGGATATTAATCATGTGGACATTGAAGAAGAGGTTCTAATCATTCACCATCATTTCTGCTTCCCAACATGCACCGCTATGCAACACCTCAAAAGATTATAGTACAACTCTTATCTCATGCAACAAAAAAAATTGGTAATCAAGTGAACCTAACGCCTTACATCCAAGAGCGTTTATTCGAAGCCAAGAAACAATGGGGCCACAAGAAGTTCTTGAATGGAAGTGTAGCATTGACCATTCTGATCTACCATGCCTTAGGTATTCAGGAATACCTTAAGGAAATGCCCTCATCAATGGAGATGGCAAAATATGCAAAACTAGCCACTATTCCAAGAAAGAAGAAGGGAGTAAAAGTGGTTGAAGAGGCGAGAACAAGCTCTCAACCCAAAATGAGAGGAGCTAAAAGATTAAGAGAAGTATTAAAGGTAGAAGAAGTGCTTCCTACCTCAAAAAGAATACACGTACTTCCAAGAACCACAATCAACAACACCAAGCCCATCACAGAAGCAGAGTTAAAGGATGCCACGGAAGATACTCACAAATACATGGACGGACAAGTAAACCTGCTAGTACAAGGGACCACTATCATCAATCTCATGCATAAACTTTGCAAGGAAAAAGGTTGACAAAAGTCCATAGATATAGAGAACTAGAATTAATGAACTCTAGTTCACCTTTTGAAGCTCATGAAGACCATGAACCACATCGAAGGTGCAAAAATGGATAAAACGGCAAAAAACACAGTCACAGATACACCAAAGAAAGGATCCTCACAAGGAGAAATCCACACATTAAGAATGAATGAAGAAACAAAGATACAAATTATAGAGACTCACTTGGAAGGAGAAACTATGTCGAAGATGCCAAAGAAAGAAAAAGATCAAGAAGATATGGAAGAGCAAGAACCATTCACACCTATCATGATTGTAGCAGAGCCTTCTCCACTGGACATAACATTTTAGGGAAGTGCTATGAAGTCTACAATGCATGAAGAAACAGAAAATTAGATACATCTTCAAATTAGGCAACCACATAATGAGACAATACATGTCGATAAGGGAAAAGACGTACTCACGAGTGAAGTACCAAGTATTCCAAAGACATGGCTGAACGTGACATGACTCAAATCAAGCCTGTAATAAAGTAGATGATACAAACAATCATGGATAGGCAACAACAACTTGTAGAAGCAGATAGCGATTATGACAAGGCTCTCAGGGAACACAATCAATTTAAGGTATTAAGCAAAAAGCTATCTGCACAGATGATAGGAGTTTAATAGGCACTTACCACCAAGGAGAAAGAAGCCAAGGAAGCCATGGAGAAATGCAATGTGCTCATGGATAAAAATCAAAATCTACAAGACTAGCTCAAAGAGCTCCAAAGTAAGTATGAAGCCAGTGAAGCCGAGAAGGCATGTATGACTGCTAGAGGTAAACTATTGGAATCACAAATAAAGGTATACATGGAGGAAGCCGATAACTTAAGAAACAAAAATAAAGAACTTATGACCGCCATTGTGTGCAATCAACCAGTAGAGGCACAAGAAGTCACACCAAACAATACACAAGCATTGGAAACTCAAATAACAAAGTATGAAGATCAACTAAAACAAGAGCAAACCCTAAGAGAAGAATGGGAAAGGAAATACATGTATGACACAAATGAACTCAGGAAAAGGTTGAAATCGACAGAAGACAAACTTCTTGTATTATATAATGAAGATGTCGATCAAATAACTACTATCGGAGAAGAACTCCTGAAGAACAAGGAAGCAAAAACAAAAGTGGTCAGTGAGATCAAGGAAAAAGATGAACTCATTGCAAATTTAAAGGCTTAAATAGCACAACAAATTACAGTGGGGATACCAGTAGTTCCAACCTCACAAGCGGCTATTGGGAAGACTGAGGTATGTCCTCTTTCTCCCCCCCGTACATTCATTAATGAATAAAGAGCTACATCTGTTCGCTACGCCCTTTCGATGCATGCGAGTATATAAAAAAATAAAATTACATTATTCCAATCCGACGGCCTAACAGTGGCACGCACGGTGGACTTGAACCCAAAAAAGGAAAATACAAATAAGGCTCATCAATTATGCCTTGTATATACAGAGAGCGGGCTAGTTTAAAAGTGCGAGTAATTTTCTGCTTCAATGAGTCCACCATAGTTTTCAAAATATCTGGCTCGACCAATTGTGCATCAGTCCGAACCAAACTAGCCACAATAACTTGACTCATCAGTAGTTCTGTCTGCGTCTGCAAAAATGCTTCTTGAAGATAAAAATTGTTGGCGATGGCCGCATCTCTCCTCAGCTTTATTTCGGCGATTTCTACATCAATTCTGGACAATCTCTCGGCTTGAAAGCCTAACTACTTTTCTGTGCGTTCCAATTCCTAAGCTTGATATTGGATAGTTTTGTAGTAAGCATCCCTCTCTTTCATTATACCTGCTAACTCTTTCTTGAGCTAAATTGTCAGACCCGTCTGTGCTTCCAAGTCACCACTCTTCTGAAAGAGTTCGGCAGACACTGTCTTGAGCTCTTCAGTGTTTTGCGTGGCCAAGTCAGCCATTTCTTGTCCTTTCTGTGTCACCAGCTCAAGGTCCGCATGAGTTTCTTCTAATAGATTGCCGAGAGCAACCCGCACATCTTCTTTGTCTTGTACCAATTGTTCGAAGTGACCAATTTCTTCATCGCAAGCTGCTAGGAGAATGGTCTTCTCCTTCAACTCAGCTAGTGCATTGTCACATTGGACAATCAGATTATCTTGCTCTGCTAACCTTTCTTGGAGTTTCTGAATCTGAATGTGCAGGGCATGGTTCTCGACTTTGACTGCATTGGCTTCTTCCTGTAGTGGGGCAATATCCGCTTCGAGCAAATCCACTTTGCCTTGCAATTCTTGCCGGATATTCTCAGTTGCCAGCTTCATCTGAAGAGGTAATTGCTGGGAAAACTGTATAAGGAGGCGACCCATAGATTCCAATTCGGTGAACATTACGGTCGGAGGAGGAAGGGAAGGGGGAAATTGTGATGATGAGGCCGTCAGCAAATGAGGGGAGGATGGTGGAGAGTAATCTGGAGAAGAGAGCTTGTGGGTGGACGCCTCGCGAACAACAGTGGAATGGCCACCAGAAAGAATTTCAGCAGCATTTGGAATAATAAGGGGAGAAGGGAGAAGAGCGTTTGGCACCAACACAATTCCGATCGCATTCTGAGTGATCTCCTCAGCAGTTTCGATCATGGCCTTAGCAGTGGCAATTACTTCCTTGATGATATCGTCTACGATCTCTTTCACAATGTCCTCATCCAATTGATGAGATTCCTCCTCCCGCGATGAAACTTCATCGACATCTTCCATGTTGACATCCTGATCCGGCTGCTTGAGAGGAGACGACGGGACAGAGGATTCAACCTGGAAGCAAACGTGGCTAAAGTGATCACTACACGAGGGTTGAAACAAGTAATCGGCCAACACTGTTCTGTAGCAGATGTGGCGGTGATGGCAGAAATTATCTGCGCATGGAACGGATGACACTCCATGGAATGCCAAGGCAATTCCGTGAAGGTCAGCAATCCCCGAACGCGCAAGTACGCACTCACCTCTGGAGTGAGACCAGCACGGAAGGTGGCTACATTAGCAAGAGCTTCCATGGCGCGCACAAGAGAAACGAAAACATAGAATATACAGATCACGCAAACACACAAACACAATAGCAATTATCAGTGGAAAGGATAGAATTAAGTAAGATCACGGGAAAAATTAGGTGGCAAAACCCTACTCATAACACAGTATTGAAGAGAGATCCTTCATAAGTGCGGCATGCATGCATGAACAGAGGTAGTGACACAGCGGTGGCGATTAATCATGATTAGATCAACAAAACGGAAGGATTACGGTCGGATAGTCAACCAAAACACGGGAAGTAGAAAAAGAAAGCAATTAACAACCAAAAAAGAAAAATGAGTGAGCACACTTCAGGAGTTACTTGACGTCGAGTGAAAAGGGCGGAGCTTAGAGCCATTAATCACTTTTGGAAGAGGAACACCTGTTAAGGTCACCAATTGAAAAGTGGAGGGTCCCACTTGCTCAGCAATCCGGTATGGACCGAAGCACCGTAACTTAAATTTTCCAGCAGATCTATTGGCTTTAGCATTATAAAATAAAACGAGTTGGCCAATCGTAAAGACAAGGGTTTTTAGAAAGCAATCATGAGTACGGGCTTGGCGTAGCTAAAATTCTTGAAGAATCATGAAGCTTTCCTAGCATTGTTCATCCAATGATCTGAGCACATCCAACCGGAATGGAAAAGATTCTTCCGACAGCAATTTCTGAGATAAGGCGACTCGCAGACTCAACACCACTATTTCCATTGGTGCAATAGCTTCCAATCCATAAGCAAGTTTAAATGGAGTCGTTCCGGTTGCCACTTTGTACATGGTCCGATAAGCCCACAATACTGCAGGTAAGAGTTGGTCCCATCGTTCCGGACATTCCAAGATATTTTTATGGAGCATATTCAGCAAAGTCTTATTGGTACTCTCAGCCAGACCATTGGCACGTGGATAGTAAGGTGAGCTGAATTTGTGTATAATCTGAAAAGTCTGAGTCAGCACTTGCATTAAGTTGTTTGCAAAATGTGTACGCTGGTGCGTCACAATTTCCAGAGGCAATCCATATCGAGGGAAGACATCCTTCATCAAACATTTGACCACCGAAATAGCTGTGGCAGAACGTAAAGCCCAAGCTTCCGCCCACCTAGTGACATAATCTGTACAGGTCAAAATATATCGATTGTTGGTGAGGATAGCTGGGGGTTCGATTGGGCCAATGAAATCTAAACCCCACTTCTAAAAGGGCTCCAAAGGTAGAATCGGTTGAAGAGGAAAGAAATGTCGATGCAAGGGCTGTCCAGATCGTTGACAGACATCACACTACTGCACAAATTGAACAACATCTCTGTACATGGTAGGCCACCATAGCCTACTTTGCAAAATTTTCCGGTGAGTAAGATGAGTTGCGAAGTGTCTTCTAGTGGGTGCTGAGTGAGCCATGGCAATAACTGATGCCCCTTCATGGGGAGGGATACATCGGAGTAGGACACTAGTCGAATCGATGTAATACAATTGACCCACAATCAACCGGAATCATCGACTGTAGACTGCAATTTTACGGCGCAGAGTAGCGGGAGTATTAGGAGGGAGACAACCATCAGTAAGAAAAGTCATTAACGTATCATGGTATGTAGGGGCAACAGGTAGTTCTGCAGATTCTTCAGGAATTGTCTCGGTGACGTAAATAGCCGGTGTAGTGTCATCAACACCTACCGGAGACTCACCAGAATCGAGTTGAGATAAAAAATCCGCTAAGACATGTGCTGTGCCGGATCGGTGAATAATTTCATAATCGAACTCCTGTAGTAGTAAAACCCATCTAGCCAGTCGGCCACCTAAATGTTGTTGCTGAACCAAATATACAAGTGTAGCATGATCCACATGGAAAGTAAATTTTCTTCCCAACAAGTAATGCCGAAATTTCTTAACAGAGTATACCAATCCAAGACACTCCCGTTCTGTCACAGAGTAATTTCTCTCTGCCGGAGCTAATCGGCGGCTCGCATAGTACACAGGCCGAAACCATTTGTCAGTTTGTTGCATTAGCACACTGCCAATTGCGATATCTGACGCATCCACAAAGACATGGAATGGACGTTCCCAATCAGACGGTTACAGGATCGAAGCCTGTGTCAATAAGACCTTCAAATGATCAAATGCCATTTGACACTCGTTAGTCCATTCATACTTCTGCGGGGTACTGGTCATAAGTCTGTTAAGTGGCATCACTAGATGAGCTAACCACCGTAAATGTCTGCCATGCCATCGGATTTGGCCCAAGAACTGCATAACTTCTTTTGGTGTCTTTGGGACCGGTGCCTCCAACACTACTGCTACTTTATTGGGATCTACCTGTATTCCTTGTTTAGATATGATATGATCGAGCAGATTTCCACAGGAGACCGCAAAAACTGATTTGGTAGGATTCAAACATATTTGATACTCTCGGCATTTTTCAAAGTAGCATTGTAAATGATACAGGTGCGTCAAAGTGTCGCCAAATAATGAAAAATCATCCAAATAAACTTGCATAAACGTTGTCAGATAAGGTGAGAACACTTCCTGCATACATCTTTGGAATGTACTCGGTGCATTCCGCAAACTGAACCACATTACCGTACAGGCATAGACATCCCAGTTGGTGATGAATGCTGTCTTCAGTATATCCTGTTCCGCCATCCTCACTTGATTATATCCACTGTAGCCATCCAGGAAAGAATACATTTTGTGACCTGCTACCCTATCGAGCATTGTGTCCAGAAAAGGAAGAGGGAACGAATCCAGTATGGTGGCTACGTTAAGCTTCCAGTAGTTGACACAAATGCATTGAGGAAATATTTTTTGAAACCCCTCCTTAATAATACCTTATGTATAGGTATGTACCCCTATAGTATTTGCGATTTTCAAACCTTCATGGAAACCATAAATATATGTATTCAAAGGAAATAAAAATCCAAGAATAAGGTGGGCCCCACCCTAGTAAAGTAGCTACCCTTACCTGCAATGAATGGTAGAATCAAATCCCAAGTTAAATATGGAGTGGGACAAATAGTTTTATAAATTCAAATACTTAAGTTTGACCCACTCTCCCTTTTGAAAGAGTCCAAAAAACGTTTCAAAGACTCAAGCCCCACCATAGACTTTTGAGTCCTACACAAAGATTCTTGACAAATGGGACACATGTGATTGACTTTTTGGGCCCAAAACCATGCATAAAATATTTCCAAACGCCCAAACTCGGATTTGAGGCTCATTCTCACGAAATAGAGGTGCTATTTATAGTATTTTTATGATTTTTCATGAAAAAATCAAAGATATGACCATATGGGATAAGATGAACACCTTAGAATGGCCAAAAATCTTCTAGGATTTTATCAATATTGTATTTTCCACCACACAAGTGTCACATCTAGAAGATTCTCCCAAATAATATCATCTCCAAATATCTTCCCAAAAGGCCTATAAAAAGACCCCCTTGGGTACCCTCAAAACAAGAAGAGTTGTATGCAAGTACCTGATGCAGGTGTAGTGAGCACTCCAAACCTAGGAGAAGGAGTCTACCCTATGTTAGTCGGCCGCCGGAGTGGGACAGACGTAACAGATGCCAGATGTAACAGAGTTTTTTGAAATACGCGCGAAAAGTTGGTACGCGCATCCTATAAAATCTATATAAAGCAATGTAAAGAGAATGGTCAGAGAGACGTTTTTTCTGGAATTGCCAAACTGGTACTCTGAATATGTGTGAGAGTATTGTTTAACACTGGCGTGAAGTCTTGAGTACTGTTGGTGTTGAGTATGCTCTGCATCGTCTGCGTATACTATAGTTCACCGTAACGAGTGTTTGAGTAACGGATTGTGTGTCTGATTACTGTCGTCGTGTTGCGTTGTTGTGTGTTCTTCAGATTGTTAAGTACTATAAGTCAATCCGAGTGGCGACATTACTGTGTGAGTTGAATAGGTAACTTGAAGCGTTGTTGAAGTATGTTCTGTTTGTTTTACCGGATTCATGGTGTTCGGTGTTATTATCTGTTGACTCCGAATACGAGGAAGAATTAGTACCTCCGGTAAATGTGAACCTTTATTTGAAGATCGCTGTAAAGTGTTGTGACGGATGAATCTGTCAGTTATAGTGTTCGCTCTGGTTGATTTACTACATACTGTTGAGTCTGAAGATCGGACTACTGCTCTGTTCCAATAGCAGGTTAGTCTGAAGAAGTTCGGTACCCAGGAACATAGAAATCAAGTATTGTCCAGTTGATGCTAGTAACTGAGCTAAGACGCGTATTAGTGCTTTTGTTGTTGTGATGAAGATTTGGGAAATAAGTACAGGGCCTTTGTCTAACAGACCCCTACCACTCCCAAGAACCCACGTTGGTCTGGTAACGACTTTTGGCTAGTCAGAGACGTTACAATCTGAATCTATTCGTTTAACACATTTAACGTTTAAAACACTTCTAACGTTTAACACGTGGTGCCGTCTGTGGGAAGGTGGCATCAAGATTGCCAGTAGTCGGTCAGAATCGAACATCCAGATTATCGTTCGATTGGAAGTAGCAACAGAACCAGATTGTTGCAAATTGTTTCGTTAGTAATACTATGCGATTAGTACAAAAGATGATACATGCCGGTTACTCGATCCGGTGAAACGTATCCCAAGAACCATCAGTCTGGAGTACTTAATGTACTAAAGCCAACTTTAGGAGGTAGGAGTACAACTAGGTCTGACCCAGTTGTCAAGAAAGTTAAGAACGTTAGAACTGATTCCAGTCATATTCCGGTGGAACGTGTTAAGCCTCTGGTACATTCCGGTACTATTTCGGTACAGTCTGTCGAAGATATAGTAATTCCAGAACCTACCAAGACACAGTTGGAAACTAGTTTAACAATCTTGGAAAAAGATTCAGATTTATCTACGATTAGAAGCACTCTAGTCAAAGAAATCGGCGAAGGCGAAAAAACACCGTATTCGGGCATAATTTCGGTTCATTCCGGTGATATTTTGGTAAGATAATCACAGTTTTTCGGTGACAGTTTAGCATTTTCTACTGAATCTTCAGCCCAACCACCGCGCTTGGAAGCGAGTTCCCATACACTGGACATCAAGAAGGAAGGAAAGCAGTTCGAAACAGAGATTTGAAGCATATTAAGCAAGATCATCGCACCGAAAAGTGCGCCATACGACGATACATATTCCGATAGTGCAGATATTCAGCCCCGAGATACAGAAGGAAGGTATAATACACTCACGATGAACGGACAACAACAACAACAACAGCTATGTCCACCCAGGCCGACTCCAACAGGAGTGACGTACACGAAGTTTGGTGGATTCCCAGGAGATGATCCGGATTCTCACGTACGCACTTTCGAGATAAGCTACGCAGTTCTCAACTATCCACCGGATCAGGCCTATAAGGCTATTTTCTTTCAAGCCACACTGGTCAATGAAGCGGCTAGATGGCTTACAGAATATGATATTAATCACTTTGGCACCTACGAAGCAGTACGAGATGCTTTTCTGCAGCGATTCAGACTAAAAAAGAATCCGGCCGAAATTTTTGACTATCTACAGAACAACAGATAGAAGGCAAATCAAACCGTACAGGAGTATGCTACTCTCTTCAGAACACACTTAAGGCAGCTACCACCGGTCCATGCTAACTTACCAGATGATGTTATCACTCAGTGGTTCATCAATGGCTTGACTCCACAACTTAAGCAGATCATGATCATAAGATGTGTCGGAGCCATGACCCTCGATGCAGTCATTGCAATGACTCTGCAACTGAAAAACAAAGTCGGCAGATTTACAGAAGATCTGAAGTGGTTAAAAACAAACAAAAATGTTGCCGAAGATATGACCAGACAAGTATACTGCATCACATGCAAAAATTCAGGACATACTAGTGCCAATTGTGCACTTAATCAGATATTCTGCGCTATCTGCAACACTGCCGGACATACCACCGAAAACTGTGCATACAACGCTAGAGTACAGGGAACACCGACTGTCAATGCAATTATCCAGGAACAAGGGCAGCCAGCCAACCACTATGTGCCTCCGCAAATGAGAAACAACCAACAGCAAGGATATCAAAATTACAGAGGACAGAGAAATAACAACTATATTACAAACCGCTGGCAGAACGGACCACCACCGGAAAATCCAAATTTACCACCACCGCGCTACCATTTTTGTGGTGAGTATGGACATATTAGGAGATTTTGCAAGGATGCAGCTTAGTATGATCAAAGGAAGAAGGAACGTCAAAATCCAATGGCCAACATGGTACAAATCACACTGGTGGAAACACAGGCTGCTGCAGTCCAGACCCGATCCGGTAAACAACTGCAACCGGTAGCAGAAATATTTGAACCAGGGATACGTGAACAACACGGAATGTACAACAAGGCTAGTCAATGGACCACAACAGAACCACCAGTCTTCCCAGAGCCTATTCCAGTAACCCAGCCATCGTTAACAAAGGAAGGAACACAACAACGGGAGTCAGCAGCGGGGACATGATCAGCAGCAGATACATTACCAACCGTAGACACCTTCGCATCAGCAGAGGCATCAACTTCAACATCAGTGGGGCCTGTCAATCAATCTCAACAGGCCTGGGAAATCCTATCTAAGGCATCTGTCACTCTACCTCTGGGCCAACTACTGGCATTAGTACCTGGAATTCGACAACAGTTCCAACAACAGTTCAGTTCGGTGCCTTCTTGTATTCCAGCGACAACAGCAGTTCAACCGGAACCTGATTCTACGGTTGATCATTCAGTTCCCTTGATTACAGTATGGTATAAGAATCATAAGATTACACAGGTATTAATTGATGGAGGCTCTGGTGTTAACATTGCGACTGCGGCATTATGCAAAAGGTTAGGATGGACCGAAATCGAACCAGATCAATTTTTTGTCAGAATGGCAGATCAATCAAGAGTCCATCTCGTAGGACTTGTGCGGAATGTACCCATCACTTTACAAGGTACAACCTTTAAAATGACCTTTGTTATACTAGATCTGCCGGAATCCACTTTGGATTACAACCTTCTTTTCGGCCGACCTTGGCTGAAGCATGCGAAGGTAATACAGGACTGGTCTGCACAAGAGCTTACGTTTAAAGATGCCAATCGTAGATATGTAGTAAAATTAGATGCTATACAACCGTGCGAGCTACATGCTAGACCGTATTTTGCTGAACCAGTCCATATGCTAGATGGATTGTCAGACGATGAAGAAGAAGAGTTTCTGAAGAGTAACGCTGACTTAATTTCCTTAGGAACTATTGATCTACAGTCCGTTGTAGAAAATTGGACCGCTTCAGTCTGTACAATAATACCCATCACAGAAGAGGCTAAGAAGGAAGACACTGTTTCGACACATGATGATGAACTGCAGCAACTTTTTAAACCAATAGACGACACAGAGAAACATCAACAGTTCTATGTCCCTGAAGATCAGCTGATCACTTACAATTTAGGAGATGAAGATCATCCGCATCCTGTGAAGATAAAGCAAAACTTACCGGAAACATTTCAAGCAGGTTTAATCCAGCTACTCCGAGAATTCACTAACGTCTTTGCATGGGACTACAAAGACATGAAAGGATTGGACCCCCGCATCTACCAGCATAGGGTCATGCTGAAGCCAGAAGCAAGGCCGATAAAGCAAACCAGCTACCGGATGAATCCCCATTATGCATCTCAGGTAAAGGCAGAACTTGATAGGTTATTAAAAGTCGGATTCATCGTGCCAATAGAGCATGTTGAATGGATCTCTTCGATTGTGATTGTGCCAAAGAAAAACAAGCAACTGCGAATCTGTGTAGATTATCGGAAATTAAACGCAGCAACTATACCGGATCCCTTTCCAATCCCCTTTTTGGATACTATGCTGGATAGAGTAGCAGGCCACGAGATGTATTCATTCTTAGATGGATACAGTGGCTATAATCAAGTTAGAATGGCTGAACAGGATATACCGAAAACTGCATTCATTACCAACTGGGGTGTATTTGCTTGTACTGTAATGTGGTTTGGATTGAGAAACGCACCAAGCACGTTTCAAAGATGTATACAGGAAATATTTTCTCCTTACCTCACCTCTTTTATGCAAGTTTACCTTGAAGATTTCTCAGTTTTCGGTAAGATGATAGCACACCTGTTCCATTTACGGTGCTGCTTTCAGAAATGCAGAGAGTATAGACTTTGTTTGAATCCAAACAAATCGATGTTTGCGGTTTCATGTGGCAAGTTACTTGGCCACATTATATCTGCACAAGGTATACAAGTGGATCCAGATAAAATTTCGGCAGTATTAGAAGCTTCAGTGCCCACTACACTAAAGGAAGTTATGCGCTTCATGGGTCAAGTACGGTGGCATGGAAGACACTTACGGTGGCTTGCTCATTTGGCAATACCACTAAACAAGCTAATCACCAAGACTCCTCGACAATTTGAGTGGACCCAGGAATGCCAGATAGCATTTGATCGTTTAAAGAATTTATTAACACAAGTTCCTATCTTACAGCCGCCGGACTGGGATCACCCATTTCATGTATTTGTCGATGCTTCAGATATAGCAATAGGAAGTGTGTTGATGCAACAAATTGATAAATGGTTCAGACCAGTGTATTATGCAAGTTGAAGATTAGCTCCTGCTGAGAAGAATTACTCTGTAACAGAAAGAGAATGTCTAGGGCTAGTATATTCGGTCAAGAAATTCAGACATTACTTGCTGGGCCGTAAGTTCACATTTCATGTAGATCATGCTGCACTTGTCTATCTAGTTCGGCAACAACATCTAGGTGGTCGATTAGCACGATGGGTGCTACTCTTGCAGGAATTCGACTACGAAGTCATTCACCGGCCAGGTAGTTCACATGCCTTAGCAGATTTCTTATCCCGCTTAGATTCCGGTGAAGCTCCGGTGGGCATAGATGACACGACACCCGCGATTTATGTATCAGAACCAATTAATGAAGATTTTGCAGACCCACCTATCCCATTTTCATATTATGATCAGATCTTGACCTTTCTCACTGATGGTTGCCTTCCATCTCAGACTTCTAGGGCAGTACGAAGGAAAATTGCAGTCTTTAGCCGCCGATTTCGGTTAATTGCTGGAGAACTATATTATGTAGATCATACCGGAATCCTACTTCGTTGTATTCCACCAAATGAAGTTAACTTAGTTATCATGTTGGCTCACTCGATTCCTTCCGGTGGCCATTTTGCTGCAGACTTAACTCACCGGAAAATTCTGTAGAGTGGTCTCTGGTGGCCAACGATGTACAGAGATATATCACAGTTTGTCAAACAATGTGATACTTGTCAAAGATCTGGACAGTCTTTGCAACGTCATCTTTTTCCTCTGCAACCCATCTTACCATTGGAACCTTTCCAGAGATGGGGTCTAGATTTTATCAGTCCAATTACACCTCCAGCAGTCTTCAGTAACAACCGTTACATACTGACCTGTACAGACTATGCAACCAGATGGGCAGAAGCCTGGGCTTTACGGTCTGCTACATCCGTTACGGTAGCAAAGTGTCTACTAACCAATGTCTTTCCACGTTTTGGCTTACCACTGGAAATTGTCTCAGATCAAGGCACTCATTTTGTAAACAATTTAATGAAGGCACTGACACAGTCGTTCCAGGTCACACATAAATTTAGTTCTCCTTATTATCCTCGTGCTAATGGTTTGGCCGAAAGTACAAACAAGTCTTTACTGAATATGCTTCGGAAATTGATCATGGAAGCACCGGAAAGATGGGATCAACTGCTACCTGCAGTGTTATGGGCATACCGGACTACATACAAGGTAACAACAGGATTGACACTCTTCAAACTAGCTTATGGCTTAGAAGCAATAGCACCAATGGAGATAGTTATACCAAGTTTACGTGTGGCAATCACTCAGAAACTACTACCGGAAGACTCACTGTCATTTTGGTTGGACACACTCAGAGAGTTAGACGAGCACCGATGGCTCAGTTTTTTAACCATGCACGAAGTCCAACTAAGACAGGCAAGGACGGACGATCGAAACCTGAAGACTCTAGTGTTTTTGGTGGGTCAACTTGTACTTTTCTATAATGCAAAGTCAAATAGATCCGCAGGCAAATTCAAATTACGGTGGTTCGGCCCTTACAAGATCTCAGAGCAAATCGGTCCAGCAACTTTTCGGTTGACTACGTTGACCGGAAATCCACTTCCAAAAGCAATCAACGGTTCAAAGCTGCGGCCGTATCAACACGCTGCTAGCCCGCATTAAAACATTCGGCGGTGGACCGCATTTTTTTTTACTTTACTTTTCCTTCTGTTCTTTCTTTTCTTTTTAAATAGCCACGTTTTTGTCATAAGCCGTCCTCCTTACTAATTACTCGAGCATGCACGCCAAATTGAAAGCAGTATCATTCCACCACCGCACAATGATAACCATCACTTCCTACCCCCCCACCGTAATGTCTCTACTTAATCTCTTCGGTTGCGCCAAAAAACGCTATTGTGTTCTTGTGATTGTGCTTGTGTTTTCTGTGTTCTGTGTATCCGTGTGCTGTGGTCTGTTTTTGTGTGCGCCATGGAAGCATTAGCGAACTACGCAGCTTTCTGTGATGGTATCCCTACCGAGGTAGGAGAATACCTGCGCACCTGAGGGTTGGCCAACTTTGCTGAGCTGCCTTGGCACTCAGTGGAAACCCATCCCTTTTTCGCGCAGATCATACCTGCCATCGCCCAATCCCCCATCGCTGAGCGAAAATGGATCTTCCCCTCCCTACCATCTCGAACCGTAGTAACCTTCCAAGCCTTTGCCAAAGCCTTCCGCCTCACCCCACAAGGCCGCGAGAATGGCCCAATCATCCCCGTAGCCCGAATGACAGCACTCTTCCCCCGCTATTCATCAAACGAGTACGCCATCCTCTGCCGCCCTGAACCCGAAAGAACTGCACTGTAGTTCTTAGTTGCTATCCTAAACCTCCAGAAACGCACCTACGGCATATCCCGCCCTTTCTACTCCGCCATCGACCTAGCTGCCCAAGAACTCGTCAACTTCGCCTCCTTTTTCTTTCACCGTATCCACAAGGAATGTGTAGCCATAGTGAAACAAGTTAATAAAGGAACTACCCCTCGATCTAGATTACCCCACAGTATTTCATTTCTCTTTCCGGCCATACTCGCAGCACAACCACCACCACGGGGGCCCGTCCTGAGACATGAGGAGTCGATACAGCTGCTAGAGGCTGAGGAAGAAGAAGATGAAGAAGAGCTCAACCAATTATTCCGCCGAAAACGCATCAGGATCAGCTCATCCAAAAGTGAGGCACAAGGCTCAGCCGGAAAAGATAAAGACAACGATAAAGAAGACGAGAAGAACAAAGAGGAAACATTCCATGATACAGCCACCTCAATGCAGAATGAATCGTCGACCGAACAACAAGAACAACAAGATCGAACAGAAACAGAAACAATTTCGACTGAAAAAGAATCAGAGCAACAGGTAGACGAGCAACAATCTGCTAGGGAAGCACTAGACAAACTTCTTAAGGCAGTCGAATCCACAGAGGCCAACAATGCAGAAACTGAACAAATAGAAAAGGTAACAACCACTGACTCTGCCCTTCCCAAACCACCACCAGTTAACCCCATTCCCCCACCGGAACCACCCCGCATTCCCATCGAGCCCAGTCACCCTATCGAAAACGCTGAGTCCTCGTCATCCTTCCTCAATTATTCCCCACCGAATTCCCAACAACTCCTCACCGCATCTTCTTCACAACCTCGCCCTCCTCTGCCACCCCACTCCATTCCAGTCTTCTCTGAGTTAGAATCTATGGGTCGCCTCTTGATTAACTTATCCCAACAACTGCCGCAACATTTGAAGCAAATCACAGACAATGCACGAGATGACTTCCAACGCAAATTGGAAGTGATGGAGGCAGATATCACCCCCCTCCAGGAAGAGTTACAGGCAGCAAAAGTAGAAAACCACGCACTCCATGAACAGATAAAGCAATTACAGGCCACACTCCAAGCACAGGAAGAAATCACAAGCCAATGAGATAAGGCTCTGGCAGCAGTGCACGAAAAAGAAGATTTACTGATTGCTGCCGACGCAGAGATCACAAAGTTAAATCAACCGATCAAAGATACAGAAGATACCAGAATCGCGCTAGGAAACCTACTCAAAGAAACAAGAGTCCAGCTGCAGGAAGCAATACAGAAGTACCAAGAGCAGCAGAGAGAAGCTAAGCAAGCAGAAGAACAACTCCATAGAACAAAAGAATCTTTAGACGAAGTCAATAATATCCTCAAACACCGATTGAACAGGGAAACCAAATATCAGAAGGACTTAGCAAATGCCCGCAGAGAACGAGATGCATATCACAAAACAATACAGTTCCAGAACCAACAGTTCGAAAGACTTGATAATCAATTGCGCAACCAGAAAGATTGAGTCACTGATATGCAGAAGCAAGTAGCTGAAATGAAGATTTCAAGGGATGCAGCACTATCCAACGATTTCTACTTACAGGAGGCCTTTTTGCAAACACAGGCCGAAATTTTGCTCACCGAAGCCATCGCCCTTAGCTCTGTTAGAGTAGATGCGCAAGTATTAGAGCTAGACACTCTTAAACAATTATTAGAAACTCTTAAGAAAAAAATAGCCCGTACATTTAGATTAGCCAGAAATATGTATTTAGAAGGAATCATTGACGAACAATAGTTTTGTAAACAAAAATGACTTGCAGGTTCGAGTCCACTGTGCGTGCCAGTGTTAGTCGGCCGCCGGAGTGGGACAGACGTAACAGATGCCAGATGTAACGGAGTTTTTTGAAATATGCGCGAAAAGTTGGTACACGCATCCTGTAAAATCTATATAAAGTAATGTAAAGAGAATGGTCAGAGAGACGTTTTTTCTGGAATTGCCAAACTCGTCGTCTGAATATGTGTGAGAGTATTGTTTAACACTGGCGTGAAGTCTTGAGTACTGTTGGTGTTGAGTATTCTCTGCATCGTCTGCGTATACTATAGTTCACCGTAACGAGTGTTTGAGTAACGGATTGTGTGTCTGATTACTATCGTCGTGTTGCGTTGTTGTGTGTTCTTCAGATTGTTAAGTACTATAAGTCAATCTGAGTGGCGACATTACTGTGTGAGTTGAATAGGTAACTTGAAGCATTGTTGAAGTATGTTCTGTTTGTTTTACCGGATTCATGGTGTTCGGTGTTATTATCTGTTGACTCCGAATACGAGGAAGAATTAGTACCTCCGGTAAATGTGAACCTTTATTTGAAGATCACTGTAAAGTGTTGTGACGGATGAATCTGTCAGTTATAGTGTTCGCTCTGGTTGATTTACTACATACTGTTGAGTCTGAAGATCGGACTACTGCTCTATTCCAATAGCAGGTTAGTTTGAAGAAGTTCGGTACCCAGGAACATAGAAATCAAGTATTGTCCAGTTGATGCTAGTAACTGAGCTAAGACGCGTATTAGTGCTTTTGTTGTTGTGACGAAGATTTGGGAAATAAGTACAGGGCCTCTGTCTAACAGACCCCTACCACTCCCAAGAACCCACGTTGGTCTGGTAACGACTTTCGGCTAGTCAGAGACGTTACAATCTGAATCTATTCGTTTAACACATTTAACGTTTAAAACACTTTTAACGTTTAACACCTATGTCATTGTATTGAGAGAGCTATACAAGCTCCTAATTTGTAAGTTCCCCATGTCTTTGTAATATTTTCTATTTCAATCAAGTTCATTTCTCCAATTCCTTCCATTTCCATTACCCTAAACCTTTGCTTCTTCTATCCAATACACCCTCTCTTTTTCTCTCATTTCCTAATCCCTCCATATTCCTTCCCTCTTCTCCATCATTCCCAAACCCATTGAAGATTGTGGTATCACTTGGCTCCTCTTGTCATTGAGAATCTCTTTCTTGGGAGTGTTCTGCGTTTTTTGTGTTGGTACTAAGAGGGCGGTGTGGACAACCTCTGCCTTAAGAGTACTTGTGTAATGTTTGTGTGTTGGTACTAAGAGGGCGATGCGGATCACCCCTGCCTTAAGAGTACCTTTGTGTTGATTGTGTTTAAGTGTACTAAGAGGGCAACGTGGATCACTCCCACCCTAAGAGTGCCATTGTATTTGTGTGACAAAGCGGTGCGGACCACCCTTGCTTTGGCAGTGCTGTGTGTGTTTTTCATGTGAGTGATTTTGTAGGAGCCTGGTGTCCCTCATCTTCAATTCCATTCTCTATTTATGAGTTGAGCATCGAGGAAGTGTTAAAGGCCATTTCCTTAATGCCCCTCTCAGCATAACTGCTTATTTTTCTTCGACACTATCACTATTGGTGATATCCACTCCACATGCTCAATTGGCACAATGAATCCCACCTTCAATAACCTATCAAGTTCGGCCTTAACCTGCGCCGCATAATTAGGATTCATCCTGTAACTAGGTTGCTTGATGGGTTTCGCATCTGGTTTTAGTACCACTCTATGTTGATAAAGCCGTGGGTCAAGGCCCTTCATGTCTCTGTAGTCCCTAGCAAAAACATCTGAGAATTCACGCAGGAGTTGTACCAAATCATCTTGGAATTTATCTGCTAATCCTGCCTTAATTTTAACTGGTCTCGGGTTGACCATGTCACCCAAGTTGTATGTTACCAATTGATCCTCCGGTACATAAAACTGTCGAGGCTTGGCCAAGTCATCAGCTGGCTGCAATAGTTGTTGTAAGGTCGCTTCATCCATAGTTATGTCATCATCTGCTTCTGCTTCTCCGGTCATTCGTACGACCGTATAAGCTGCCGGACTCCACTTATCTACTACCGACTGTAAATCTATAGTACCTAACGGGATAAGGTCCTTGTTAGTCTTGAGGAAAGCCTCCTCCTCATCATCAGATAACCCATCCAACATATGGACTAGCTCTACTACATATGGTCGTGCGTGTAGATCACAGGGTTGCATAGCATCCAATGTAACTACATATTTTCGGTGATTGTCTTTGAAAATTAACTCTTGAACTGACCAATCCTGCACGACTTTGGCTTGCTTGAGCCATGGTCGACCGAAAAGCAAATTGTAGTCGAGGCTGGATTCGGGTAACTCTAGGACTACAAAAGTCATTTTAAATATAGTTCCCTGCAAGGTAATAGGAATATTACGTACTAGTCCCATCGGATGGACTCTGGATTGGTCCGCCATTCGCACAAAGAACTGTATTGGTTCAATTTGGGTCCAACCCAGTTTCTTACAGAGGGCAGTTGTGGCAATATTCACACCCGACCCGCCATCAATTAAGACTTGTGTGAACTTCTGGTTTTTATACCAAACGGTGATCAACGGTACTGAATGATCCACCGTAGGATCCAATTCAGGTTGTATGGTTGCAGTTTCCGGAGTACAAGAAGGTCCGGGGCTAACCTGCTATTGAAATTGTTGTCTTACTCCAGGAACTAGGGCGAGCAGCTGGCCCAGAGGGAGTGTGATTGAGGCTTTGGATATCATGTCCCATACTTGGTCTGTTTGTGCTGTGGTTATCACTGTCTCGAGTTGTGATTTTGATGTTATCGGGGTAGAATTTTGTACATTCGGTCTTACCGTTGGCAGAGGAGACTGAGTTACCGGAACTGGGCCGGGGAACACAGTCGGCTCCTTAGTTATCCATTGACTAGCCTTTGCGAACATTCGCTGCTGCTCACGAATTCTGGGCTCGAAAACCTCGGTTGCTGGTTGCAACTGTTTACCCGATCTTGTCTGCACTACGGCTGCTTGTGACTCGACTAGAGAAATATATACCATATTTACCATCGGATTTTGTCTTTCCTTCTTTCTTTTATCATACTCTACAGCTTCCTTACAAAATCTATGAATATGCCCAAGCTCGCCACAGAAATGACACCGAGGGGGTGGGAGAGAAGTGCCTTCAGCCGATGTACTCGCCTGCCATCGATTTTGATTGAAATTTACCTCGATAATTCCGATATCCCTGCTGCTGATTGGTCCGCAACTATGGCGGTACATAATGGGTGGCTGGCTGGCCCTGCTCCTGTATTATGGCGTTTACTGCCATTCTACCCTGCACCTTTGCATTGTATGCACAAGTTTCTATTGAGTGACTCGTTGTATTACAGATGGCACAATACATTTGGTTAAGCGTGCATGTGGAACTGGTGTGACCGGGATTCTAACACTTAGTACAATACACTTGTTTGGATGGATCCTTAGCCACGTTCTTACTTGCCTTCAACCATTCCAGATCCTCTGTAAACCTGCCCACTTTGTGCTCCAATTGCAAGGCCATTGCAATGACAGCGTCCAACGTCATTCTGCCCACACAGCGAATGATCATGATTTGTTTTAAGTGTGGATTCAAGCCGTTAATAAACCATTGTGTTATGACATCATCTGGTAGGTTAGCATGTGCCGGAGGAAGCTGCCACAAGTGAGTTCTGAACAATGTCTCATACTCCTGAACACTCTGGTGTGGTTTCTGTCGATTGTTTTGCAAATACTCAAAAATTTCTGCAGGGTTCTTCTTCAAACGAAACCTCTGCAAGAACGCATCGCTCACATCATCATAATTACCGAAATGATTAATATCATATTCTATTAGCCACCTTGCTGCTTCATTAACCAATGTGACCTGAAACACGATGGCCTTATACGCCGGATCTGGTGGATTTCAACACTGAATAGCTAATTTCGAATGTGCGAACATGTGCGTTGGGATCATCTCCCGGAAATCCACCAAATTTTGTATATGTCACTTCGGTTGGAAGCGATTGAGGTGGACCGATTGGTTGTGGCTGCTGTTGTTGTTGCTGCTGAAATTGTGGTTGCGGCTGTGGCGGTGTTGGTTGATGTTGCTGTGAGCCACTCATGGTGCTATTGTTGATCGTGTTGTTATTACCTGAAGTTTGAGGGGGTGTCTCTTGACCTTCCGAATCTGTATGGTCAGCCTTCTCACCTTCCAGTCCAAAAATGTCATCGAACCGTTTGCTTAACTCCAAATCCAGTAACCTTTCCTCAGCTTTGGTGTCGAAAGTAGTTAGACTTGCACCGAAAAGGGATGAACGTAATAAGTGTCCACCAGGCAGCACCGCAGTATCACCGAAAAACTTCAAATTGCCATCGAGTGATGCCGAACTTCCACCGGAACTCACTGAAGTCTCACCGGACCCAATTACCCTATCATCGGACACATTCTCACTCAGTACCATGAACCTGTCACCGAAACTGGTCGAATTCGGACCAGATAGTGCAGAACTAACTCCGCACTGCGTCTCTGTACACCCAGACGTCACTGTACCTTCTCTAAAAAGTATCAGACTCACACCGGAATTCACTGGAATCTCATCATGTGTTACCGAACTAGCAGCGGAATCACTGTTGACTGGCTCCAATCCTTCTGCAACTGGACTTAACTGGCCTATACTTCTACCACCCGGGGATGTTCCTAATAAATTTGGAACTGCCCAAGGATGTTGATCTCGCCTATACTTCAGGAAGGACTCACCGGAATGAGTAACTGGCATATATCACTTCTTCAACTAACGGTTATTATTCTCCATTACGTATCTTGATTACTGCTCTACTCTTACTGGTTATTCCAAATCAATTTCCATTTTCCCACAGATGGTGCCAGTGTTAAACGCGTTGCCGTAAGCGACTTTTAATCTCTTTTCGAGTTCTTGGGAATGGATAGGGGTCTGACAGTGCAGAGGCCCTTGTTTAATTTTCCTAGTTTAACGTTCAATTAACACTTAACTATGCCCAGTTCAATATTTATCACTGCGCAGTACGTCTATCATACGAATTAACAACCACGACTTTGCACAGAATTATTAATATTAACCAGAGCAATACTATGTTAATGATTAACTACTGTAACACAACAAATAGAATACCAATACTCAAGATTTCTATAACTCTACAACACAGCTTCCCAGCATAATCGCCCAGACCGACAGTCTGGCGATCCTCTGTCTCTCGTCAAACGCTGTACTTGCCTTTTCATTAATGAATAAAGAGCTACACTGTTCGCTACACCCTTTTGGTGTGTGCGAGTATATAAAAAAATAAAATTACATTATTCCAATCCGGCGGCCTAATAAGACACAAATGCAATCGTTTTTGACTTATCGACTACACCAAGCAGACTAACCATAATGGCAATATATTCGAGATAATGTCTCTCCCGAGTCCATACATGCATACATTTGAGGAAGCATTCTTTACAGAATTTTTTGAAATGCATTCGGAGGTTTTTGTCAAAATAACTTCCAACTTAAATGCAAGAATGGTGGCCTATGAGCTCAGCTTCTTTGGAGATCATAGGCAAGCACCAGATGATGGAGTAAAGTTAGCGTAGTGAAAAGAGCTCATGATATGTGAAGCCAACTTGCTAAATCACAAAGAGCAGAAGGTCAGAAAAACTTATTCATGTCGCCACAAAAAGCGTGTCGGGGACGACAAAGTTCAGGAGGAGGCCCAAGCATCCTTAGCTGTTCTGCAAGAGCGAATGTGAGGAATAATGGCACGTTTGACTGACAAGGCTATCAAAGCATGTGCCTGGGCATCTCTGCCATCCCAGCGAATCTGCTTTGCAATAGGTGTAACAGAAACAGCAACACGAACAGGAATCTGTGGAATATCATCTTTGACACCATCTTCATCAACTCCAGCACCTGTATTTGTAGTACCTATAGTCAGAGGTGTAACAGGATGTCTTTCAACACCCTGCACAATGTTCCACAATCCGACAGAGACAAAGAGGGGGAGAGTGTTGCAGAGTAAAGAAGCACAAAAGAGGAGCCCCAAAAAATTTTCAAATTATGGGCACAAATTTTTTTCTTCAAAATCTTTTGAAAATCCCTTGAAGTTATGTAAATGCACTAGAGGAGTCCTCTAGATGCATAAGCCCCAATCATTGTATCATAATCCTTGTACAATATTAAGAAATTAGATTTAGTCAATAAAAGTGCCGATGTCTTGTGTGAAAGGACCATTTTAGGGCACATGTATATAAGTCGCTTTGTGACTCTTGTAAAGAACTTTTTGCCATTGTTGTTGGAGTTAGACTTTTGCGGAAGCACACGAACAGCACAAGGAAGAAGAAAAAGCTTGGAGCACAACACACAATACTGAATATATTACTAGAGAATGTACAAAGATAAGTAGCCCATTAGGGCAATAGGCGTATATACAAGTCGAGGGAAAAAACCTCCTAAAGAGGGAAAAAAGTGCCCCGACGGTCCTAGTGTGTTCACACACATCACTACCTAAATATATCAACAAATCCCCCCTGGGAGTGATGTGGTGAACAAGGAGCTAGCACTCATGTATAAGGAAGTGCCAAGCTATGTGGAAATCACTCCACGAAAGGAAGTAAGCCCAAAGCTTTGCGGAAAGCTTCAAACTTCTCCCTAGGCAGAGCCTTTGTGAAAAGGTCTGCTATGTTCTCTTGCGTGGGCACATATGCCAAGCTAATCTCCCCAGCAGAGAACCTCTCCCTGACATAGTGATAATGCACCTCACTGTGCTTAGTGCGAGCATGGAACACAAGGTTCCTCGCAACTGCCAATGCGCTATGACTATCAGTGAAGATGGTGGTGGCAGAAGACTGGCCAACACCCAAATCAGCCATAAGGTTAAAGCCACACACACTCAACAGTCGCTGTGAAAGCTGCCCTATACTCAGCCTCACAACTGGAAGTGGCCACAGTAGGCTGCTTCTTGCTCAACCAAGATATACATGAGCTACCAAGCATGAAGCAAAAACCACTGGTGGACACGCGAGTGTCATAGCAACCAGCCCAATCTGAGTCACAAAAAACATGCAAATCTGGCGGTAGTGATCCCCCCTTGGGATAAAACAACCCAAGTAGCCGAGTACCACTCAAGTAGCGAAAGATGCGCTTAACCGCCTTCCAATGCGTGACTCCTGGGCAATGCATAAACTTGCTCATTTGTGAGACAACAAACTGAATATATGGCCGAGTAATGCATAAATAAATTAAGCATCCAACAGCCTGCTGATAGAGAACAGCATCAAATGCATCTCTAGCATCATGAAGACTCAATCGTAAACCTGTCTCCATAGGAGTAGCAATAGGCTTACAGTCTTCAAGGCCAAAACGCTGCAATAATGTGTCAATATATTTCGTTTGACACAAAGCCATCCCACCATCAACTTGCATAAACTGAATGCCCAAATAGTGATGCAAATGCCCCAAATCAGACATCTCAAATGAGGCATTCAAATCAGCCTTGAAATCAGCAATATGCTTCTCAATAGGACCAGTGAGCAGCATGTCATCAACATAGACAACAATGATCAGAAGCACATCATTAGCACGCTTAACATATAAGGTGCTTTCAGTTGAACTATTCTCAAAACCATGTGCAATCAGATAGGCATGTATCTTCTCATACCAAGCACGTGGTGCTTGCTTTAAACCATATAATGCCTTCTTTAACCTGCACACCTGGTTTTCATGCCCTTTCTGCACAAAGCCACGGGGCTGAAAAACATACACTTCTTCATGCAAGTCACCATTCAGAGATGCTGTTTTAATGTCCAACTGATGTACATTCCAACCATGATGGGCTGCAAGTGCACAAATGCTCCGAACAGTAGTCATACGGCATGTAGGTGCAAAGGTCTCATCAAAATCAATGCCTCTTTCCTGCGCATAACCCTTTGCAACAAGCCTAGCCTTATACCTGTCAACTGTACCATCAGGTTTACGCTTCAGCTTGTATACCCACTTAGTGCCAATGGCCTTCTTGCCAGGAGGCAAGTCACATAAAGACCATGTACCATTCTTCATTATAGCATCATATTCAGATTGCATAGCAGCCATCCAATTTTCTGAATTTTGTGCTTCATCAAAAGAAACAGGCTCATTCTCATCACAGAGACTAGACACAGCCATAGCATAGCAATCTGATGCAAAGGAGGCACTATGAGAGCCTGAACGAGTACGATATGACAAAGGTGCATCTAATTTGCTGTCACGCAAAGTCTACACCAGCCATTTTGGCATAGTTTTTGCCTGCTCAATATCAACTCTCTCATCAACAAGTGCATCATGTAAATCTGCATCAGAAATGGAATGATCTGCATCATCATATGAAACCTGCAAAGGCTGAGAAGTTGCCTCATTAGGACCAGCACTAGACTATCCAACTATAAAAAGAGGCATCAAAGTATCATACATGTCTTTGGAGCTAACAGATGTCTCCTTAGTACATGAAAGCAATGGCTGAATAGCATCTTCCACAAAGACAACATCACGGCTAACCAGAATGCGTTTAGTCTGTGGATGATACAGACGATAGCCTTTAATTTTAGAACTGTACCCAACAAAAATACATTTTACTGCCTTATCATCCAATTTCCTGCGATGTTTTTCAGGCACTAATCCATATGCCAAACAACCAAAAACACGCAGATGAGCAACAGATGGCTTGCGGTCATGCCAAGCCTCATATGGAGTGATAGACTGCAGCGCTTTAGTGGGACACTTGTTAAGTACATATGCTGCACACATGACAGCCTCAAGCCAGAAACTATGTGGTAAAGCCTGACTCTTGACCATACACCTCGCCATCTCCATGAGTGAATTGTTCTTCCATTTAGCAACTCCATTCTGTTGAGGTGTATACGGCACTGTACACTGGTGTTTTATCCCACGTTCAGCCAGAAATGCATTAAAATTAGAAGACATATATTCCCCCCCTCGTTCAGAACGGAGGGTGCCCATATTTTACATGCTGACAAATTTTCAGCCAAAACCAAAAACTGTTTGAAGCACAAAAACACTTCGGACTTTGCCTTCAATGGATATACCCATGCATGCCTGGAAAAATCATCAATGAAAGTCAGGAAGTAAAGATAGTTTCCAAAAGAAGGTGTCTGCATAGGACCACAGTCATCACTATGTACAAGTTGCAATTTCTATGTAGCCCTAACTGAACCATCTTTTGGAAAGGAGGAACGCTGCATTTTGCCCAAAATACAGCCTTCACATACATGTTTTTTAGGTGCCTCAAGCTTGGGCAAAGAAGACACCATATCAGATTTCTGCAGGCGTAGCAAACTAGCAAAATTCAGATGACCAAAGCGTGCATGCCAAAGCTTTGCATTTGACATAGCCTGAGAACCATGAACTGCACATGCCGAGTCATTCACAGATCTTTCATAGTCTATGAGCTTATACAACCCACGACATAAAATGCCAGAAGCAATAATAACATCACCATTTGACAGATCATGAACTGTACATCTGTCATCAACAAATTTCACAACCAAGCCAATCTTGGCTAATGCAGAAAGTGATAACAGATTCTTCTTGATCCCTGGCACAAATAAAGCATCTGACAAGGTGAAAGAACTACCATTAGCAGTAGTCAGAATGCCATCTTACCAACTCCCATAACAGGAGAGGAGTTGTTGGCGCATGTGACAGTATTCCCTGTAGGGGCAGGCTCGAGTGAAGAGAAGAAACTACGCTGCGAGGTAATATGTTTGGTCGCCCCACTATCAAAGTACCAAACATCTGAGTCCACTGCAGACATGCATTGCTCATGAGAAGATGGGTCAAAACTACAAACAGTAGTAAACACCCATTCTTCTTCCTGCACAAGATTAGCAGACTCTGTTTTTGGTGTAGAGGCTTCTGCAACAACCATTCCAGCCTCCTTTTTCTTTGCCTCTTTTGCAGCCAGTTTTGGACAATTCTTTATGATATGATCATTCCCTTTACAGTACTTGCAAAATAATTTTTGCTTTTTTGATTTCTTCTCATCTTTATCCTGGTTCTTCGAATGTGCAGCATTTGCAGATTTCTGCTTACTAGTAGAAGAGCTCCATTTTCCTTTGCCCTTCTGACTAGCCAGGAAAGCTTGATCTGCAACACGCATAATGGACCTGTTCTGTCTGGACTGATCTTCCTGCAATAGAACAGAAACTAACTCCTCAAATGATAAGGCATTCGGATTGCCTTTCATCATCAATCGAAGAGTAGAAGCAAAACTCTGATATGAATAAGGAAGACCATTCAGAACGGTCTGCACAAGTGAGCTATCTGGTGTAACCTCATCAGCAGAAATCAACTGTTCCTTCAAATCTTTGATCTTTGTTAGGAAACTGTCCATAGAATCACCTTCATTCATGTGCTCACTCTCCAACTGTTTTCAGAGGTAAGCAACACGAGCCTCATTCCTAGCTTGGTACAATGTGGTAAGTGTATCCCAAGCATCCCTAGCTATTCTACAAGAGCGAATGTGAGGAATAATGGCACGTTTGACAGACAAAGCTATCAATGCATGTGCCTCGGCATCTCTGCCATCCCAATGAATCTGCTCTGCAGTAGGTGCAGCAGAAACAACAGCACGAACAGGAATCTGCACAATATCATCTTCGACACCATCTTCATCAGCTCCAGCACCTGTATTCGTAGTCCCTGTTGTTACAGGTGTAACAGGAAATCTTTTAACACCCTGCACAATGTTCCACAATCCTTTTGCAACCAATACATGTCGCATCATATAAGCCCATAATGGGTAGTTGGTACCATCCAACTTATCCTCAACAGCCAACATACGGAATACATCACTGCTTTTAGCCATGGCCGGTGACTAAAATACCTTGATGCAGAAAATTGACTGTATCTCAAAAAGTTGAACAGAACTGCCCAGAGGAGTTCTGCTAGACCTGTAGCAGACTTCGAGACGCTTAAACTCGCGAATAGAAATTGGTATATACCTTTGGCACAAAAATACGAAATAGCCTACACAAGCGCTGTGATAGTGCGTTTGGAGGCTGAAACGAGCTCAGATCATGATTTCGGCACCATAGATAAAGTTGTTTTGATCTCGGAAACACCCTGAGTATGCTCACCAAAATTTGTACGATTTTGAGACTGCAAACGGAGGAGTGTCGACGGCGCCCTAGATGAAGCGATGACCTGCTCTGATACCAGTTGTTGGAGTTAGACTTCTGTGGAAGCACGCGAATAGCACAAGGAAGAAGAAGAAGCTTGGAGCACAACACACAATACTGAATGTATTACTAGAGAATGTACAAAGATAAGTAGCCCATTAGGGCAATAGGTGTATATACAAGCCGAGGGAAAAAAACTTCCTAAAGAGGGAAAAAAGTGCCCTGGCAGTCCTAGTGTGTTCACACACATCGCTACCTAAATATATCAACAATTGTGAGCTTTGAAGAAGAATTTCAAATTATCTTCTTTCTTAGTGATTTCCTTCTTCTCCAAGATCTTTTGTGGGTGTGTAATGCTTGAAATGTGTGTGTAGGACTGTTCTCTACCGCTTCCCATCACTTGTGAGCTGTTGTAATGTGTGTGTGAGCCATAACGAGTTATGGAGCGAGTGTTGGTGGTTCTTGCCATTCACTATTTTTTCTCATAACTTGAAGTATGTTTCTCAAATTTGACCAGAAACACTAGTAATAGATGCACATTTTGTTGAGCGCTTTGAAATGAACCCACTATTGACCATATTCGGAGTTTGAAGCTGAGAGAAAAGTTTGAATTTGTGATTATTGCTCAAAATGGTATTGCGATATGCATTTTTAGAGAATTAGTGAGTTGTGGAGGTAGTTGAAACAAAATACATGCATCGTAGCTTAGATACTTCATTTACCATCATGTGTGCACATGTTTTCATACATTTGGTACATCTAATTCCACGGATTGATAATTAAACGTGTATTAATCCACCACTATACGCACTTGTGGGGCGATCGAGGTACAATCTCATTGACACAAGTCCCTAAGATTTCATGACTTAGGTACACAGATGGATAAAAAATCAATAGGAGTGATAATTAGGCTTAGATAGATCACGGAAATCATATGCCAAAACAATGGGGAGACCTTCAAGGAAGATCAATATTTTAGCTCAAAACAAGACTTTGTAGATGGAAAAGATGTGCAAAGAACTGCTCATCCTCAAATCTTTGAAGCACATCAATTACAAGTAGAAGAAGAGGAATAAGAGAAAGAGATCAAACAAGAAGAATAAGAAAGTAGGAGTGAAAGAATTAGGTCATATTGGTTTTGAAGTGCTTGAGAACTTCCAAATTATGAAGTGGAACATGAGAAGATGGATGTTTAAAATCCCAAGTGAGAGATATCACCTTAGTTCTAGCTTATGAAAACAAGGAATGACCAAAATCACTGTAGGGAGATTTATCCATTATTGACAATTGATCACTTGCATGAAAACTATAGTTTCCTTGATGGATTCTTAAGATACAAGCAAGTATCCATAGCCCTCAAATATGAACAAAGGACATAACTCTTCACAAACTGGAGCATTTATGCATTTAGATCAATTCCATTTATGCATTTAGATCAAGGAAACTATAGTTTCCTTGATGGATTCTTAAGATACAAGCAAGTATCCATAGCCCTCAAATATGAACAAAGGACATAACTCTTCACAAAATGGAGCATTTATGCATTTAGATCAATTCCATTTAGGCTCGTAGATGCATTGGCAACCTTTCAAAGATTAATGTGCCACAAATTCAATTCTTTGGTAATATTTATAGGAATTCATATAAAAAGAGAAAGTAAGTACAATAAAACCAAATTTGCATGAGAAGCTTATCAGATCAATCCATGACTTGGAACATCCATGGTTCCACATGTCTACGATTGTAAGTATACCATCTCCACATCCACTCCCAATATGTCACAACTATCACGTTCCACATTGCATCCGCATTATTAGGAATTGATCCTAGAAAGGGAAGTAACTACGATAAAACCAAAATAGCATGAGAAGCTAATCACATCCATCAATTACTTGAAACATCCATCAACATTGTAAGTATACCCATCCCCACATCAACTCCCAATATTCAACTATCAACCATCACCTCTATCTTTCAAGAAATGCATCCCTCTCTATAGTACACCTCTACATTACCTTCATTCATGTACACACAACCATATCACACACTATGGTGGTTTAAAATCATTCAGGAAAGAGAGTCAATATACTGGTCCATATGTTGGTTGGAAAGCCACACACTAAATAATTTAAATTTTTTTCTTTGAAAAACAATGAAAAAAATATGTTTTTATAAGAGTTGGTATAGCAATTGAAGCTCAAATAAGAAAATTAAGAAAGTTTGTCAAGCATGTGTAGGCTTATGTAGGCATGTGTTTGCACATGCCTTACAATATGAACCTATGTAAACTTGCACAAAAAAACATCATAATCATAAAATTTTACATAATCATCATAATAACAACCCTATGCATAAATCTATACATAAATTTATGCATAATTATTTTTATGGGATTCTTTGTAACTGTCATTCTACACATTGGAGGTCGATAGTTTTCAAAAGGACACAAACAAAAGCAAATCACTTGCAACATCAAATCACCTGCAACATCAATAGCCATGGTTATACCAACTAACTACCATAATGTTTATCTAAACCATCATAGATAGATGTTATGTACAAGAACCATTCAATCTTCAAAGATGCTCAATCTAATTTGGTTACCCATTCCAAACAACTAACCCTATCCTTTACTAAACTGATTCACATTTACTCCATCTGAATGAGATCGAAAGGTTTTGGAAAACAGGGAGGAAGAACCAAAACTTTGTGCAACCAATTCAAACTTCTAAGACACCTCAAACTAATTTGAGTCAAGCTCTATTTGACTCAAGCCTTTAACTTTTCAAAGATCTATTTCAACAAGGTAACAAAGGATTTTATATGTCTATAAGAGAAGTAGAATGGATTCTTGGAGTTAAACTAAACATCATCCAACCATGAGATACTAATGTAGTATTGAAATTGGTGTGTTAGCCCAGTGAACTTCTATGGATTACATTTCTCTTTTACTCAAAACTTTTATTCTTCAAGTAGGACTAAGTTAATTGTTTTTTTAATTTAATCTCTTTAAGACTTCCTTTCTTGGAATGCAATTCTTATGCATAATTTTGAGTCAAGTTATTGATTTCATCAAGTTACACTAATAACTTGGTGTTTTCAAACTTAACCTAGTCTATCTAACCTTAGTTGAAATGATCTTTACCATTTGCCTTGGTGAACATTTATAGGCTTCACTTCTAACCTGAATGTGAAAGTAAAATTCTCCTTCATTAACTCTATGTACTTTCTAGAAAAGGTTAACTTGATTGATGTTCTCTATGGATGATGAGTTCTTTTATTCCTAGCAATTGAAAGAAAAGTTCTCAAAAAGATTTAGCATTCCACCATCCCTTACTAGTGAATACTTTCTCCAATCTGCAAAGATACATTCTACTTTTTTCCTTCTTTCAATGTCTTTTGAATACTCTCATGAACTTTTCTAATGATCCTTTATCTAATCCCTGTTGATGCCAATTTCAAGAGCTAACACTAATGTGTTATATCCGTTTTCACACCGACTAGTTCTTGCAAAGAACTAATTGGCCAAATATATAGGGCTTCTCTAGACCCTTGTACTATTTATGTCTTATTTTGGATTTTTTCCAAAGTTCAATCCTACTTAGGTTTTCATGATTTAAGAGGTGACTCTCATGATTCATTCATGAGCCAATACTTGGAAAAAATTTCTAGGAGTTCTAATTGCCACTATTTGGACAAGGTTTTACATAGTATGATTGATTCTAATTGATCAGGCAACAATGACAAAGACTTATTCTTTATCCTAAGATCTCTTTGACTATCTAAAGCTCATTGGCTTACTGTTGGCATACAGGTCATATGAAGAGCATACAGGTACAATAGAGCAGTCATGCACAATACGGCAACAAGGCCTAATCATTTTTTCCATGGATCATTCACAACTCAAGTGATTTTAATCACTACACAAACATTGTAAATTCTGTTTTTGGTAGAATAGACTCCATTTTGTTCAAGCCGAGGAGTCCTCGAGCTTGAGGAGTATTAGAATTAGCTACATACCAATTTTCATAATTTTTAGACTCCGTTTGGGCCCTCAAATAGGCTCTAGAACCTAATTTTTAACTAGGCCGACACTAGGTCTGGACAAGGCCAAAGCTAGTGAGAAAACTATAAAAACTATAAAAATTTGGTGTCACTCTAGCACAATGGTGAGTACCAACGTGAGAAGATTCACCTCATAATTGTCAATCCGTGGAGACGTGAGGACTAGTATGAAGACTATGAGCAAGTGAAGACACAAGTGCGTGAGTGAGAAGCACACAAACATGCACACACATACACACACACGCGCACACAAGGCAAGAACAAGGAGAGGAACAATGGAGTCCTTTGCATTAGTCAAAAAGTCTCTTACATAAGCTCAATTCACAAACAATCTACCCCCAAAAATGAGCTCTCTAGCTCTTTTTATAGTTTTCTCACTAGCTTTGGCCTTGTCCAGACCTAGTGTCCAGCCTAGTTAAAAATTAGGTTCTAGAGCCTATTTGAGGGCCCAAACGGAGTCTAAAAATTATGAAAATTGGTATGTAGCTAATTCTAATACTCCTCAAGCTCGAGGACTCCTCGGCTTGAACAAAATGGAGTGTATTCTACCAAAAACGGAATTTACAATGTTTGTGTAGTGATTAAAATCACTTGAGTTGTGAATGATCCATGGAAAAAATGATTAGGCCTTGTTGCCGTATTGTGCATGACTGCTCTATTGTACCTGTATGCTCTTCATATGACCTGTATGCCAACATTCTCCCCCCTTCCTAGCGTCTGTCGCCCCTGACAGACCTCTGTTCTATCGGGTGGTCGATATAGTATTGGATGACATTGGTGGCAAGTTCGTGTTCTCCTATCCTTAAGCCTCTTGCTAGATCAGCTTCCAATGCATCCCAATTTATTGCACCGGGGACCTCTGGTTGCTGTGTGGTGTAGTACTCAGAGTACATGGCTTGTTCACAAGCAAAGAGATGGAGCAAGTGTGTTGGCTTCGGTGCGAAGACCTTCGAGTGATACTCCCAGAAACCTGATCTGAACATTTCTTTGAATGTCTGTTTGTAACATGCAGGGAGGTATTTGATGCGTGCATGCCAGGCGTAAGCCACACGAATACTGGGGGTGGTGCTCATGTCATACACCAAATCATAATTTCCATTGGTAAACCCCGGTAGACGTACCTGTGGTGCGGCTGCATTTCTAAAGGTTTTCAGGACTACCTGCATCATATCTAAAATCTTAAGCATCATTTGAGCTGCCACATCTGGCATGGGCTTCAATCGTGGCATCCAATGTCGAATTGTTCCCATCATGTACGCTACTGACGGTGGTCCCTGTGGTGGTGCAATGTATGGATAATTGAGCCATTCCTTGCATTGTGCGTTATTCTGGACCTTTATGTTGAATGCTTTGCATGAGCGGCGTCATGGAACAGGGCCATAGCATGGATTATAGAGGAGATGTAATGGCGCATTGTTCCAGGTGCGGAGCATTTCAGGATAGGTTTCAAGAAGTTTCTGCCTCCATGTTGGTTGACGGATCTTGCCTTTTTGCACCTCTGGAGGAAGGTCTTCCGGTTGAAATTGGGTTGCGAAGGAAGGTATCTTCCCTGTGACTCTCTGTATTTCTGCGTTATAATCTGCTAAAATGATATAGTAAGGCCTGTATTGGAGTTTGCATGAGAGGATAAGGCGTCTCGATGACAGGTTTTTGAAGTAATTGGATTGTAATACAGTCTCCTCTATGACTCTCATAGCCTGATTTTGCACGACGGTTCGCTCTTCATGTGAACTCCCGATTTCCTCCACTTGTCGTAGCCATGGGGGTCGTGGTGCTTCAAATGTGTCCTGACCTTCTTCCGTTTGTTGACCTCCTGGGAAGGGTTGCGGGTCGTATTCTTCTTCAAATGTTTGTTCCACCGGAATTTGAACTATTTCTTTGTCGGTGGGAGCCTCTGGAGGGGAAGGTGGTCTCTCATATTGTAGTAGACGTGCTTGCAATTCGGTGACCTGTTTCTGGAGATCTTTTAAGGCCTCTGAGTCTGTGAGAAGTGAAGCCGCGGAGGAGGTGGTTTGAGAGGCTGCTGTTGTTTCTTTTTGGTGTTTTTGCTTCAGTTGACCCAATTCCTCTGACAACTGGTCATGGGCTTCAAGTAGGATGGCATAGTCTTCCAAGATTATCTTGATATTATCAGGGGTCACAGCTTGAAATTTTGAGGGACTGATGGGTGCCCCAGGTGTGCTTTCGATAGCTGCTTCTAGGTTTTCCTGATTTTGTAATTGCAGGCGTCGATTCTCTTCATGAGCAGCAGCAAGATGTCGCTTAAGTAGTGCCATATTTCATTGAAGCTTTGAATTGCGTTCCAGCTGTGTCCGTAGATGACCTTCTACCACTTGTATTGCTTCCTGATCTGTGTTCTGTAACTGTACCTCCAATATGCTATGAGCCTCTTGTAGAGTATGGAATTGTGTATGGAGGCGAGCATTTTCCTCTTCTAGTGCAGCAAGGAGGTGTTGTAGTAGCTTCGAGTGCTCTTGCAGGCGTTCATTCTGTTGCTGGAGCTCATTGTACTCTATCCTTAACTGTGATATACATGTGAGCATGGTGTCCAATTCATTTCCATGGATGATGGTGTGGTTTGTACAATGGAGGATGCACGGGGAGGGGATTGGGGAAGGGGAAGAGTGAATGATGTGTCCAATGGAGATGTGTGTGTCGGTGAAATTGGTGGGGGGGAATGGGAGAAGGTGGAAGTGTGGGGGGTGGGGGAGGTGCCGTGGGTGGTGAAATGTCCATACTTTCAGGAGTGGATGCGAGTGTGGGGTCTACCATATACATTGGAATGGTAGGTGGTGTGTGTGTGAAAGTGGTGTATAGATGAGAAGTGGGGTTGGGAGCTGAAAATAAAGGGAATGGATGAGACCTGGGTTGAAAAGTTATAGCAAGGAAGGCATGGAGGGATTGGAGAAGTGGAGAGATGGTGGTTGGGGGTTGAGGTCGTAGAGGCGGGGAGGTCATGAAAGGTTGCATGGCAGCAAGGAATCCCATGAATATGGACCTAGCATCAGGATGACCTATGGCTGAGGGTATGGGGGATGGTTGTCCTAGGGCAGGCTCTATGAGCGATTCGGTGGATTGTGTAGTGATGGTGGTTGCTTCATAGATTGGGTTTTCAAAGGTGGAGAATAGGGTTGAGCTAGAGGTGGGAATACGGAAGATGAAGGTTTGTTCGGTGGGTTGGGTGAATCGAGGTGATCTCCACGGCTTCTGTTCTAGGGGGCGATGGTGGGGGTGTGGGTGGTAGTGGTTCAGTTGACTCTTCATGGATGATTGTATGCTCTTGGCTAGCGGTTACTACTGCTTGGGAGGTTGTCTCAATGGGTTCGGATGTAATAATCGGCCCTTCTGCCGTTGTAATGGGTATCTGGATGTTTTTACCTGACCGTGGTCGTGTTTGGAATCTTCGTGGATCATATTGAACTGGAGACCTCCTAATGGCGGTCCGAACTGCTTCTACTACCCCATATGTTTCTGTCATTAATATGAGACCTTCACTGTATTCTGAGTCAACTCCTGCTTCTTCTAAAAGCTGAGCCATGAGCACCCGACTGCTCTGTTCGGTGAGCAGTTGTTGCGATCGCACTCGTTCCATGATTTGATACAGCCTTCGGAGTTCTGCTGTATAAGTTGGGGCTTCAGTGGTCTCCTCTTCGTCTGCTCCTTCTTCTTCTAGGTGTCCTTGTTGTTGACCTTGCTGATCGTCACCCCAATGTACATGGCGACCTTCTGTGGATTTTCTCCTTCTTTGTGAAGATGTGCCTTGTTCTTCTGTATCTGAATAAAACTCTACATCAGAGAGTTTGTGTACTTTGTAAGAATGCTTCGAAGTCATGGGGATCCATCCCTTCAGCATCTCCAGTTGTAGCAAATTCAAATTCAGATGGAGCAGGAGGAGCTGAAGGGGCAGCTTGTGTCGTAGTTTCAGATCCAGACCTGGGTATTCTAATGGTAAAGGGAGGTACAATGGCCTCCCCTTGTGGCGATACTTCAGGAGTAGTCAAAACTTCACATGTCTGGACACAAGGGATCGAACCCCTCATGCGCTTGGATTGATGTGTGGACGTCTTGAGCTTCTTAAACATTTGTAACTGTGCCCAAGTTAAGGCACGTTCAATGGGTACATCGTATGCTAAGCACCGGTAGATAATGCGTGTGATAGCACAGCAACCGTTCACCACTAATTTCCTAGAAGACCTTTTATTTGCTTCATACAACTTCTCTATAATCCATACAGGAAGCTTGATTGGTAACGCACCTGTCTCCGCTAAGTAGAGAGCGAACCAAATTCTTTTGTGCGGTTGTGTGAAGCGGTCTTGACCGGGGAAAGCAAAATGTTGCATGCACATACGGAGTGGGATGGACACGTTTGGTGTGAGTGCTGCCATGTCTTTAAGCTTCAGTAGTTTCCTATCCTTCATGTTAGTAGGAACAAGAGCATCCTTCTCAGAAGGTACATGTGTGCCGTGCATATTCAAAGCAGAGCTCACCAACTCCAAGGTAAGTTCAAACCTCTTTAACTCGTTGTTGCCCTGCAAGGAAGGAAGAACAAACGATCCTGGTTTGTCCTTTTCTGCATTAGCCTATAATGTTGAGACCAGATAGTAGCATCGGAGGAGGTCTGGTTTGGGTAATGGTGCCTCGAAGTACTCAGCTAGCCCTGCACGTTGCCATATGGTCTAAAGATCCTGTGTGTTCTGTAGAGTCTCAAACTCCTTGGAGAAGAATTGGAATCTGACCCAAGTTCTGTCATACTCGCACTTAGACTCCCATATATACTTGGCCTCTCCTAATGGACCTGGCATGCCATTGAACCAATGAGAATTGACATGGACTCTCTCAGTGATCCCTGTGGGTGGATCCGATACCGGGATCTGCTGAAGGTGTTGCAGCTCCACAGGTCATTCAGTTGGTGGCCCATCAACAGGTAGACTATCTACATCAATTCCTGCAGTACTTATTCCTGCCTGGGAGCTCGGACCTGTTGCTTCTGCCATGAGAGTGCTTGTAGTTGCTGATGCTTATCTGCTAGAAGAAGAGAGAGGCACATTAGCATTGCATTGGAAACAGGATGTTATGGTGTTCCCTCCACAATACCAACATGACATTCCGAGTGGTTAGAGGTTAGTAGGTGAAGTGTTCATGATGTGTGTACAAGTGGGTTAGTAGGTTAGGGTTCACTCTAGATGCATACTTTGGTTGTGCAAAGTTCTCAGAATGCACCTACATCAGAGGGAAAGGATTTACAAAGGTGGGTAAGGGGATTTGATATGGGGTTTAGGTCTCCAAACTTTGATGCTGGAATCGTTGCTTTTATTGGCGATGATGTGTGAAGGTTTGCGGACTGGAGTGTGTTGGGTTTGGGGCCTTTTGGGTACCCATTTCCAAACATTCCGAGGCGTGACCGAGAATGTGGTGGTGTGGAGTGTAGATGGTTGCCTTTGGATGGGAGCCAATAGGACTCGTGAGTGTTGGTTTGATCTTGTGATTGGAGGTAAAGTTATTTAAGCTAGTAAGCAGGTCTTGGGCACCCATATTTGTCTAGCTTTTGGGATCGCCTTCATTGACTGCTTTGGAACCCAAATAGAAATGGTTTGTCTAGATTGATGTCTAGGGTACTCCTTTGCTGTAGTCCTCGACACTGTAGCTTGCTTGATGCCTCTTTGGAATCCTGTCTCCAAAGCCGAGGGTTGTTCACCTTTGCGTATCCAGATCTGCTTCATGCCATGGGGTATTCTGTATTGTACTGGTTGGTGTTCATTCTTCTTGGTCCTCGGGCTCCTCTGTATCTTGTATTTTCCGGCTTGCTTTCCTTGAATTCTCTTTGGAAAAGAAGGGAACTCCTTGTTGACTTCTGCACCTTTGTCATGAGTGGCAATCCTTTGCACCATAGAACTTTGGTCAAGAGTAGCATGGTTCATTTCAGGTGGACTCCTGGAAGGACTAGGATTCGAAGCCTCTTCTAGCGGCCTATGTGCTTGATTTTCTAATTCAATCGTGATGTGGTTTTGGCCTACCCATGCCTGAAGAAGTCCACTTCTTAGGTTGAGGCTGACTGCATGATCATAGATCCAGTCTTGGCCCAGGACAAGAGGTTCGGTAAGGTCCTCGTCTTCACACACTAGCACTTTGACTGCCATTAGCACCTCTTGAATGTAGAGGGGAAGTTCCACCTCACCAATGCAAGGGGTTTCCACACCTCCCAATCCTATGAGATATGCCTCTATAGGATTGATTTGTAATTGCAGCTCTTGGCAGTAAGAAACTCGAACTTCACTAGTGGCTGCCCCTGAGTCAATTAAAGCTCTCACTGTCCTTACACGCTCTCCTTGTCCTACTTCTAGGGTTACAAAAGGCCGTCGGTTGATTATTCTATGGGAACGTCCACCTGAAGCCTCGCACATGGCCATAGGATAGCCTACAGATTCTTGAGTGTCAAGCATAGGCGAGTCTCTGCCTTGTCTCCTCAATTTCATTTGTCGGATGCGTTCTAAAGCTTCTGCCTGTGCTTCTTCTCTAATTCTTTTCTCTTCTTCTTTACGTTTCTTGGCAATGTTGAGTCGATTTAGCATCTCTTCAGTCGGTTCTTGATATAACTTGACTCTACATCCACTTATGTAGCTTGGTAGAATATCACCCTCTAGAGTGGCTAGTTGAACTTCTCCACTTGTGGAGATTCTATTGATAATCATTGGCCCGTAACCTCTCTTCTCTAAATTTTGTGCATGTTGCTTCAAGGTGTAGACTAGGACTAGGTCTCCTGCTTTCAAGCCCTTATCCTTGACGTGTGCATCGAAATATGCCTTTTGCCTCTTCTTGGCTACATAAATTCCTGCTGCAGCCCTCAATCGTGTTTCACCTAATCGTTCAAGATCGAAGATTCTAGAGGACAACTCATGGCCTGTCCAATCATGCTCTTGTGCTACTTTCAAGGTTGGTATAAAAAATTCCAATGGTAGCACTGCATTCTGGCCGAAAACCATTTGAAAGGGTGTGGCTTGGAGTACCGTTTTATAGGCAACTCTGTATGCCCAAACAGCATGGTGTACCTGTTTGTCCCAATCCGAGCGTTTGTTATTCACTAATTTGGTTAGCACATTGCATAGAATCTTATTTGTGCTTTCGGCTTGTCCATTAGCTTGTGGGTGATAGGGGGCGGACTTTTTGTGTATCACCAAGAACTCTTGAAGAAGATTTTCAATGACTTCATTCAAGAAGTGAGTCCCTCTATCACTTACTAGCTCTATGGGTAGCCCGTATCAAGTGAACACATTCTCAAATAAGAATTTAGCGGTCGTTTGGGCATCATTCTTCGATGTGGCTTTTACTTCTACCCACTTGGTTAGATAATCCGTGGCCACAATGATATACTCAGCATGTGAACCCTTAGCAGGGGGATTAATAGGACCAACAAAGTCTATTCCCCACTTAGAAAATGCACGTCCACCCATCATAGGTTTCAGTGGCATCTCATCCTTGCGTATAGGATACTGAGTTCTCTGACAAACATCACACCGTTTCACATAGGTATGTGCATCCATGTGAAGGTTCGGCCACCAGAAGCCTGCAAATAGTATTGCCTTGATCACCCGATCTGGTCCAAAGTGTCCTCTTGCTACACCTTGGTGAGCAGTTTCCAAGATCTTGATATATTCACTTTCATGGACACATAGTCTCAGGTAACCATCTTTACCACGCTTGTATAGATTATCACCAATGAGTGAGTAATCCTGGGCTTCTTGTTCTAAACTCCTTTTCCTAGCCAGAGTCATGTCTGGAGGGAATGTTTTCGTCCTCAGGAAGGATACTAGTGGTTCACTCCAATCTGGCACTATGGACACTTGATAAAGAGTGGCATGTTCCACAGGTGGTTTAGTGCAACAGATTGGGCATTCCTTGCACAACTTTTGGACATCAGCCTCCATAGTAGGCCAATGCACTCCGAGTCTCCTTAGTGTCTGTAGGGTTTGTTGTTTTGAGTAGTGTTGCTCTAATGCACCTACATGTGCTAATTGCAACCATTTAGCGTACTCATCCTCTTCCACACAACAAGCCAATATCCCTTGATTTGTCTGTTTGTACATGCTTCCTGCCATGATATGGTACTTCTCGGCTTTTACTACCTCTCTACCTTGAGTGTTTATGACTGGGTGATTAGGCCCGTAGGTCAGTACTGGCACTAATGGCTTAGCCCACTGAGGTACAACTTCCAGATTAAACAAGTAAGCATCAGGAAGGTCATCTGATACTCCTTGTGGGGCTTCTCCCGATGTGAGCCTAGAGAGATGGTCTGCTCTCAAGTGAGTCTTGCCTTTTCTTACCACAACCTCAAAGTCATATTCCATTAGCAAGAGAACCTTACTAATCTACCGGTATTGCATGGTTTGTTTACCAAGTACAACAGGGCCTGATGATCAGTAAAAAATTTAAACTTGTTTGCAAGCAAATAGTGTCTAAACTTTTTAACTGCATATACCATGCCTAATCCTTCTCGCTCAGTGGTCGTATAGTTTCGTTCAGCTGCATTCAACTGTCTACTCGCATAGGCAATTGGGAGATCCATATTACCTTCGCCCGTAGGTTGTGCGAGTACACATCCAATAGCATAATTGGATGCATCCACGTGAACATGAAAGGGTTTATTCCAATCTGGTGTGGTCAAGATTGGTGCTGAACACAATCTTCATCAGTCCACTCAAAGTTAGTCAGAAGTCCGTACAGAGGCTTTGCTATGATGGCATACATGTGTATAAACCGTCGGTAATAGCCACAATGCCCCATGAAAGCTTGTACTTCCTTGACGTTCTTTGGCCTAGGTAACTCTGCTACGGCTCTCACTTTCTCTTCATCAGTGGATATGCCATTCTTTGACACTATGTGCCCTAGAATCTTGCCTTGCCTGACCATGAAAACACACTTTTCTGGGTTCAGGCAGACTTGATATTCTCTACATTTGTCAAAAATTTGTCTGAGTTCAGGAATATGGGTTTGTCTAATGTTGGAATGAGCACAAAGATCATCAACATAGACTTCTAAGTTCTTCCTCAGGAACTCTTTAAATACATGGCACATCAGCCTCTGGAAGGTAGCGGGTGCATTGGTAAGCCCGAATGGCATTACCCTAAAAGCGAATATGCCCCACTCTGTGGCAAAAGCCGTCTTATGCTGATCTTCTGGTGCAATGGCTACTTGATTGTAGCTAGAGAACCCATCTAGGAAGCTGTACACTTCCTTGCCGGCTACCCTTTCTAATAAATGCTCGGTGATAGGAAGCGGATAACTATCCCTCATAGTGGCTACGTTAACCTTCTTCAAGTTAATGCATACACGTAATTTACCATTCTTTTTGGGCACCACTACAATGGGGGATGTCATATTATGGATGTATATCCTCTTGGGTGAGGTGGCACTCATGCCACATGGCATCTAATGGGAGTAATATCATATGGTAGAAGAGACTAAGAGGATCTCATATATGAGAGAGTATCTAAGGAAGAATATAAGATTATCACTCTTATGATAGTAAGATGGCTCGGGCATGGTTGGGAGGCAGAACATGGAACGCTCTGTGTGTGTGCTCACGGACGGAGATCATAGCGGTAGAGAAGCAAAAGGAGCTTTATGATAGTGGTATCAGAGCATAATCTGGGGCGCGCGACAGCTGCGGAGCGTGGGGATTGAACTCAACACCTCGTAGATGAGAACACCTTGCTCTAACCACCACACCACGAAAGCTTGGTGATGAAGGAATGTGCGCGCAGTACTATATCCATCGAGCTCTACAGTATGGTGAAGAGTTGGGATCAAAAGTTCTCGACACTGAAGGTATGGTAGAAGAGGATGGAGTGAGTATCCATGGAACTTCCACAGTCAAAACTCTCTTTGCAAAAGGAGGGGATATACATGTCCTTTCACTTCTACACAGGTATAAATTATAATTTTTGTCATTTTTGACGTTTAAAATGAAGATCTTTTAGGATGAGTTGAAGGAGGACAATGAGATATCCTCAGAGAGAGGAGCATGGACTTCCTCTAGGAAAGTGAATTCTCAAGATTTAGTAGAGAAAAGAGAGAATTTGACCTCTCTGAAGTCCCCTCTTTAACCATTTTATGAAATCTTCAGAAATCAAATTGGATTAAAACTCCACTTTGGAGAGCAATGAAGAAAGTAGATAAAGCATAAGTTTCTAGGGAAATTTAATGTATGGAGAGTATGAGATATTTACTCTCACCTAGAGTCAAGGATTCCCTCAAAATACACCAAAGGGTAAGCTTTAGGCACCTCCAAAGTAGCCTGTTTTTTATGATTTTTATTCAAATTTCAAGAGCTATTTTGATAAATAGCCATTTTGGGAAGGGGAAAAGAGGAGGTATTTTTCATAGATTTATGGAAAAAACCATGCACACTTATAGTCTTGTGTATTGAATTCCATGTAAGATCAAGAAATCCAAAAGATACCTCAGTTTCATGGGAGTTTGAGCTCCACAAAACCCCCTTCCATCACAGTTTGACAAAAAATTTCAGCACCTAAATCTAAGAAATTTCCATTTTGGAAGAGGGAAAAATAGGTGCGATAGCTATGGATGGATAGGGAAAGGTATGTATACTGAGAATTTGGTGTGTGGAAGTCTTAGGTGAATCATTAGATTCATTAAAATAATAAGTTAAGGAGGAATTTTAGTTCCCCAAAGACCCCCTTCCCACACTTTTTGGAAAAAAGTTAGATGTTAACTTTGCCAAACTCCACTTCTGGGAGTATGAATAAAGACCATTTAAGAGGCTTCACATGGATTATTGTATAAAATCCAAGAGAAATTCACATTTAGAGTGGACTAAAAGCTTGCTAAGCTCCCATTTAAGTTTTTGCATAAAAGCAAAAATCTTGATTTAAGCCTCTTTTGGAGAGCAAATTAGCATGCATGAAGGGAGGATTTGGAAAGGTGAAAATAGGCCTAAGCATCTTCATATATTACTCTCTGAGATTATGGAGAGAATTTTAGCATTTGCTTGATGGAAGAATGCTTTTGGGCACCCCAAAAATCACATTTTTACACTTTTTCCAGCCCCTCCAACAGTCCACTAGTTTGACATGTCCCACTTGGAATGGCCATATCTTGGGCTAGAAAATTCCAAATTGGATGTGCTATGGCTCGTTTCGAAGAGCACAAGGTCTAATTTCAGTTTATGAAAAGAAATTTTGGAAAATAAGTATTTTTGCAGGTCTGAACATCTCTACAAAGTCTGAACAGTTTTGGCGACTACCTTCCGGGAGCCATATCTTTCAACCCGGGAAGACGATTTGAGTAATTTCACTTCGAGCTCTTTGCACATGCTATATATTTCAGTTTATGAACATTTGCAGGTCTAAAGAAGGATTACTAAGGCATTTTTTTGACTAATTTTGCATTATTTTAGTAATCATTTGACCATGCTTTATGTTTTGGGGAGTGTTCCGATGTTTTCGGACACTTCAAAGTTTATGTTAGGACCTGAGGAGGAAGGTGCAGAGGTCTCGAAGCTTGTTGAGAACGATTGGATGCATGCAATTCCAAAATCAGACTACTCAGGGACGTATATTTTATGCTTCAGGCATTTTACTTTATATCATGGCATGTTCTGTATGTACATGCATAGATTGGATTGCATACATCAAATTGTTGATCATTATTTAAATTCTAAAGGTATGGATCGACAGGCAAGAAGTATACTTTTTGATTGTTTGCAGGAAACAAAAATTATATGGCTATGCAACTTAGAGAATGGTTGCTAGCAATTGCTTTTATGTTTTTGCAGGTCATGGAATCCATATATGAGTTTATGGCGTGCATGCCATGGGCCTGTCAAGCCCTATGTTTTTGGGTGGCATAAGTGCCACTGAGCTTATGGTTTAATTTTTTTTTGGGATTCCATTTCCTGGGGAAATGCTGTCGAAAAATTTCCCCTCGCATGGCGTTATATATGCACTTGCTTTTAGGTAAGAATGTTATGGCATAGTAACATGCCTTTCTGCAAACATCAATAAGTTTTAGGCATGCTTATAAGCATGTATTTGATGGACTTAGGACCATTATAGTAGTATATATAAGGCAACTTCAGTAGTAACATGATCCCTACACATAATCCTTATGGATTTAGACCATAGGATTGCTAACGGAAGGAGCTACACCTTCACCATTAGTAATGTGCACAAGCAATCCTTTAGGTTTTAGGAAGTTGCATACTGGCACGGGAGATACATTTATGATAATCTCCAAAGTAGTGAAGATTGAATTATCTTCAAAACAGTCTCAGATGATGATTAGCAGACTATGGGGTATCATGATGAATACCCAAAGAGTGATTAGTTTCACTGATATACATCACTTGAGCAAGTAGTGAAGCATTTTTGCTACACTAATAAGGAAACCAATAAGATGGGATCTCAGAGATGGGTTTCATGAGATAGCATCGACGGGTGCTTATGTGATTCGAGTGATAGTTAGGAAGGCCACAGGTATGGCACGAGCTCTATGGTATAGAGCATAGATCCCTTAGTCAGGAATAGTTGGGGTACCCAATATATATATATGTATATCGGGATCTACAGAGAGGTACTTAGACCTAGTCTTTGTACCTAGGAACAAGTTGGTTTGGAACAGAAAGGGATATCCATTGTCACATACTGACTAGAACCAAACTAACTAGTTCAAGGACATGGGACTCACTTGAGTCCACCTACATGATTTTAGGATATGGGATTCATTGGAGTCCACCTATATATTCCATTACATATGTATGGAATATATATTCGGTTTAGTGTAGGTATGACACTGTGAATTGGAAGAAGTTTTCACTGGTATGGGACGGTAGAAATGACTTCCCTTTGAGCACTCTTCTTCTATGGCCAGGGAGAAAAGGACTCATCATTCATAGCGTCATGTCTCACTAGGTCAAAGGAGAGCTCTTAGTAGACATCTCATTAGGATTAGGAGTTATCCTTCATAGCTTAGGGAAGATTTATTCTTCCATTAGAGAATGTGATAGGTGATTTTATCACCATTGGTATCACATACTCATTTTCAGGTTTTTAGCAAGGATAATTCCATGAGTTTTATGGGATCGTATAGATCCATGCACAAAGTATGGTTGGCAGAGATAGTTCTTTACGATGGATACACATGTGTTTACGGTATCATGTCACATCATCGCTGACCATTTTTAGTAGAGGGCTTTGACCCTTCTTAGGAATTTATTTTCTCCACTCTTCACTACATACACCTTCATTAGTTAGGGGAGATCTGTTCTCCATCTTCATAAGAACAAGTGTAATGAGGGATTATGCATTAGTTACGGAAGAGAGGACTAAATAAATTCATGAGTTTCTCTTTTAAGGAAAGGAGAAAGTGGGAATCAGCTCAGAGATCGATGATAGATCTCACTTTAGTTCAGTGGTCTCACTTCAGCTCCTATTCTTTGAGAGAGAAAAAAGGAAAGGAAAACATGATTTCTTCATAGGAGAAGAATAGAGTATGTTTTCCTTTACAGAGAAGAGGTGTTTGGGAAACATCTCTTAGTCTATATTTCAGAAGGATTTCATTTCCTCTACTTTTCAAGGTAATTTTCCTTCACATGGGAGTCTGATTCTCCACTATTTTGGAAGGAAAAAACATGGAGAACTTATATGCATATTCTCAGTTATGCATAAGTAGAGCAAATGGATTCAACAGAATCTCTTTCAAAGGGAAAGGGAAAGTGGAATAGATTCCACTACCAGACCTCTTTTCCTTAGAGGAGATTACAGAGAGAGACATGGAGAGAGTTTCACTTTCTCATTTAGATTGTCTAGATAGGAGTGGCACTCTTCTATCTAAGACAAGAGGGAGTTCAGGTAATCATATTGGTTAGATTGAGTCTCACATGGAGACTCTAGAGAGAAGTAGTTATGTTTATTTCCAGTGATGGTCCTTGACTAGATGAGATGATCTAGTTATTGACATTAGTGAGACTGGAAGTAGAGATATGACTCTTCTCTTTATGCTTTCTAGGAGATAGAGATATATCTAACCTATTATGGTACCAAACTCTTAGTTGGTGTTACATCATGAGTATGATGAGTAAACATCAGTTAGGAGGATGGGTACTTAGGTATTATCTGAATCTCAAAGGGAATGCTTTTTGCATTCATATGGCAAACTACAGGGAAGAGAAATATTAGAGTTTGCACTAGTGCCAATAAATGCTCTTCCAATAGAACTTTGTCCAATGGTAAAGGATGACAAACCACAGATTTCTTGGTTGGTCGAATATAGAGATTTCATTTTACTACCAAGAAATTCTTATGTATGAGTTAGATGATGGATTTGCATAGTTCACAAGATAGTTTAGACAAAACTACTACTTGTGATTACACTCAAGGTTAGCAAGACCTAGAGTGGCATGAGGGCAATCTATCATGTACTTCTAGATGGGTTTGAAGTCACTTTTTATGGGACTCTGTTCTATACTTCAGAGGATTCTATGCTTAATTATCTCCATTATGATATGGTCAAGCTTATAAGCTTGGAACCTTACACTTGCTTTTCTTACTATTACTCCATAGAGTAAACATCATATGGACTTAGGTCATTCTGAGGATGTTATATGTTATGGGAGTGATAGTCTGGAACTTGAGTGCATATGGGAGATAGTAGGAACCGGTTTCCCACCTTTGAGATGATCTCATATGAGACTTCTTAAGGGGAAGGATATGGGGAAACAACACACACAGAGATGACCATGTACGTAGAGTACATGGGGTTCAGGGGAGTCCGAGCACTTTCTTCTACCATTACGGACATTTCATTTACATTTTCGAGGACGAAAATGCTTTCAAGGGGAAGGAAATGTCATATTATGGATGTATATCCTCTTGGGTGAGGTGGCACTCATGCCACATGACATCTAATGGGAGTAATATCATATGGTAGAAGAGACTAAGAGGATCTCATATATGAGAGAGTATCTAAGTAAGAATATAAGATTATCACTCTTATGATAGTAAGATGGCTCGGGCATGGTTGGGAGGCAGAACATGGAACGCTCTGTGTGTGTGCTCACGGACGGAGATCATAGCGGTAGAGAAGCAAAAGGAGCTTTATGATAGGGACACCCATTCAGTGTGCTCAATTTCATAGATAAATCCAGCTTCAACCAAGCGGTCTATCTCTTCTTTGATCTTGGCAGCATAGTTGTCATTGTATGTGTATGGTTTTTGTTTAGAAGGTCTGGCCTCTGTGGTCATGGGAATCGTATGGGCACATATGTCAGGGTCTACACCTTTCAAATCTTTGTAGCTCCAAGCGAATACATCTCTGTACTCTCTTAGCAAAGCTATCAGCTCATGCTCCTCTTCCTCAGTGAGATCATGTCCTATGTAAGTGCACCTCTCTTCTCCTTCTTCTATGGCTACCACTACCTTCTTGGTGGTTTCTTTGTTATCATAGGCCTCTCCTGCTTGTGCATCGCGTTTTGGCATTCTTACCATGACTCTCCTATCTTCTATTGCATACTTCTTGAAATTTTCAGGGACCTCAAACAGGGATTCTTCCTCCTCTGGTGCGGCTTCTTTCTTCTTCCTTTTCTTTCCTTCACTCTTAGTGGTCACTCGTGTGGTTAATCTCACATCATTAGTGAGCTCTTCATGTCTCTGAGGGTAAACTTCTACTTCATAGAAATATTCTTCGTCTGATGCAAAGGGTGGATCCATGATGATTGACTCAAGATCGGAGTCACTTGCATCTTCAAATGCATCAGGGCTAGGTTCGCATTCTTCTAAAACTGCATCTCCCATGATTGGCTCTATGGAGAAGACAGAAATGTCATAGCCATCCTCATCACAATGGGGTGTCCATTGCTCTTCATTGATGGCTACATCCATAGTTGCTAGAATTTCTACCCAGCCGTGAGGTTCAAATTCTTCGTCCGGAAATACTACAGGTGCATAGGCTGGGTCTTGAACTGATCTATGTGTTTCCTTCGCACCTACCTCTCTGGCTTTTTCTCTTTTCTCCTCTTCCACTGCCACTTTACACATCCATAAGTGAGTGTCTTCATGCATCCATGAGGATTCTGATCCTATGGAATGCACCGATTCCGTATCATCTTTGGCTCTATGGATGAGGTTCCATTGGATAGGAGGGACATCTCTATGAGAGTAATCCTTGAGATTGACTTTGGTTGTAACACCTAAGTGTTGCAAATACAAGGAATTGGTTCCCCAGTCCTGCACCACTTGCAACTGTCGCATAAATGGTCTCCCCAAAATCATCTCATAGGCTTGATTTTTGCTAAAGTCACAGATAGCAAATGTGTGCTCAAACTCTACACCACAAGTAGTGAGAGTTATCCCCTCTAGTAGTCCTAAGGGTCTTTCTATGTGATCGTCAGCCATCTGCAATTTCATTCTCGTTGGCCTGAGTGCTGGTTTGCCCCAACGTTTCCATAAGGAAGTGGTAGCAATTGCAACTCCTGCACCTGAGCCCAAAATGGCCTTGGTTGTGTAGCCCTGATGAGTGATGGGGAGATAGGTGTTTCCTTCTTCTCCCTCGCTCATGTCTCCTATCTTGTCCAAGGGTATTTCTGGCACTGTTGTTTGAGATCCTACCTGGGAATGTGGTTTTGCTACTTCGGGCACTTGATTGGCTACATGTTTCCACACTTCTGGTCTAACCTTAAGCAGCTCTTCCAAAGTGAGATTGCACTGCACTTTGGTGTTCTTCACTACCTCCGTGTTCCTAGGTATGACTGAATCTTCGTTTCTTACCATGACGGTCGGTGCTCTCATACAAGTAGACTTAGCTTCCCATGGACCTGTGAAATGGGGTAGCTCTTGTAAGGAATTGGACTCGAAGTCGAATCTCTCTTGAGATTGGACGCTCTCCTGCTCTACATAAATGGACGGAAGGTCTTGTGGGAATTGATCGTGTGTGTCATCCACAAGTTCAATGGGAGGAGGAACTTCACTCTCTTTAGCCCATTTCTCTTCTTGAATCTCTCGCAAGAATTCGGGTGTGTATCGATTCATAGAAGAAGGGGTGTCTGGTTTAGTGGAGTTAGGCACATAAGCTTCCTTGGGAGGAATGCTTATTCTATCACTTGCCTTCTCCTTAGCCTGGGAGTTGGCTCCTTTTCCAGAATTTGCAATTAACATCTCCAATCTGTCTAACAGACCATCAAAATGCAATGGTGTTCTAGTGGGGCTAGAGCAAGTGAAAAGGCGACTGATCTCAAACATGGCTTGAGCCAATTCCACCATCTTGGCACACAACTTAGTTCGTTCAAGCTCTAGATCAGCTCTAGGGTAACATTTCTCATGATCTGTTACATTGGGCCCTTCTTGGATTCTGGCCTGATATGCTTTAATCATCATATCTAGATCTTCAGGAGTGGGATCGGCTAAGACTGATCCTACTAGGGGTGGTGGTTGGGTTACGTGTGGTGGATTGGTGGGTAGAGGAATGAAGGGTGAAGGGGATGGTAGTGGCGGGGATGTGTGAGAGTGTGTTTGAGATGTGATTTCTATGATTTTGGCTTTGGTTTCTCGTAGACTTTCCTCAAGTTCGCTCATCTTTCTTGCCCATTGCCTTTTCATATGTTCACGGCTATCTCTCCAAGCTCTTGTCCTCTTCTTATTCTGGCTCTCAGTCTCGCTAACCTCTGCATTCTTTTCCTGGCCTAAGTCTTGGTTTTGCTTAAGTGCCTGGGCTCTCGTGATGACTTGTACTAGGGCTGTGGAAGTCACGCTTCCTGTGGAGTCTACCACTAAGCCAATAACATTGATAGGAGCAATTTTTGGTATATTGGCGGGGTTCTTGGGACACTCTCGTAACAAATGCTCCTTTCCACAATCGGGACAAAAGCCTTGAATTGTCACAGATTGGGTTTGTGTCGGTGTAGGTAGAGGGCAATCACGAATGAGATGATCTCCCTGACAATGATAGCATGGCCCTCTAGGAAATGGAGGTCTCATCGGCCTAGGTTGGGATCTCGAGTTGGGGTTGGCATACATGATGTTTGCATATTCTGGCTCCCCACTAGATTCATTCGGTTCTTCATAATAATATGACTCACTATGCTCCGGTGATTGCATGTAGTAGGCCTGGGGGCTCTTAACATGGGTGGAGTCAAAACTATGATAACTTGGATCACTTTCTGAAAGCGAGGATGTCACTGGCACTAAAGCTCTATTTAGATTTTCTTCTGCCGCTGCATACTTTACTGGAACCACATTGGTGGGGGCAGGAGGTTGCTGCGCTAGGACTGGTTGCGGTCTTTGTTGCCCTTGATAGGGTGGTTGATAGATTTGTTGGGGCCTAGCATACTGTTGTTGTGGGTACTGATTAGGGTACTTTCCTTGTTGTGGATATGGCTGAGAATAATTTTGTCTAACAGCTTGTTTGTTATATGGGCAGTCTTGTGCTGTATGATTGGTGTACCTCCTTTCTATGGTGCAGTACTGGTTGTTAGGGTTCACTTGGGGTTGAGCCATGATGGGGCACACATTAGCCATATGGTCTCCTCCACAGGTATAGCATCGTTTTCCTGGGGCAAATCTAGGAATTTGCTTGCTAGAGACACCTAATTTCAGAGCTACCTTTTCTGCTAGATCCTCAATTGATGTGGATTGTGAGGAAATGAGGCTACTAGAACTATCTGAATCTTTATAGATTTTTGAGAGCTCTAATTCCTCCCCTAGATTATCCTCAATGTCTATGCACATGCGTACACATTCTTCTATGGATCTAAGTACACATATGATCTCAGTTTGGTGCTTAACAATCCATCTAAAAATAAGGCCACTTGCTTGGCTGGAGTGGGTAACTCTAGGGCCAGGCATCTCTCTAGATATTGCCTAAATCTTCTGCCTGCGAGCCTCACTGTCTCTTGAGATGTTTGTTTGAAGCTGTATATCAGGGAGGATGTGTTATGTCTTATGCCACTTTTAGAGAATTCGATAATGAATGCCTCTAGAAGTTGATCTATGCTCCTAAACTGCCTCTCGTTTAGTGGCTGAAACCATGTCAGGGCGGTGTTCCTAAGGGTTAGACCAAAGGCATTGTACTGCGTGAACAGATCTTCAACTTGTGCAGCTCTCAAGACTTGCCTAAACTCAGCTACATGATCGTAGGGGTCTCCAGTGCCATCGAAGTAGTTTTTCATGGACTTAACTAGCTGGGTCGGTCTCAAGGTCCTCGTGTGCTCTCTCGGTCTTGGCAAAGGGAAATCATCGGCATTTCTTCGGTTCCCTGGGGCTCTATGTCCCTCAGGTTCCACTCTATTTGTTTCCGTTCTCGTTCTTTCTCTTCCCCAAGAGTTGGCAAAGCTTACCTCAGGTCTCTCTCTACTCCTTTCTCTTTGAGTCCCATGAGCTTGAGATGTTCCAGCTCCTTGGTGACCATAAGACACATTGGATCGAGGTTGGGGAAAAACAAATTCTCCCTTCCAAGTGTATGCGTGTCTTCCATGCTCAGAGACCACAAAGATTCTCTCAGAAGCATCATCTAAGTAAGTCACCTTGCCTGGGCTATCAGGATCTTTGAATTCATAGATGGCAAGAGTTCCCACTTCATTAGACTTTTCAAGCTTGTACCTCCAAAAAGCCTCATCCGTTTCTTGGTTCCAGAGCAATTCTATGCTCCTATTATCCTGGGGAACTAACTCTGGAGTGATTATCCTTGTTAGGACCGATTTGCCTCGAGGGGTTTTTGGCTCCTTTCCTAAGTTCCCTTGCTCTATGTCACCTAATTCAGGTTCAGGGATTTTCAAACTTGACTACAGGGTGTTCTAGACCAATGGGCTGATTCGGATTTTTAATTAGGACAACAGATCTTCGCAGACCATCCTCATAGATGCGTGCACCTAGGCGGTTGGTCTAGATGTATTCCAATTGAGTCTTGTAGGGACCTTCAGGTCTTTCTAGGTATGCCATTCCTGAGCTACCTACAGGTCTTTCCATGCTATACGACATGTCAGAGTCACTAGTTTCTGAGTCTAGAGCGTAGGGGTAATCACTCAATTGTTGGGCCCAAGATCTGGCTGTATGGTTGACGCTAGCCTCGGATGATCTAACACTTTGACGGTCTCTCCCTAGGTGTCTACCCGATCTCAGGTTCATATGCCCTTTGTATGTTGCTGATTCTTTGGTACCAGTCACTTGTTCCTTTTAAATTCCTTTGTATGTGTTTTCTTGTTCTTAATTAAGCATCGTCAGGAACACTTTAGTGTGTCATACTTGATGTTATGCGTCCACCTAGTTTAAGTTCTTTTCTTTTAAGTTGTCCCTAGACTGCTATTTAGCCTATCCTTGCACTTGAGAAATTAAAGGCTCTTCAGACTTGAGTGTTCCTATCGTACACCTAGTCAATGAGGACAACTACTCGCACTTAGCCTATGCTAAGAATGGACTGAGGGGGTTAAGAGATGTTCCAACCTCAAGTCGCTCCTCCTGTTGCTGCTTGTCTACCCAGGAAGCACGTTCCCAAGCTTGTTCGCCCTGGCACTTACTTTGCTTTCTCCAAAAGCTCTCGATGATCCTGTAAGAACCCCAAGTTTAGCTTCAATTTGATCCTTCAATTGACAGACAATTTATTTCAGACACTTTTTAATGACCCTTGTTCCCCCTTTTGTATTGCTAAAAAAATTTCCTCTAGAGCTCCCTTGGTGTACCTACCCCTCAGTGTGTCAACTTCAAAATATCATATCTGAAAATCAATGCATTATCTTTATAAAAAACAGTTGAGAGCATGTAGTATATGCCACGAGCTTTCCGACAAGCCCTAGAGCTCAAAAAATGGATTTCGTATGAAGAAGTTATGACCGTTCAGGGTTTAGGGGGTTAAACAGACAAACATAACCTTTTGGGAGTTTTAATGCATTTTTCTAAGGCCTTTGTAAGTGTACGAGTATTTGAGTATGCAAATATGCCCAGAATTTAGCCTTAATTTCCAAAAAAATTACCCCTTAATTTTTTGCTGAAAATGTCTGTCTATCGCGATAGATGGTGTCTGTCGCGATAGACGGTGTCTATCGTGGGTCTCTGTTTGTCGCGATAGACGGGTGTCTGTCGCGATAGACGGGGTCTATCGTCTGTCGTGGTTTTGGTCTGTCCGATAGACGGTGTCTGTCGCGATAGACTGGATCTGTCGTGGAATTTGGTCTATCGCGATAGACAGGTGTCTGTCGCGATAGACGGGGTCTATCGTGGGTCTCTGTCTGTCGTGATAGACGGGTGTCTGTCGCGATAGACGGGGTCTATCGTCTGTCGTGGTTTTGGTCTATCGCGATAGACTGTGTCTGTCGCGATAGACGGTGTCTGTCGCGATAGACGGTGTCTATCGTGGGTCTCTGTCTGTCGCGATAGACGGGTGTCTGTCGCGATAGACGGGGTCTATCGTCTGTCGTGGTTTTGGTCTGTCGCGATAGACTGGATCTGTCGTGGAATTTGGTCTGTCGCGATAGACAGGTGTCTGTCGCGATAGACGGGGTCTATCGTGGGTCTCTGTCTGTCGCGATAGACGGGTGTCTGTCGCGATAGACGGGGTCTATCGTCTGTCGTGGTTTTGGTCTGTCGCGATAGACTTTGTCTGTCGCGATAGACGGTGTCTATCGCGATAGACTGAAAAAACGCAAATTTTTGAGAAACTTCTAGTGATTTGGAGTGCTCTAATGGTGTAGGTTACCGTGCCAAACACGCATTCACAAAATATCAAGTTTTTCTGTCTGTCGCGAGAGACAGAGGTCGTCGTCCCGGGACCTATGCAGAGTCTGTCGTACCTGCACAAGCTGCTGGAGATGGTGGTACAGCTAGTTCCTGCAACAAAAGCTCAAAAAGCACACAAAAACAGATCGCATGCAAGCTCTCTCTCGCTCTCTCTCACAATGGAATGAGGGAAATGAGGTGGGGAGTGGAATATGACCAAAAAACTGAAATTTTTGTGGAGATGGAGATGGAGGTGGGAGATGGTGGGGATATTACCCACCATCTCCCACCTCCATCAAAAATAAGAAAAAATGAAGAAAAAATAAGGAAAAGAAAGGATATTACCTATAACTCCAATGTCTCAACTCGACGTCTTACCATCACACGCTCGTCCTCGAAGCTCTCTCCCCGGCAACGGCGCCAAATTTGGTGTCACTCTAGCACAATGGTGAGTACCAACGTGAGAAGATTCACCTCATAATTGTCAATCCGTGGAGACGTGAGGACTAGTATGAAGACTATGAGCAAGTGAAGACACAAGTGCGTGAGTGAGAAGCACACAAACATGCACACACATACACACACACGTGCACACAAGGCAAGACTTAATGTATTGAAATCTCTCTTATTTCAATGTTATGCTAAAATTAAGTGTAAGATAGTAGAAACAATATCAATCAAACATTGAAACCAAGTTTTAATTGAAAAATACTTAGCTCTAACTTGAGCTACATCCATCCTTTGCCCTAAAAAGATCCATCCTCCATCCACTTAACTTCTATTGGATCTCCCTATATCATGCCCAGTTTGATCTGTTCAAGTTGATTTGGACCTTCCCCTATTTGTGCTAAAAGGCTTCTTGGAATAGTTCACAAAAAGGTGGAATCATGCTGATATGCTTGGGAACCTCAATCGATGGGATACGATATGGATTCCCAATAGCTTTGACTTGATATAGAGAAAGAAAACTAAGTGTATAGGGAGGTTTACAAATAGGTTTAGTATCAACAACTAAGTCAATGCCATGGTCAATGTCTCCTCTAGAAGGTGGTAATCCTTTTGGCAAATCAAGTAGAATACATCTTTATATTCAAACATTAACTATTTAAATCTTTTAACCACACATTCTTGCAAAATAGAATAATAGAAAGTCCAGTCCTTAGTTACATTAAAAAATATATATATACATAAAAAATGTCACAATCATGAAAAGTCTGATGAGCTTCTAAAGCACATGCATAAAAATCCTATACATCACGTGAATAAAAAAGAGAATCTAACTGTAAGCATGATATAAGAGGTGTACTAGGCACATCTCTTTCACCTTGAATACAAAAAGTACTTCCATTATTAACAAAATAATATTGTTTTGATAACTTCTTTCAAGTGTATCCTCTAATCCACAAAGCCACTATCTAGCCAATACTAAATCTGTTCTATCCATATTCATGATTTGGAAATCTATATGATCTATATATCCTTGTATATTGATTTCCTATGCATTTATGTGCACTTGGTTGTGAGGGAATTTTCAATTTCTTGACGAGAGCATAGTTAATAAAGTTATGAGTAGCAGAATCATCAATCATGCCTCTCATTGTAGTCCCATACACATGACCATGAAGCTTAACTAAATCATGTGGTCCAATTTGAGTTAAACAACAAGTATGTTTTATATCCTCATCCATCACTTCCACTTCCTTGTAGCTAGAGCTACCATAAATTGGAAGTTTTTGCACAAGGTGGACCAACTTTTTGCTTTGTCTAAGACTGTAGGATTCCCTAGATCCTTTTTTGGCCTTCTCAAACTGATCCGTACTAAGTTAAGGACCTCCTGGTATTTTTATTATGAATTTGTTTTTACTTGGGGTTACTCTTTTCTTAAATTTAGTGACTTGTGTGGGTCTAAGTGTTTGATCTCTATTCTTGAGAGTACCTGACAGCTTCTTCTAATGTTTGAGGAGAATTTTGTCAAACCTCAATCTTAATGACTTTGTCAAGCCCTCTCACAAATCCTCTGGTTTATTGGAAATCATCTAGACCTTTTCATTTAAGAAAACTCTCTTGATAGTGTGAGAAATAAATAGATAAAGGTCCTCCTCTTTACATACTTTATCCAATCATCCCAACTACACTCTTCCTCATTCTCAGGTAAAAACTATTTCAAAAAAAGAGCTTTAAATTGATTCCAGTCTGTTGGAATAGCTTTGGTTTTAAGTCTCATCCAACATTTCTATGTGCATGGTCCGAAAAAAAGACTCACTTTGAGTACTCAATGCTCATGTGGGGTTCCTTTCAACTGATGCAAGTCAATCCACTTTTTGTAAAAGAAGTGTACATTGCATCTTTATTCTTATCTCTATCACCCCCCCATAAATATAGATGGCTTCAAGTCCTTAAGCAAAGGTGTATCCCTAGGATGCTTATCTTTGAAAGTGGTAAGAGGCATAATGGGTGTAGGTTCTCTCGTAACCATGATAGAAACTTAATGAGAAACTTCATGTTCAAGCTCTTGTATGGTAACTAAAGAAGCAAAAGTAATCTCTAAAGTGACAAATTGGGTTTTGATTTGTCTAAAGGCAGATGCAATTCTCACTAAAATAGATTCAAACTTGTTTGTTCCATCAAGTAACAACATTGAAGAAGTGGATACACAATAAGAGGGAGACGTAGGGAGCTCCAAGCAGTATATGTCAAATTTTTAGAAGAAACCCCTATAAAGACAATGATTTTGATCACTAAAAAGCATTGTAAATATCATTTCACATTTTTGCAGCTCCATTTTGTGCAAGACGAGGAGTTCTCCATCTTGAAGAGTAGAACTCATGTTTCACATTTCATAATTTTTAGAGCTCATATGAGCCCTCAAATAGCATCATGAACTTAAATTTTACATAGGCTGACCATTAGGTATAAAACCAACCAAAACTAGTCAAAAGGCTATAAAAAGAGCTAGAGAGCTCATTTTTGGGGATAGGAAGTTAGAGAAAGAAATTCTTGAAGAGTGTAATCAAGTTATTGAGAATCAAAGCTTCCATTGTTCCTATCTTTTTTACCTTGCCTTGTGTACATGTGTGTGTGTGCTTACATGTATGTGCTTGTCACTCACATTTGCTTGCCACAATTCCTCATGAACTTCATATCCTCCTCACATCTCTGTAGATTGACAAGTAAAGGAGGAAGTGCTCATGTTTGGGCTACACTAAACTTTGGCACCGTTGTTGGGGAGCCTTGCTTGAGGATGAGCCTTCTGACAATAACATCATAGGTTTGTGATGTTGAAAGGTAAAAAAAAGTCTTTTTCTATTAAATTTTTTATTTGTTTTCCATCAACACCATCATCATCATCACCATCTTCTCTCATCTTCATCTTCATATAAGTTTTTCATTTTTGACTTTATATTCCCTACTTTCACCTCATTTCTCATTTGTGGCACTCTGTGTGTGTGTGTGTGTGTGAGAGAGAGAGAGAGAGAGAGAGAGAGAGAGAGAGAGAGAGAGAGAGAGAGAGAGAGAGAGAGAGAGAAAGAGAGAGAGTTTGTGTGTGCAAGTCTCTATATTTTCATGATCATTTGCACATACGAAGCTCGCCACCACCCTCAACATGACACACATGCCCTCGGTGCTTGATTTTGAAGTTTCGCCTTAGTATTGGAAGTTCCTGACTAAAATCATTCAAAAAATCGTGATTCTTTGGTTGTCACAACATCACGATTGTCTCAAAGCATCACGATTGTCTGACTCACAAAATCACGATTCTCTCGTTCTCACAACATCATGATTGTCTCACAACATCGTGATTGTCTGACTTTCTTATAATCAGGATTCTTTGATTGTCACAACATTGAAATTGTCTCACAGCATTATGATTGTCTCACAACATCACGATTGCCTGATTTTCACAAAATTGCAATTCTTTGGTTGTCACAAGATTGTGATTGTCTCACAACATCACGATTGTCTGACTTTCACAAAATCATGATTCTTTGGTTGTCACAACATCACGATTTTCTCATAACATCACGATTCTTTAAGACAATCGCAACATTTTCACACAATCATGAATGCCTTAAACAAATATATAGATATGCAGAGAGGTTTTGTTTGTTTGTTTGGCCCTTAAGGGCTTGAATTGACCAAAATTTCCCATCCAAAATCCATTTTTTGAGCTCTAGAGTGCGTTAAAAAGATAATTTTGAATCCCACTCAATCTTCAAGTGGGATTAAGAAGACACGAGAGCTCCAAAAGATTTTTCATCAATATAAGGGGGAAAATGTGTCTTCAAAAAAAATGCCTGAATCAAAATTGTCTATCAAATAAATTAAAGTTAAAGCTTGATCTAAACTTGGGACTTTTATTGGTCCATTAAGAGCCATTCAAGGGTGTCAAGAGAAAGTTTAAGTCCAAAAGAATTCAAGGTTTGGGGAGCACACTTATGTGTACCTAAGTCACGAGGTCTTAGGGACTTGTGTCAAAGAGACTAAATCTCATTTGCCCCACAAGTGCGTATAGTGGTGGATTGACACACATTTAATTATCAATCTGAAGAACCACATGAACCAAGTGTATGAGGACGTGTGCACACATGATGGAAAGTGAAGTGGCTAAGCAACAATGCCTATGAAAAGACTAAACTACCTCTCCAACTCATTAAATCTCTGGAAATGTTTGTCACGATACCACTTATAGTAGTAAGCACAAATTCGAATGTTTCTCCCAGCTTTGAACTCCAAATATGGCAAATAGTGGGTTCCTTTCGAAGCCGTCGACGAGACGCATCTAATCCTCACTCAAATCTAACAAACGCTCTTCAAATTATGGCCAAAACAATGATTGGCGGGAAACACCTACACTCACTCCACAACTCGTATTGGCTCACACACACACTACAGTCGCTCAAAAGTGATGATGAGGGATAAACAATAGTCCTACACACAGATTCCAAGCTTCACACACACACAAAAGATCATAGAGGAGATGAATATCAGCAAGGAAGAAGCAAATTTGAAATTTTAGTTCTCCTTCTTCACAATGGCAAAAAGTTCTTACAAAGAGTCACAAAGTGACTTATATAGATGTGCCCTAAAAATGTTCCTTTCACACAAATGACTGGCACTTTATTGACTAATCTCTATTTTTCTACTATTTTACAAGAAGTATATTACAATGATTTGGGACTTATGCATCTAAAGGACTCCTCTAGTGCATTTACATAGCTTCGAGAGAATTTTCTAGGATTTTAAAGAAGAATTTTTATGCCCATTAATTTGAAAATTTTGGGGCTCCTCTTTTGTGCCTCTTTTCTCTGCAACACTCTCCCCCTCTTTGTCTTTGTCATCCCTTGAAAAGCTTTGCTTTTCGTCTGTAGCTTGTCTATGGCTCCTTAATACACACCATCAGTGGTCAAAGAAGCAATAAGGTTTGTCAGACAATTTGTTACTTTATCTGAGATTATCCCTTTGCTTCTATGAACCCCTTGGTATTCCTTATATCATAACTCTGGGTTGCTGTATTAAGTCGGGCTGCCACACTCGCCATCAGTGGCTAAGAATGTGATATTCTTAGTCACTCTCGTCAACTTCTCAGCCTCTACCCCTTTCTAACTTTTGGTCTTCTGATATGTCTTTGTCTTCATACATCTGACCCTGTTGTATTTTCTGGAGCCTGTTTACTTCTTTCCACCGCAGGCACCTTGTAGATGAGGAGATAGTTAAGACCTTCAGACAATTGGTTATCTTATCCGATGAAGGATCCTTTGTGTACTATCTCCCTTCCCTGTTCATTGCTTTCCATCGCACATGCCTGGTGGATGAGGAAGCTGTGTGCAACCTCCCATGAAAAGTCCTAGTTGTTATTATCTTTATTTCCATTCCTCAAGACCTCGTTCTATTATTTGATCTTCTTCTTCTTTTTTTTGCTCGATTCCCCTTCCACAGGTCCCTCCACCTGAACTCTGTCGTCCCCGATAGGCTTTTTGTGGCAACGTGCATTTGTTTGTATGACTTTCTGCTCTCGATGGTTAAGCAAATTGGCTTGACATATCATCAATTCCTTCCATTGAGTTGACTTTACCCCGTCATCAGTATTGTTAATGCAATGCTTCCATTAAGGAACTTCTTATGATTCCACTGTTTCTTGGCCTCAAAGAGCCGCTCTTGAATGTATGTAGTCATGTTAACTTGATTCCCTATTTGTTTGATGGCATGGGACAACATTTGCATAATGATCTTCTGTGGAGTAGTATATTTGTGCATGTTTGGAAAGCAAAAATGCTGGTGAATGAGCCTGACTTCCTCCTCTATGTTAATACGATTGATATTGGTGAACATTCTGGTCTTAGCTTCCCAGCTTTCCTCTTTCAAGATCATATTCCCATCCTTTTCCCATCTGAAAGCTTCTTTAATTAGGTCGTGGGTAAATTGTATGATTACCCACTCGACTACTACATCGAGGACTCTTGCTTCAAGTACCAATGGATCATGCAATGTTGGTTGTAAGGTGTTCATGACTTGTGTACAACACTGGAAATCCGGTTTGTAGATCCGGAGTTCAAAGTACTTTTGGATACCCGCTTTCTTCATAATGTCCACCGTCGATGGAAGTTCATGCACTACTTGGAAATCTTGGGACGTTACTGGAAACTGATGGTTAGTGTCCATAATTTTAATTGTAACCAAGAACAAATAGTCCCCGACAGGTTGATCTTCTCGAAACCAGTGACCTTTTGCCTTAGTCACACTCTGTAGAGGAAATTCTAGCATCTCCTCCTGAATAGTTGCTTCAGAGTCCTCAGAAGCCATCTGCACTTGTAACAAGGAGAACATCAGCTTTTTATATAAGACATGCTGTTAGTGATGTGTGTATTGTGACATGTTGCTCATTGCATCACTCCATTTTCCCTTACTTAAGTAAGTAAGATCTCTTACCACAAATCTTTTCATTTTTATTCCTGAAAGAAAACAAGAGTTAGTTTAGCTGAAGCATTTATTTATTTACATTGTAAGTCCATTCCTATGGAGGTAGAATCTAAGATCTATTCCCAAGTGGGAAATGTGCACCATTAGTTTTGTTAAACACATCATGTGTAGAATGCATGGCCCTATATTGTGGCCCTGGCATGCATACTTTAGGTGCATTCATCTCATCATGAGTGCAATCGAAATCCCGTTGAATCTGTTGTTCTTGTTTTGGCTGCCTCTTGGGTCTCCATATCCTTGTTGATTAGTTGATTAGTTGATGTCCTGTATTCAAAGTCCTTCTTCTTTCTTTCTGTAATTGTGATTAGTTGATGTCCTGTTCCTTTGGTATATTGGGTGAGTTTTGTTTGGCTTTATGGTCTTGCTTTGTTGGTATAATATGTCTTCTTTCTTGTTGATCTCTTGACTTGCAATCTGTCTGATCTTTTTCGGCATCCATATCTGTTGCCATGTTTTTTGGGCTTCTAGTAATGACTTTGGAAGCCATACTCTCAGAAGTCTCTTCGGTCCCGATTGTAATGAAGAGCATTCGTTGTTTCTCCTTGTCTCCATAAGATTAGTGACCTGTATCGGTGTAGACTTCTCATTCGATCCTTGTGAACCCAGTGTCGAGCACTTCCTGATTGGGATAATCATATAGTGGACTTCCACGTGGATGATCTTTCCTTGTTGTAGGTTACTTTAGGGGCATTGTCTTCACCATTTCTCTTGGATTCACCGTTCATGGGGGATGATTCCACCTCATCAATTGATGCATTGGTATTGGTAGTCCCTTATTTCTTAGAACATTCCTTTGGTACACTTTTGATTGGGTCGTTTACTAATTCCTCTTCCAGGGTTTCTTTCTCACGCTTGATGATGTCATGCATGTGAGAGGGTCTTTCTTCTAACATGCTAAATATTTCCTTGTGCCCTATTTTGGATGAGATGTACCCTTGAGCTAGGTGAATGCTCACTTCATTCTCAATGATCCAGTCTTGTCCTAGGATCATGTTCTCTATTAAATCCTCGTCTGTACACACCAGAACTCGTTGCTCCATAGTGGAATTTCCTAAGTGGAGGGATACTGAAGCTTCTCCACTACATTCTATGACTTGGCCCCCAATGCCTACCATGTGAGCTTTAGTTGGTGTTATGATCATTTGAAGATGCATGATGACCGTCCGTATGCAACCGAGTGCTTCTCCCGATTCTATCAAGGCATCTATTAGCTGGTACTCTGTCGTTCCAATCCCTAGATTTAAATATGGTTGGGATATGCTGAGGTTGTTCATGTTGGCCTTGTGAACTTGATAGTTGGCCATGAGAATAGACTCTTCTCCTTGTAAATATTGTTCATCTTGTTGCCTTATCCACTCTTTCCATTTCTTGATATGCTCTAGGGCTTCTTGCCTTGCCTTCTCTCTAATCCTCTCTTCCTCTTTTTTTCTATTTTATGCGCCTACAAGTCTTGCCAACATTTGATCCGTCAAAGGCTCCATGTAATATTTTACTCGACAACCACTTATGTAATTAGGAAGAACATCTCCATCCAGAGTAGCTAGGTTAACAGCTCCACTCGTTGAAATCCTATTGATTATTAGAGGCCCATATCCGCGTTTCTGTAGCTTCTTGGCATGTTGCTTCAAAGTATATACCAGAACTAAATCTCCTTCTTTTAGTCCTTTATCTTTGATGTGCGCATCATAATATGCTTTCTGTCTTCTCTTTGCCGCATAAATTTCTGCAACAACTTGTATTCTAGTCTCATGTAGCTTCTCAATTTGCACTAGTTGCTTGGATAATTCATGCCCTGTCCATTCATGCTATTGGGCTACTCTCAAGGTACGCACTAAAAAATCGATTGGCAAGATTGCATTTTGTCCATACACTGGGTTAAATGGTGTAGTTCCAATGGCAATCTTGTAAGCCACGTGAAGGCCCAAATTGCATGATGCAACTGTTTGTCCCAATCTGACCTTCCACTATTGACTAGCTTGGCGAATACAGTGCACAAAACCTTATTGGAACTTTCTGCTTGACTGTTGGCTTGAGGATGATATGGGGCTGATTTTTTATGAATCACTAAGAACTCATTCATTAAGGACTCTATTACTTCATTGATGAAATGTGTTCCTCGATCACTCACTATTTCTATGGGTAGTCCAAAACGAGTAAAGGTATGCTAAAAAAGAAACTTAGCTATGGTTTGAGCATCATTTTTTCTAGTTGTTTTTGCTTCTACCCATTTAGTCAGGTAATCAATTGCTACTATTATGTATTTAACGTGTGATCCTTTGGCTGGTGGATTAGTGGGCCCTATGAAATCAATACCCCATTTGGAAAATGCTATCGTGCAAACCATGGGTCTTAATGGCATATCGTCTCGTTTAATCGGATATTTAGCTCTTTGGCATGTCTCGCAACTTCGTATATAGGTGTCTGCATCCATGTGTAGAGTTGGCCACCACAAGCCTGCAAAGAGGATCATTTTTACAGTTCTTTTGGCTGAGAAATGTCCTTCTACAGCACCTGCATGTGCCATTTCTAATATGGGTAGGTACTCTCCTTCATGTACACATAGTCATAGTTGGTTATCCTTCCCTCTTTTAAACAATTGTCTCCCCATGATAACGTAGTCGTTACTCATTTCTTCTAGGGATCCTTTCCTTGCTAAGCTGATTCCATCCTCACGCTCTCGTGTCTTTAAGAATTTCACTAATGTCTTACTCCAGTTGGGTGCTATTATAGTGAAAGGTAAAGATGTATGATCATCTGGAGTGGGTTCTTGACATTCTGTGCAACTATTGACATATTCATGGACATCCTTAGGCATATCGGGCCAATAGACTCCTAACCGTTTCAATTCTCTTAGAGTTCCATGAGTTCCCTTGTGCATTCTCCATTTGTTTATGTGCACTTGTTCAATCAAGTTCTTCTGTTCGTCTTCTTCCACACATCTAGACAATACACCATTGGATTCTTTATGATACACACTTCCTGCTACAATGTGTAAATTGCGTGATTGTAGAATTTCCTTTCGAATCCCCTTGTTAATTGAGTGTTGTGGTCCATGAGTGAGTATTGGAATTAGCTTTTCTGCCCACCTAGGACATACTTCCAAATTAAATAGGTAAGTGTCTGGCAAATCATCGGGTACTCCGCTAGGTGGTTCTCCATGTGTTAACCTAGAGAGATGATCGGCTCTCATGTGGGTATTTCCTTTTTTTTACAATTACCTCAAAATCAAACTCCATTAACAATAGAAACCATCTCAATAATCTTGCCATGTTACAAGGCTTATTGACTAAGTACAATAAGGCTTGGTGATCTATGAAGAACTTGAACTTGTTGGCTAACAAGTAGTGTGTGAATTTCTTTACAGTGTACACCATTCCTAAGCCTTCTCGCTCCATAGTTGTATAGTTTCTTTTGGCTTGATTCAGTTGTCTGCTTGCATAGGCAATAGGGTGGTCCAATTTTCCTTCATCTGTCGGTTGAGCTAATATACATCCTATTGCGTAATTGGAAGCATCCACATGAATATGAAAAGGCTTGTTCCAATTGGGTGTTTTCAAGATTGGAGCTGTGCTAATTCGCTTTTTTAGCTCATTAAATGCCTTCTCGCATTTGTTTGTCCATGTGAATTGAGTCAACAATCCATACAATGGCTTGGCAATTATAGTATACATGTGGATAAATTTGCGATAGTATCCACAATGACCCATAAATGCTTGCACTTCCTTTGCATTTTTTGGTCTTGGAAGTTCTAGGATTACTTTGATCTTGTTTTCATCCGTAGATATTCCATTCCTAGATATCCTGGGATTTTTCCTTGTCTTACCATAAATATGCACTTCTCAGGATTTAGACATACTCTATATTGTTGGCATTTTTCAAATATTTTTTGCAATTCCAGAATATGTTCTTGTCTCCGATTTGAGTATGTACATAGGTCGTCTACGTATACTTCCATACTCTTCCTTAGGAATTCTTTGAAAACGTGACACATCAACCTTTGGAAAGTGGCAAGGGCATTAGTGTGTCCAAAAGGCATCACTCTGAAAGCGTAGACTACCCATTTGGTAGCAAATGCGGTCTTATGTTGGTCCTCAGTAGTGATAGCGACTTGGTTGTATCCAGAGAATCCATCCAAGAAACTATAGACTTCTTTGCCTGCAACTCTTTCCAATAGGTGATCAGTGATAGGTAACGGTTAGCTATCACGGATCGTGGCTGCGTTGACTTTCTTTAGATTAATGCACACTCTTATTTTTCCATTCTTTTTGGGTACAACTACTAAGGGTGACACCCATCCAGTATGTTCTATCTCGTAAATGAATCCAACAGCTCATAGCTTGTCTATCTCTTCTTTAATTTTTGTTGCATAAACATCATTATATGTGTATGGGCGTTGTTTTGATGGTTTTGCATCAGGTGTCATTGGTATTCGATGAGAACAGATGGAGGGTTCCACACCCTTGAGATCCTTGTAGATCCATGCAAACACATCTCGATAGTCTCGAATCAGTCTTATCAATTCTTCTTCCTTCTCAGGTGACACATCCTTTCCTATGTATGTGCATCTTTCTTCTCCATTTTCTACAGTCACTATGATTTTTTTGTTTGTTCCTTATTGTCATAAGCTTCTCCTTCTCTTGCCTCTCCCTTAGGCACCTGAATGGCTATTTTCCTTTCCTCTACTTCATATCTCTTGAAGTGTGTAGGAACTTCAAATAGATATGGGGTTGGTTTGATCTTACTCGTGGTTTCCTCATGGTTCGGTACTATGTGGGCTGCTTCGATTGCTAACACTTTGGGTGTTCCGCCCTTTTCCTTGGCTTGGATGAATTCTAAATAGCGTTCCTCTGAATCAAACTCCGGTTCCATCTCTACGCTCTCATATTCTTCGTTCCATTCCTTTTCTAATACTTCTCTTGCTTCTACCTCCTGAAGGACTACCATGTAAAAGTTTACGTCATAGCCTTCTTCATCCACACATTCATTCATGGTCAATACCTCTTCATTCACACATACGTCCAAGGTTGCTAGGATTTCCATCCAACCGTGCGGTTTGAATGCTTCATCAGGAAAAACTTGAGGCATGTACATTGGGTCCTCTATGGGTCGATAATTTGGATGTCCTAAGGGCCATGGCTATAGTTGTTTATCCTCTCTCTTTGCTTCCTTACACATCCATAATTGGGCATCCTCGTGCATCCATGATTGATCACTTGATCTGGCACTATGGATAGACAAATCATCTTCTTCCTTGTGTATGGGATTCCATTGTAATGGGGGTACGTCCCTGTACACAAATGTATGCAAATTGATATTTGTGGTGGTTCCTTGATGTTGAAGGTGTAATGAGTCTCATCCCCGGTCTTGCACTACCCTGAGTTGTCTCATGAAAGGTCGTCCTAATATCATTTCATAATTATTTGCCTTTCCAAATTGACATATAGCTAATGCATGCTCAAACTCGACTCCACAGGAACATGAACATCTGCTAATTGAAGCTTCATATGCATTCGCCGCATGGCTGGCTTTCCCCATTTCTCCCAAATCTCTTTGGTGGCGATAGCTACTCCTACTCCTATGTCTAGTATGGCCTTGGTCATGTATCCATTGTACGTGATGGGTAAACATGTGTTGCCCTCATCTCCTTCGCTAAATTCTCCAACCTTATCCACCGGAATTTATATAGCAGAAGGGTTTTTACTTTCCTTACTTTCCTTTTTGTTCTTCTCCTACTCCAGCTTCAACTGTCCCGCTAATTGTTTCCATAATTGTGGTTTGGCACAAAGTAATTCTTCCACAATCAACTGATATTGTACTTTGGTCTTTTTGAGTTCTGCTAGATTGTGTGAGATCTTGTTTGAGGGAAGGGTTTTTACTTTCCTTACTTTCCTTTTTGTTCTTATCCTACTCCATCTTCAACTGTCCCGCTAATTGTTTCCATAATTGTGGTTTGGCACAAAGTAATTCTTCCACAATCAACTGATATTGTACTTTGGTCTTTTTGAGTTCTGCTAGATTGTGTGAGATCTTGTCTGAAGGCTCCTCTTCTTTTCCTTGTACTGTGGGAGCATGGAGGATGATGGATTCCTTCTCATATTCTCCCATGTAATTTGGTAGGGTGGAAATGTTGTGTTTCTTCTCTATTTCGGTCTAGCATGGAGACTTCTTCATATAATTCTTCCAAATTTGGCATTGGTTGATAGTCTTCCACATTTTACTCCTCGAAAGGTGGTTTTGCAACTCCATTCTTTTTCCATCGATCTTCTTGAATTCTAGTCCATAAGTCTCTTGGCCAATCAGCCTCTAAATCAGGGACTGTGGACATGGATTTTTCTTGGGTATTCAGTAGTTCTTTCTTATCGTCCTTCTCTTTTGGTTTCTGGTCCTTGGTCTTGAGACAATCATTGTATAGATGCTTGTATATTCTCGTCTCCGGGAGGACTAGGATAGTCTTCTCTAGAGTGGCCTGAGCTACCTCTATGAGTTTTCTACATATAGCTAGTCTCTCCTTTTCTAAGTCCCCTTATGGGTAAAGTTTCTCATGCTGCTCTTCGTTTGGTCCATTCATGATTCTTGCTTGGTAAGCTTTCAACCACATGTCTAAATCATCGGGTCTTGGGTCTGCTAGAATTGATCTTGGCTTGTCTGGCTCTAGTGTCTACGGTGTGATGGGAATTTCTTCCTGAATTTTAGGTTCTGTAGGTTTCTTATTGCCTCTTGTGTCCTTGTCTTCCTTGTTTTTTTTTTAAAGTCCATTTTTCCTTGAGTTTTTCCCTTCTACCCTTCCACTTTTGGCTTTTCATTGTTTGGATATTCTCACGTGGGTCTTTCGAGTCTTCCACTACTTGTACTCGGGTTCTAGGGTTTTACTCTTTTCTTGTTCTGAGTCTACTCATTTCCTTTCCTATCCTTCCGCTTGTGCTCGTGTGATGACCTTTAATGGAACTGTGTATTCCTTGTCACTTCCTAATGATTCAATCACCTCTATTACATTAATAGGTGTAGTGTCATGAGTCTTATTGGGATTCTTCGGGTAGTCTCTAAAGAGATATTCCTTCGTACAATCATTGCAATACCCTTCCCATGTTCTAGGGGTTGGTGGGTTGTATGGCCGAGTGCATTCTCTTATAAAGTGGTCTCCTCCACATCTATAGCATGGTCCTTTTGGCATAGGTGGTCTGATGGGTGGTCTCATGGGTGTTGTTGTCTTGGGTGCTGTGTACATTAGTGTTTCCAACTCTGGTCCATAGACATTGTCATATCCCTAATAACCATAGTATTGCGGATCATAAACTGGCTCATACTCCATCATATTGGTGTCATAGGGATAGTATTCTCCTTGGTTCTGCTCGTAACTTGGGTTCATTGATTCTGTGCTGGCTAATGGTGATGCTGGCACTATGGCTCTCTCTAAGTTTTCCTCTGGTTGAGCATATTTGACTGTGGAAATGGCAGTTGTTGTCCTAACACTGGTTGAGGTTGTGCATATTGCCCCTGCTCATATGGCCTGGGCGCTCCTTGTGGTCTTGGATAGGGGTTGTATCTTGGAATCTCCCTTCCTGGCTCTCTAGGTGGGTATCCATACGGTCTATACTGAGGTTGATTTGAGTGTTGTGTCTGCCTGTTGAATGGATAATTCTCAGTCGTATGATTAGTGTATTTTTTTTCTATGTGGCAATATAGAGCGGTTCCTTGATGTGGCTGCCTATTGTAAGGGTAAGCTTGAGGCAAGCCTGTTCCACCTCTTACACACAAGTGAGTAGGATGGTCTCCTCCGCATAAGCTGCATCTTCGCAACATGGGTATTCTCAATGGTGGATGCTGGTAGTTCCACTGTCCATGAACTCCTAACTTCTTGGCTACCAGTTCTGCTAACTCCTCCACATTACTGGATTTAGATTTCACTGTACTTCTAGTGTCTTCTAATTTAGTAGGGCTTGGTGTACTTTTGAGGTCATCAGCTAGGTTGTCCTCTAGGTCAATACACTCTTGAAGACACTTGCTCAACGTCTGCAGCCTCTTCACATAAACTAAAGTCCTCAATGTCCTGTTTGTCAGTCCATCTAAGAATACTGATATCATTTTTTGCTGTGTGGGTCTTTCTGTTACTAGGCATCTATCAACATATTGATTGAACCTTCGAGTAGTTGTTTTCACGGTTTCATTTGGGTTTTGTTTGAAGCTATGGATCAAAGATGAAGAGTTGTGTTTAATTCCTCTCTTAGTGAATTCCCTAATGAACTCCTGAAAGAATTGCTCAATATCTCCAAATTTATTGGGATCCAATGGCTGGAACCAAGTCAAAGCCATTCCTATGAGAGTAAGTCCAAAGGACTCATACTGCACAAAGAAATCATCCACTTGTTCAACTTGTAGAACTTGTTTAAATTCAGCTATGTGGTCATAAGGTTCTCCCATCCCGTCATAATGATTTCTCATACACTTAGCCACTTGAATTGGTCTCAATGTTCTTATAGGTTCTGGTGGTCTAAGTATTACAGGAATTGCTGGTCTAATTGGAGGCATTCCAGGCTGCACTCCTAGAGGTGGTCTTGGCCTTAGTGGTGGCCGAGGGTTGTTGCCTAGTCCCGGGTGAGCTTGATTGTGGGCTTGCAGCCTTGACATTGTAAATTGCACATGGGTTCGATTAGGAACACTTCGCTGACTCGTCTGTCCTGACATTGTATTCTCTAGCTCTTGTTGCGTCCCAAAAGGATTATGGGAGGTAGTTGCTTGCTCTCACGGAGGGAATACTGGCGACCCCATATACTTCAATTGAGCCGTATCTAATGCATCAACTGGCCAATACCTTCTTTGGTTCTTGTCTAGGTACGTGACTCTAGACTCCTCTTCAGGATCTTTTAACTCATAGAAAGTCATTGGGCTTTCTTCTTGCCCGCATGTGGGCGAGTCAATTTATAACAATAAGCCTGATCCATGGATCAAGTAGACCTCTAGTAGGTAGTCATCTTGAGGTATCAAATCTCCTCTCAAGACTTGAGTCACTATTGATTTGCCTCGGGGTGTGGTTACTAACTCTTTAGGGTCCGGTCTTCTTGAGTTCCCTTGTCCTTCTAATTCTCCTCTCTCATTGATCCGGTCTGGGTGTTCTATTACCACGTAGATGTGACCTAACTTGTCCAGGTACACTCCTCCTTCATACTTGACTGCAGGTCTGGGCACTATGGCTGAATCAATGGAATTCACCATCCTAGCTACTAATCTGTTTAAACCATCCAGGTATATGGGGATCTCCTGGGAATTAGTGGACACATTTGTAGAGAGGTCCGATATTCCCCCTCTACTATGGACATGAAGTTTCCCCTAGGGACAGAACCTTGCATGTCTTCTAAAGCCATTGGTATTTCGTCCTCTGAGTCACTAGAGGTGTCGATATAGATAGAGTGATGACTTGCCTGAGTTACACTTCCCACCAATGAAATAACACTCCTCTGACTACTTAGCACCCGTCCTGATCTCAAGTTCATTCACCCTCCTAGGGTTATCCTAGGTTCTCACTATCCCACAATTGGCTCTTCAATAACCTCCACTTTTGCTCTCAATTGTCTTGACATGTTCTGGGTGATACCACTCTGGCAATACCACTCTGGTGATACCACTTTGGCGATACCACTTTGGTGATACCACTCTGGCGATACGATACCACTTGAATCGGTCGTAAGGTTCTCCCATCCCGTCATAATGATTTCTCATACACTTAGCCACTTGAATCGATCTCAATCTTCTTATAGGTTCTGGTGGTCTAAGTATTACAAGAATTGCTGGTCTAATTGGAGGCATTCCAGGCTACACTCCTAGAGGTGGTCTTGGCCTTACAGGTGGCCGAGGGTCATTGCCTAGTCCCAGGTGAGCTTGATTGTGTGCTTGCATCCTTGACATTGTAAATTGCACATGGGTTTGATTAGGAACACTTCGCTGACTCGTCTGTCCTGACATTGTATTCTTTGGCTCTTTCTGCGTCCCAAAAGGATTATGGGAGGTAGTTGCCTACTCTCAGGGAGGGAATACTGGCAACCCCATATACTTCAATTGAGCCCTATCTAATGCATCAATTGGCCAATAACTTCTTTGGTTCTTGTCTAGGTACGTGACTCTAGACTCCTCTTCAGGATCTTTTAACTCATAGAAAGTCATTGGGCTTTCTTCTTGTCCGCATGTGGGTGAGTCAGTTTGTAACAATAAGTCTGATCCATGGATCAAGTAGACCTCTAGTAGGTAGTCATCTTGAGGTATCAAATCTCCTCTCAAGACTTGAGTCACTATTGATTTGCCTCGGGGTGTGGTTACTAACTCTTCAGGGTCCGGTCTTCTTGAGTTCCCTTGTCCTTCTAATCCTGCTCTCTCATTGATCCGTTCTGGGTGTTCTGTTACCACGTAGATGTGACCTAACTTGTCCAGGTACACTCCTCCTTCATACTTGACTGTAGGTCTGGGCACTATGGTTGAATCAATGGAATTCACCATCCTGGCTACTAATCTATTTAAACCATCTAGGTAGATAGGGATCTCCTCGAATTAGTGGACACATTTGCAGAGAGGTCCGGTATTCCCCCTCTACTGTGGACATGAAGTTTCCCCTAGGGACAGAACCTTGCATGTCTTCTGAAGCCATTGGTATTTCTTCCTCTGAGTCACTAGAGGTGTCGGTATAGATAGAGTGATGACTTGCGTGAGTTACACTTCCCACCAATGAAATAACACTCCTCCGACTACTTAGCACCCAACCTGATCTCAAGTTCATTCACCCTCCTGGGGCTATCCTGGGTTCTCACTATCCCACAATTGGCTCTTCAATAACCTCCACTTTTGCTCTCAATTGGCTTGAAATGTTCTGGGTGACCACTCTAGTGATACCACTCTGGCGATACCACTTTGGCGATACCACTTTGGCGATACCACTTTGGCGATACCACTCTAGCGATACGATACCACAGATGAAGGCGATACGATACTAAATTTTTCCGTGATACGATACTGGTAACACAAACGATATGATACCACAGAGGTCTGACGATACGATACCAAAATTTCCCACGATACGATACTAGATGGCTCAGGTGATGCAATACCACCTGCGTACACGATACGATACTTGTGCATTGTACAATACGATACCAATAATGCTCGCGATACAATACTAGTGCAAGTGACGATACGATACCAAAACCTTGCATGATACGATACTGGATTTTTGGCCGATATGATACTGGTATTTCAGACGATACGATACTTGAATTTCTCTTGATATAATACTACGGAGTCCAAACAATACGATACTATGGAGTCCAAACGATACGATACCAAGTACGCGATACAATACCAGTAATGTGCACGATACGATACCATTGGCTGATCACAATCACGATACCAACTTGATGATACGATGCCAAAAATGCTATCGTGATACCTCAAGTGGTATGCTACAATATGATACGATACTGGTGCTTTGCACGATACGATACCATTGGCTGATCACAATCACGATACCAACTTGATGATACGATGCCAAAAATGCTATCGCGATACCTCAAGTGGTATGCTACAATATGATACTAGGTGCTATCGTGATACCTCAATTGGTATGCTACAATATGATACGGGGAAATACGATACCATTGGCTGATCACAATCACGATACCAACTTGATGATACGATGCCAAAAATGGTATCGCGATACCTCAAGTGGTATGCTACAATATGATACTAGGTGAGTATCGCGATACTAGGGAATTTTGGTATGCTACAATATGATACCAAAACTCAACCGACCGTGATACTACAGCCAAAATCACTCAAAACTTAAAATTTTTTTGCACAAAAGGTTTAGCTCTATCCACTCCTTACTCTTGGCCCTCTGTCTCACTCAAAGAATCTCCCAAAACTCTGTGTCCCACCCTGCGATACCGGAAACGTCTCTAATCACGTGCAAACGTGTTTCTAAAGTGGTTTGGATATTGAAATCTTGTTGTATCTTACCTTCAGGGATGCCTTGCTTAGGATGTGAGCTCACAAAGTAGCTTTTTAGCTTGTAGCATGTGATACCACATTGGCGATACCAGTCGTTGTCTGCACACGATACCAGTTTCTAGTACTTGTGTCAAATGAACTTTTTTTTTTTTTGGTTTTAATAGTTTGTGATGCCTAAAGCCTACTCTACACTACTTTTGGCAATTTTTTGGGATTTTTCTTGGTGATTTCAACTTCCTCCTACTCCACTCCTCTCTTCAACCTAACCCTAACTCTTCCTTCTCTTTCTCACTCCTAACCCTAAACCTAAAAACTCATTACGCACACCTCAGGGATGTGAAGTAACAAGTGTTGAAGTGTTTGACTACTTGCCATTGAACGAATTCACCTCTACAAGTACGATTCCTTCACTCCAGAGCTTTAACCATCACGAAGGCACCTTGGTTGAGATTTCTCCCTGGCAACGGTGCCAAAAATGTGTGTACCTAAGTCACCAGGTCTTAGGGACTTGTGTCAAAGAGACTAAATCTCATTTGCCCCACAAGTGCATATAGTGGTGGATTGACACATGTTTAATTATCAATCCGAAGAACCACATGAACCAAGTGTATGAGGACGTGTGTACATGTGATGGAAAGTGAAGTGCCTAAGCTAGAATGCCTGTGAAAAGACTAGACTACCTCTCCAACTCACTAAATCTCTGGAAATGTCTACCGCGATACCACTTATAGTAGTAAGCACAAATTCGAATGTTTCTCCTAGCTCCGAACTCCGAATATGGCCAATACTGGGTTCCTTTTGAAGCTCTCAATGAAACACATCTACTGGGCTATTTTTACTAAAATCTGACAAACGGTCTTCAAGTTATGGCCAAAATAGTGATTGATGGGAAACACCTACACTCATTCTACAACTTGTATTGGTTCACAAACACACTACAGTCACTCAAAAGTGATGGGGAGGATAGACAACAATCTTACACACAAATTCCAAGCTTCATACACACACAAAAGATCATAGACAAGATGAAAATCAAGAGGGAAGAAGCAAATTTGAAATTTGAGTTCTCCTTCTTCACAATGGCAAAAAGTTTTTACAAAGACTCACAAAGTGACTTATATACATGTGCCCTAGAAATGGTCCTTTCACACAAATGACTGACACTTTATTGACTAATCTCTAATTTTCTACTATTTTACAAGAAGTATATTACAATGATTTGGGACTTATGCATCTAGAGGACTCCTCTAGTGCATTTACATAGCTTTGAGGGAATTTTCTAGGATTTTGAAGAAGAATTTTTATGCCCATTAATTTGAAAATTTTGGGACTCCTCTTTTGTGCCTCTTTTCTCTACAAAAACTTACTAGATATCAAAGCGCTTTTGGAGGACTAGACTTGAGGTTGGAAGAACTCTCAACCCCCTCAATCAATTTCTAGTACATGCAAAGTGTGATTAGTGGTATTTATTAATTAGGGTCATGCTAGGCATGAATCAAGTTCGAGAAACCCTAATTACTCAAGTTAAAGCATAGCTAAAATAATCTTGTTTCAAACCCTAAGAGAAAAGAACAAAAACTAAACATTCATACTTCAAGAGGTGATAAAAACTTATATGTTCATAATGATGCAAATTAGTGGACAAGAAGTGACAATCAAAGTAAAATACAAAGAGGACAAGTGGTTGATACAAAGGAACACAACAACGTGGTTGTACTAGGGAAAAATGATTTAATCGATAGGGTTTATGATCCTTAGATCAGACAAAAGTATAGGCCGAGATAGACAAAGCATCAAATCCTCTAAGGCTAGTGTCAATAACATATCTAGGTCATGGGCCCAACAACTCAATGACTATCCCTACATGCTGAGTTTAGAAAATAGTATGGAGAAGCCAACTTGTGGTTATGTGTCATATACCTAAAACCAGCCATATAAGACTCAATTGCAATATATTAGGACCAACTAATTAGGTGCTCACATCTATGAGGATGCCTTGAGAATGTTTGTTGTCCAATTTAGGAATCCAAATCAACCCATGGGACTGGAAAACCTTATGGTCAAGTTTGAAGAAGGATCATACATTGATAAAGGGGGAACCATGTACATGGTCACAAGCTTACCTTGCAAGACATATGAGTTTGGAATTGTCATTCCCGATATGGAAATGGAAGACCTCAAGAAAGGAAACCCTAGGAGGAGAACCTAGGACACCTAGAGGTAAATCTATCTTGAATAGAGTGATCACCCCAGAGTGGATGCCCCAAGACAATAAGATCACATAATTATTCTTGAATAGGAGAATCTAAAGACAAGAAGTCAAAATCTCTTGTTGCTACAAATTGGTCAAGAATAAACCAATTGAACTTGAATTTGTGAAAAATTCAAGTACTTGGAATTTTAATTGATTTTCATTTGAAAACCATAGCAAAGAAAAATGGATATTCTATCAATAGGTTTTCAAGTTTCCAAGGAAAAGCATGTGATTGTGAGACGATCATGTGAAGGAATCAAAACCTAGAAAATCTAGTTAGAGATAATGCTTGAAACTTCAAAAATTCTCGTAAAGAATTGAAGAAAGAAGGTACTATATCAAGAGATGTTTACACTTTAGGATAATTATCACCCATACATTAATGTGACTATAAAATTAGGTGCTATGGGACACCAGATTTTATACTCAGATCGATGTAGGAAAGATGGTATGGGACATCGGACCGTGGGATGATAATTATCTTTTAGCCCTAGTTTTGGATCTTGAAGATAGGTTTGATCCTCAAGGAAATTAAAATTTCAAAGAAGGAGTTTAATTTCAAGGAGGATAAAAGTAGTATCTCAAGATATTTCAAGATAACTTCAAGATAACTTCAAGATCAAGGAAACAAAAGATATGAAGTAAGTAACTTCCAAGATCTTCTTTTTCAAATAAAGCACATACTTGTTCTTATTTGAATTATGAAACACTTCAAGATAAAGTGTTGTTGATTTAGAAATACTTATTAATTTATGAAGAAGTAGGAATTTAACATTGAAAAGATCCTTTCAACTAAGGAATAGACCGACTAAGTCAAGCACCAAGTTCCTAGTGTAACTTGGTAAATTCACTCTGTTGACTCAAAGAAATGTACAAGAACTGTATTACTAGTAAGGAGTCATAAAGATTGAATATAGGCATGAACTTAGTCTCAAGTGAAGCATTATTTGAGTAAAAAAATCATCAATAGAATATCAGTGGGTCGACACACTGATATTGAATACCACACTAGTATCTTGTGGATGGATGATGATTCAGATTTTCTCTAAATCTTTTTGAGAATACAGTTTAAAGATAGAAAAAAATGCTTCAATACCTTGTTGAAATAGATCTTTGCAAAGTTAAAGTCATAAGTCATCTAGAATTTGACTCGTAGGAAGTATGCATATCTTTGAAGTTTGAATTGGTTCTATAGAGTTTTAGTTCTCTCTTTCTGCTTTCCAAATTTTTCAGATATGACTCAGATAGATAACAAAAGTCAAGGGTTAACCAGTTAGAACTAGGTAACTAAATTAAACATCCTAGATAGATGTTCTGTACAAGAACCTTTTCAATCTTCAAAAAATGATAAGTCTAAGATTGACTTATTCATTTGGGTTTGCTTCCAATTACTAGCATAACTCTCATGATTTCCTAGAGTCCAATACATTCTAGAATAGAGAAGTTAGGAATAGCTCATTAGATTGACAATTCCCAATAACTTTTAGCACGTCTCTAAGAAAAGTGTCCGAAGTTGGACAATTTTCATTTTGATTTTGAAATTGGTCAAGTTATAGTATGGTTGACTCAAAGAAAATGGTAAACTTTCTCCTATAGTATACATAGGATTTTTAAACTCATTAGGACAAAGTAGTCCTCTAGTTGGGTGAAAAAATCAAGTAATTGTTGGATAAGAGTAAACCCTTGAACAAACATCCAAGTTAGATGTTTGGGACAACTAAATTTCAAGTTCTCCAGGCCAAATTCAAGTGAATCAAGAGTTCTCAAAGTCTTGTGAGGAATAAGAATCCCACCTTTGTTACTATGTCAATGCACCCATCATGCTAAAAAATGGACTAGTAATTTGAATCCACCCAGTTCACATGTTTGTGCCCAGATTGCACCTAGTAAAAACTGTGAACTGGCCAAAGATGTTTTTAGATCCACCCTTATTATTTGTTCACTACTTTGTACTTTGAGCAGTTTATCAAAGTGCAAAGCGAGACAGTGTTTTGAATCAGGGATGCCACCACAGAGATGAGACATGTTCTTCTAGTTCTAGAACATGACCATGTTCTTCCAGTTTTAGAACATGAGGCTTGGGGGTTGCCTACAGTAGTCATATAGCTCTATTTTTTAGGAAAAAAATATTTTCCAAGGGGGCAAGAATGTAATAAAGTAATTCTATGATCTAAGGGTCCGGTCGGTTCAAATGGATATGAAATCGGACACCGTTTGCTCACCCATGTCTATGACCAAAGATCTCGAGTTTAGACTTATTGGAAGATCATTTACTCTTGTAACCAAGTGATCCACTTAGCCTACTGGTTAAGTCTCATGGCTGTGAAGGAAGAGGTCTTGGGTTCAATCCCCGTGGGGTACACAGGGAGAGTATTTTGCCCAAAGAGATCTAGAGCCTTCTAGAAGCATCCACTTGAGTTAACTTGAGTTATTTGGGACATTGGGCACACATGCAGTTACATGGATTGTACATGGATGATTAGTATCCACCTGCATAAACAGGCAGTCCCCTAAAGAGAGCTATATATAGAGGCATTTGGTTGGGAGGAGAGTCATCTCTCTAGCACGTGGTGGTCGTAATTCTTAGTCTCTTTCAGATGGCATTGTTTGAATCGTATAAATAGCTCAATCTACATTACACAAACAAGTGGCTATTAGTAGTCATTAATTAGCTTGTTACTAGTTAGCTATTGCTAAGTATTTGGTTAGTTGTTACAAGGTGTTAGCTTGTTACTAGTTAGCTATTGCTAAGTATTTGGTTCTTAAGTAGTTGTTAGTAATTAGCTATTACTATTTAGCTTGTTAAGAGTTAGTTATTGCTAAGTAGCTAGTCCTTGGTTATTTGTTTGTAATTAGTTATTACTAGTTAGCTATTACGCATTAGCTTGTTACTAGTTAGCTATTGCTAAGTAGTTGATTCTTGGTTAGTTTTTAGTAATTAACTATTACTAATTAGCTATTACGAAGTGGTTGGTTCTTGGTTAGTTGTTTGTAATTAGCTATTACTAATTAGCTTGTTACTAGTTAGCTATTACTAAGTAGCTAGTTCTTAGTTACTTATTAGTAATTATCTATTATTAGTTAGCTTGTTACTAGTTGGCTATTACTAAGTTGCTGATTCTGGGTTACTTGTTAATAATTAGCTATTAATAATTAGCTTGTTGCCAATTAGCTATTACTAAGTAGTTGGTTGTTAGTTAGTTGTTAAAAATTAGCTATTAATAATTATCTTGTTACCAATTAGCTATTTTCTTTGGTTTTAATGTAAGAGCTTCTGTTTTCGGTAGAGGAGAGGCATCATCCCACAGGAGTCCATCATTGAAGTGGAAGCAGTGGAGTAGGTAAGCCCCTCGTTGATTCGAGTTATTCAGCTCATTAGTCCACCTGTACCTTCTTGTTTGCATTTATGACCGATAGCTTACCTTGTTGATGCAGATGGATATATCTAGCATATCCAAAAGTACTAAACCATAACATATTTTTCCAAAAAAAAAGAGGAATTCAATACTGTAGACAATCTATCTATAGCTGATGTATATCCATGTATTATATCAAAAAAATTGGTTAGCAAGGTAGATTGGTTGTCCGTGTTTAAACTAACTAGAGCGAAGGGAAAAATGAAAGTGAAACATGCGAGACCTGAGTTCTATGATGCACTGATGGTGTTGCATCAGAAGATCTACCAAGAGATACTAATAAATTATGAGTTGTCTGTACAATTTGCTAAAGCTTTTGCATTTGAAAATTGCACCACTACTCAGACATCAACAAATCTAGCTATGTATCAAATGGCATGGGCCATAGCTGCAGAAGCATCTATTGAGAGATGCATGAAGATGGGTATGTTGCAATAAAAAATGCAAAGGTTTTACAGAGTCACATGACTTGTCACCCTCATTGCCATTGTGGTCTAACCACACAGATTGGACATTCCTTACACATCCTATGGACATCTACTTCCATGGTTGGCCAATATACACCTAATCTTTGTAGAGTTTGTAGGTTTTGATGTTTGGAGTGATGTTGCTATAGTGCACCCACATTTGCTATTTGCAACCACTTTGCATGCTCATCTTCATCTACACAATAAGCTAGTATGCCTTGATCGGTGTGCTTATACACATTGCCTACCCAGATCTGGTACTTTTGAGACCTTACTTCTTCTTTATCTTTTGCTTTTAGTATAGGATGCTTGGGTCCAAAGGTGAGAATATGCACTATAGTTTTGTCCCATTCAAGCACTACCTCTAAGTTGGGCAAGTAGGCTATCAAGAAGTTCATCTGATACTCCTTGCAGGGACTCTCCTGAAGTTAGTCTAGAAAGGTGATTTGCCCTAAGGTGAGTCCCACCTTTTGTAACCACCACTTCAAAGTCAGATTCCATTAGTAAGAGAAATCATCTTACTAATATGCTAGTATTACAAGCTTTCTTCACTAGATATAATAGTGCTTGATGGTTTGTAAAAAATTTAATATATGCTAGTATTACAAGGTTTCTTCACTAGATATAATAGTGCTTGATGGCCTAATCCTTCTCTTTTGGTAGTGGTATAATTATGTTCCACGAGTTGTCTACTGACATAAGCAATTGGAAGATCCCTTCACCAATAGGTTGTGCTAGTACACACCCAATAGCGTAATTGGATTTACTCTTGTTGGTTACCTATGTGCTTAACCTCACATCAATCATAAGCTCTTCTCATCCTTGAGGGCAAGCTTCTACTACACACACAAATTCCTCTTTTGACGCACAAAAAGGATCCATAATAATTGATTTTAAATCTGAGTCACTTGACTGATCAAGATCATCCATTCTAGGCTTGCACTCTTCTATAACCGAATCACACATGATTGGTTCTATAGTGAAGACTGAAATGTCATAGCCATCTTTGTCACAGTGTGGTGTCCATTGATCTTCATTGATAGCTATGTCCATTGTGGCTAGAATTTTTTCCCAACCATGAGGTTCAAATTCTTCATTAGGAAATACTTTAGGTTCATACCCTGGGTCTCAAATTGATCTATGAGTTTCCTTTGCACCTACCTCTGTGGTGTTTTCTCTCTTCTCTTGTTTTGTTGCAACTTTGCACATCCACAAGCGAGTGTCTTCATGCATCCATGAGGATCTAGATCCTATGGAATGCAATGAATCTATTTCATATGTGGCTCTATGGATGGGATTCCACTGTATAGGGAGCATGTCTCTATGAGAGTAATCTTTGAGATTGAATTTAGTTGTAACACCTACGTGTTGTAGATACAAGGAATTGGTTCCCCAATCTTGTGCTACTTGCAACTGTCTCATGAATGGTCTTCCCAAAATCATCTTGTAGGCTTGGTTTTTTCTAAAGTCACATATGGAAAAAGTGTGATCAAACTCTACACCACAAGTAGTGAGAGGTATCCCTTCTAACAGTCTTAAATGTCTCTCTATGTGACCATCGACCATCTTTAATCTCATTCTTGTTGGCTTGAGTGTTGGCTTGCCCCAGTGCATAAGGATGTGGTAGAAATTGCAACTTCTACACCTAAGTCCAAAATAGCATTGGTTGTGTAGCGCTGATGAGTGATAGGGAGATAGGTATGTCCTTCTTCTCCTTTGATCATATCTCCTATCTTATCCAATGGTATCCTACCTAGGAATAGGATTTAGCTACTTTTAGCACTTGATTGGCTATGTGGTTCCACAACTCTAGCTTAACCTTAAGTAGCTCCTCTAATGTGGGACTACACTATACTTTAGTGTTCTTTACGACCTTCATATTCCTAGGAAAAAAATGAGTCTTTGTTCCTTTGCATGACTGTGGGTGCTCTTAGACAAGTAGACTTTGCTTCCCATGGACCTCAAAAATGAGGTAGTTGTTGTAGGGAATTACGCTCAAAGTCTAATCATTCACACGATTGGAAATCCTCTTTTTCTCCATAAATAGAAGGAATATCTTGTGGGAATTGATCATGTAAGTCATCCACAAGTTCAATGGGAGAGGATTTTTCTTTATTTTTCCCATTTCTCTTCTTGAATTTCTCTTAGAAATTCTTGTGAGTATTGATTTACAGAAGTAGAGGTTCTTGACTCGGTGGAGTTAGGAAAGTAAGCATCCTTGGGAGGAAGGCTTATCCTTTTAGTTCTGATGTTACTCAGTTGGGATGTAGCTTGTTTTCTTGACTTAGCTATCGTCTTTTCCAATCTTTCTAATAAACCATCAAAGTGTAACTTAGTTTTGGCTGAGGTTGTGCAATTGAATAAATGGTTGGCCTCAAATATGGTTTGAGCCAATTCTACCATCTTTGCACAAAGCTTTGTTCTTTCAATCTCTAGGTTAGCTCTAGGGTAACATTTTTTATGTTCTGTCACATTTGGCCCTTCTTGGATTACGACCTGATATGCTTTAAGCATCATTTCTAAGTCTTTGAGAGTGGGATCTGCTAAGACTGATCCTACTCTAGGTGGTGATTGATGGGGGAAGTATCTCAACCCCTAAGCAATGACGAAGCGCGAATGATCTCCACAGGTATCCTTCTTTGACCTCTGCACACCAAAAGTGCTCTTACTCAGAGCTTATGCAGAGAACTCCAGTGAGCTTTTGTAGACCTGTAGTAGACACCAAGAGCTTTCCAACAAGACGAATTTTACTTCTTTCATTTATAGATGATTGTTCAAGGTGGATAGCCCATTACATTCTCCAAAAAAAAAAGATGAAGTTTTCTCATGTTTTCAAAAGTATTTAGGAATGGTGGAGACACAAATAGGAAGAAGAATTAAGAGAATAAGGTATGATGGAGTTGGAGAGTATTTCTCCCATGATTTTGATATGTTTTTGTAGGATAGAGGCATAAAGAGGGAGGCCACAACTAGATACACATCTAAGGAGAATGGTGTGGTAGACAGAAGAAGTAGAACTATAGTGGAGGCTTTAAGAACAATTGTTATGTGAGGGCTTAGAGAAGGGATGTGTGAATCTCCCCTTAGTCTCTTAGACACATGGGCTCCCACATGAGTTGCAAGTGGCACTCATGTGAGGGGCCAATATAAGTTAAATGAATATGGACATGGAGATATATCTCTTGTATGTGGCTAGGCAGATATAGACACATCAAGTCTCCATGCGGGTATGGATTTTTAGCCAACATTTTTCCTTGGGCTTTGTGCTCGTACTTAGCTAAAAAGAGGATCTCATGGAGGCAACAACAACATTGGTATCCGAGCTAGGATACATCCACACAACCACATTAAGGTAGAGGAAATCCATGGTGCAAGGAGAATTCATACACGGACTACCGCAAACGTGCACATACATGAGCATGGGAGCTTAAGCCTCTCCCTCTTCTCTCGAAGATGGTGGAGATTCCTCTCTCAAGTGGGTTATATAGTCCCAAAAAGAGCACTGAGAGATTCCATATGGGATAAAGGCTCTTCTCCACAGCAGTCCGCATAGAGGAGCATCCATGACTTTACCTATTGAAGAGGTGAAATTACTTTGAGGACAGATTGAGCAAGAAGCCATGCACACATGTAGCTTTGGGATGTGAATTTTTAGAATGCATCAAAAAGTCATCTATAAAAGCTTCATAAGTGAGTTTTTAAGCCTCCAAAGTGGCCCACCTACCATTTTTCTCAACCCACCTTCCCACACCTATGTCGTCCATTTCTCTGAGCCATAACTTTGTGCTCAGAGGTCTGATTGAAGCAATTTTGATCTTGACTCAAGGCTAATCTCATAAGCTTCTTGAAGCAAACTTTTTCGACGAGATTTAGCAAGTAAAAAAAAACTTATTAAGTAGGAACTTGTTGATTGCTCTCGAACCTTATTTTCAAGTGTTTGCTGTCCAAATTCACTTTCTTCACTTGGATTGGTATTGTAGGCTTGATATATAAGTGATGAAACACTTTTTTTACGTCTGGAAAGGACTTGTGAAAACCTAATAATTGTTCACTTTTGCTATTTTTTGGCCTTTTGGGTGATTGGAAGCTATTTTTGGAGTCATTTTTATTGGCTTTTGGTGCCAAGACCCTCCTTCGACAACCGAACATTTCAAACTTTCATTTGGGCCTAGCAAGCTTTGTCATGTCAAAGATCATTTCAATACCTCTTAGAATAGCTTGGATTGTATTAAGGAAGTGCTCTCATGTTATTTCTCTCTTTCTTGTCTTGTAAGGTTTACTTCCATCTTTATTCGAATTCTCTGGTTATACACATTGGGGAGTTAAACATGGAAACCAAGGGTAAAGAACATATTCATATGGAGGGGGATTAGCCCCTCAAACCTATTAGTACCACTAAATTCGAGAAGAAAATAGTTATTGAGAGAAAAAAAATTCATAAAGAAACAAAGATCAGAAGGGACCAAGTTACCTATTAAACAATATGAGAGGGCCAAGAGGGAAAACTTCCGCTTTAAGTGTTTGTCTCCTAATCATGTACAATGGAATTGTCCACTTCATAAGGGGAAAGAAAGTAGGAATAGGGACCAGTATGGCCCTTGTCAAGGGCAAGAAGGTGGTCGAGCTAGTGTAGGAAATTCCTTTACATGGTAGCTCCAACTGCAAGGTGGAAGTGATGCACGAGGATATAGAACATACCTGCTATTTGGCTTTGTCATTGTGCTCACCACAATTTGGACCACATGACCTAGTTAAGCTTCATGGTAATGTTTACAGGACTAGGGTGAGAGTCATGATAGATGACTCCACCACACATAATTTTATAAACTATACTATGCCAAGAAAATGAAGATTCCCCAACAACCCAGTGCACATAAATATGTAGTATCTATGATGCAAGGTGAGGATAAGTGGATATGGGACACTATGTAATCCAATTTGGATGTCCAAATACAAGGATATACATGCCATGTGGACTTCCAAATAATGAATATGGAGAGGAAAAAACTTGTCTTAGGCAGAGAGTTGCTATGGGGAGACACACTTAAGTGCAACTACCAAAAAAAACTCTTGAATTTGTGAAAAATGGAAGAAACGTCATGTGGATCTTCACCAAGATCAGTGACCATTTGTAGATATGGTTGGAAGAAGGGTGAAATAATGCTAAAGAAACTAGATATACATTGGATACAGAGGTAATACTAAGGATAATATGTTTAATTGGATGCTGGGAAACCTAGAGTGCTACACAGTAAAAATTAGAAAAATAAATGTAGAAATGGACAACGTTGGACCTTGTTCACCTCTCCTCATCTAGAGTATTGTGGTATGATCAAAGATATCTTGAATATTTATTTTTGATGATTCGATATGTTTCTATTTGATATCAAATGGTTCAAGGTGATCGTCACTAGGTGAAATGGAATTACACGAAAAGATCCTGTTGGTTTTGTATAAATAGACTCAACAAGATTTTGTACTGATGATCCTAACACATTTGCATTTCTTGAAGGATGGGAACAAATAGTTTTTAGACCAAATATTATTGATAAAACAATTTCCAATTTCATAAAAATGCATCCATAAAAGAAATAAATATTTGAAGATCATGATATATTCAAAAGTGTATCTGGTTTAGATCTAATGCCTCCTTCAATTACCATGCAACATGATATGATAAAACTTTCTCCTGAATAATCACACGAGGATAACGAAACATCCCAAAAAGAGGATACTAGAGAAGATGATGATATAGATTTGATACCTTTGGAGAATAATAACTCACTTTTGAGATCGGAATTAGATCTGGCTCAAGAATTAGAGATAGAGATATATTTGCTAATCTATTTACGTGATGTAATATGTGAGCATGTGTTTTTTTTGTTGCGTGGTGTCTTGGATTGATATTGAGTATGCTTCTTTAGACCTCAAACTCCGACATCTTTGCATAATTTTCACACAATATAGCCAATTATGCAACCCTCAATCTCATCATTATCATCTTTATTGGTAGAATACTCATTTAGGGAGCTTTTGTCTTTTGGATTTATAGAGAAATTTTCTTTATCTTGTCATACTTTAGAGCTTTTACTTTTCCTCCTTTACACACACACACACAAACACACACACATATATATATGTGTGTATGTGTGTGTATGTATGTATGCGTCTATATATGACACGTCTTTCATATATATATATATATATATATATATATATTGTTATATTCCAGAGATGGACATGCTTGGAGGAACGAGAAGTTCCTTGCTCGGGGGATAGCCAAGGCTAAAAGCCAGAGAGTTCATATGAGGTGCCTACTCATGATGGCCAGATGAGTAGAGGGACCTTAGAAAGAACTCTAGATGGTGACTAGGCAAGGGCTATAAATAGGTTGGGAGGTGAGTCCCATGCATGTCATTCTCCACTTCTCACATTTGGTATCAGAGTCTAGTTGCGAAATCGGGCTTGGAGATGGCGGCGCGATGCAGCGCGTCTCAGGGTACATCTGTCAGGGTACACTTGCCAGGGTACATCCTGCTAGTCCCAGTCCTGCCAGGGCACATCCTATGAGGGTACATCCAGACAGGGTACATCCGTGGGCACTTGGAAGAAGTGCTTATCTGTGGTGAGTGTGAAACTAGCCTTGGATGAAGGTACATGGGCATTTGGGCACCCACGGAGGGTGGGATAGGTCCAAATTTGGTCCATGGGCTGGAGTTTGAGGTTGGTGCGACAGCGAAATTGCAAAACTGGAAAACATTTGATGATTTCATCAATACCAATCTAGAGCACAACCAGGTAAGTCCTTCATTTATTTTGGCGAACAGAGTGTTAAGCGCAGGTTTCGAACTCCCAACCTCTCAGTTTGGAGGCAAGGACTCCAGCCACCACACTACACATGATTTGGTGAATATCATGTGCGTTCAAACTACATGGTCAATATCAGTCGCCCGATCCTTGAAAGAGAGAGGTTGAGAGAGAGAGAGAGAGAGAGAGAGAGAGAGAGAGAGAGAGAGAGAGAGAGAGAGAGAGAGAGAGAGAGAGAGAGAGAGAGAGAGAGAGAGAGAGAGAGAGAGAGAGAGAGAGAGAGAGAGAGAGAGAGAGAGAGAGAGAGAGAGAGAGAGAGAGAGAGAGGGAGGGAGGGAGGGAGGGAGGGAGGGAGGGAGGGAGGGAGGGAGGGAGGGAGGGAGGGAGGGAGGGAGGGAGGGAGGGAGGGAGGGAGGGAGGGAGGGAGGGAGGGAGGGAGGGAGGGAGGGAGGGAGGGAGGGAGGGAGGGAGGGAGGGAGGGAGGGAGGGAGGGAGGGAGGGAGGGAGGGAGGGAGGGAGGGAGGGAGGGAGGGAGGGAGGGAGGGAGAGAGAGAGAGAGAGAGAGAGAGAGAGAGAGAGAGAGAGAGAGAGAGAGAGAGAGAGAGAGAGAGAGAGAGAGAGAGAGAGAGAAGGAAAGAAAGAGAAGTAGAAAGAGAAGAAAGAAAGAAAGAAAGATAAGAGAGAAAGAGAAGAAGTAGAATGAAAGAGAGAAAGAAAGAAAGAGAGAGAAGAAGGAAAGAGAAAGAAAGAGAAAGAGAAGAAGGAAAGAGAGGAAGAGAAAGAAAGAAAGAGAAGGAGAAAGAAAAAGAAAGAAAAAGAGAAGAAGGATAAAAGAGAGAGATAGAAAGAGAGAAGCCAAGAGAGATAGAGGAAAAGAAAGAGATGGAGAGAGAGAGAGAAAGAGATGAAAAAAAAAGGAGAAAAAACCAAGATTAGTATACCTACCTCCACTTAAATGGCCATAACTCTTTCATATGAAACCCGAATTGGATGATTCGACTTGGGATAGAAAGTAGACTTCAAGGGCTTTCGGAATAAGTGGCTGCAACCTATCATTGGATAATTAAAGACCACCTGTAGAGAGCATTTAATTCTCTGCATATCTCTTCAAAGAGGCATGCTGCCCACTCACCTAGCTTCATTGTTTTGGCCATAGCTTCCTAATGGAAGCTCCAAATCAAGTAATTCAACTTGGTATAGATTCTAAACTTCAAGAACTTTCATTTGAATGGTCATATTCCATATTTGGACAATTGGAAGCCATCTCTGCACAAGCTTTTAGATGGCTGTTGACTTGCAAGGAATCCTTTTTTAGTGAATTGAGTTTCCAATTATGATAATTAGGGGTTTTTAATAATATTTTGAACCACTTTGGATAGGAAAGAATTGTTTTTCATACATTTGCATTAAATTTTTGCTCTCATATACATTCATTTGAATGTCTCTCGCATCAAAATTTATAATTTTGCATTGTATTTTCTTTTAGTTTTAAGAAATCAATATTGGAATGTGCATGAAAGCTAGTTTTTACATGAATTTATCTATGCACATAAAGTTACACTAACTAATGTTGATTAATAAAAGCATGCACAGATCTTGTTTGTGTGTTTTCGAATATTTTGAAGGTATTGAAAGCAAAAAAAAAGACATGGTTATGAGGGCGTGTAGTGCCCAACAACACATTTTGGCAAAGTTTCTTTTTTTGCAGGTTTCTGGAGTAAAGAGAGTGGTTTGCCAACCACTAGGCTGTTGCCTGTCATTGTAAAGACTACTATTATTTTTTCAGGCTTCATTTTCCTGGCAAAATGCTGCCGGAAATTTTGTAGCCACATGGCGTTATATGCCATGTGAGAACTAGAGTGATGTTGTGTTGTGTGAGAGAGGAAGTCTTCTGTCAGCATACCGAAAAGCATATAATTTTATTGAAGTAGAGAATAAAATGCATGAGTGAATGCATGTATGCATAGACAATATGATTGCTAGAAAGTTGAAGTGCATGATGCATTTTCTGTTTATAGAAGATCACTTTTATGTATCACCATGACTGGTTAGGGTGAGCATGAGGTATGTGATCGAGGTACCAGACATAAGCTAATTATGCCTTTAGAAAGTAAAAGATAAGGTATATACATCAAGAGCAACTAAGATGTGTTTTCAACTAGTAATGCATGAGCACATAAACTGTTTTTCATGCGAGTATATGTACTTGATATAGACACTTATCTCGAGTCGGCACAAGAGTGATATGATTATGATAATCAATACAAGTATTAAGTTCTTGTATATGATTGTTTGGAGTGAGGTTAATGAATGTGCAAGAAGCACAATAATTAGAATGACATCCATAGATATTCACTTTCACCAAAAGATGGATACTATGTAAAGAGTTGATTTTTTCAACAAAATGATTTGGATGATTATTTGGTTTGCATTGATCTAGATGATCATTATATGCATGGATACATCTCCATGTCATAATTCATCTAAGTTAATGAATTAGTTTGTTTAATCATAAGGATTAACATGTCTCGTCATTTTTAAGTTTGGAAAAAAAAATGATTGAGTAAATAGTTAGTGAGGTTTGGATGCTACTCTTTGAGGGAATGCCCAAATTTATTGAAATTTGGAGGGCAAGTAGCTCTTAGGCTTTTCTTTAAGCTGACCAAGTTTCAAGTAACTTGGAGACTTTTAGATAGGTCAAGTGACCTCTGCACTAAAAGTGCTGCTAGTAGAGGTAGAGGCCTGAAACAAGTGACATAGGCCTGTTACAAAGGGCATTTCTCTTGATTGGTAGATCCAAATGGAATGATTTTTATTGGAAATGAAAGCTTAATAGATGCACTTTGTGCATACTATTTTTCATTATTTTTAGAGATCATTTGAAAGTTCAAATAATCTCTGCACATGAAAGTGCGGTCTCTGGAATATAACACATATATATATATATATATATATATATATATATATATATATATATATATATATATATATATATATATATATATATATATATATATATATATATATATATATATATATATATATATATATATATATATATATATATATATATATATATATAATCTTCTCTTGTTTTAGAGTGAGCCATTTTTTAAATGGGTGAATAAGCTCTTTCACATATGAGTATTTAATGAAAACAAAATTATTTCTCTTTCACATGTTAAGCTTTATTAGCATATTAGTAGCACAACTCTAAAACTAATTGTTAATATTGATTAATCCTCTTTAGCTTGAGGAAACGGAGAGTGTTGTAGAGCAAAGAGAGCACAAGGCAGAGAAAAAGAAGGGCCCCAAAATTTTTCCGATTTGGACACCCAATTTTTGTATTATAACCATTCTTGTAATATATTTTCCGATGTAAATGCACTAGAGGAGTCCTCTAGATGCATCCCCATAGAATATTAGAAGCTTACCCATGTAAATTAGTATGAAATTAGTCTTTTAGTGAATAAAGTGCCGGTCTCTTGTATGAAAGGACCATTTTTAGGGCACAAGTATATAAGTCAATTTGTGACTCTTTGTAAAGACTTTTTGCCATTGTGAGAGTCAAGAGCACAGAAATTCGAATTTGTGTCTTCTCCTCTCTGTATCATCTTCTTTGTGAGCTTGTATGCATGTGTGTTGCATGGAAAGAGTGTTAGGAAGTTTTTTCTATCCATGAAAGTGTTCGTTTGCTGTAGTTGAGGTATGTGTGAAGTGTAGGAAGTGCTGAAGTGTAGGAAGGTCATTCCTGCGACTCAGTATTTTGCTCATAACTTGAAGCCGAAGTGTCAGAATTGAGTGAACCACCATTGGATGCATCTTCTCGAGAGCTTCAAAACGCATATGCTATTCGCTATATTTGGAGTTCGAAGCTGAGCGAAAAACTCGATTTACTGTTGGCTGTTGCACCAAGTATCGTGACACCATGACTGTCAATTGGAGCTTGTTTGGATAAGTCATTGCCTTGTTTGCACTCTTTGAGTAACTCTTTTGCATTGATCATCATTTGAATGCACGTCTTCATACACTCGGCTAGGTTTGTATACTCATCGGATTGATGATTAAAGCGTAAATCCCCACTATATGTACTTGAGGGGGATTGAGGTACAGTCTCTTTCTCCGCAAGTCCCTAAGTTGGTTCTTAGGTACACACGTTTTTTGGCGCCGTTGCCGGGGAGTGTCGAATCAAACCAAGGCATTCGTGTGATGGTAAGTAGCTTTTTGCATTGAAGCGAGAGGTGGAGTAATGATTTTCTCTTCTTTGGTAAGTCACTTTCAGCCGCACTTACTACTTCTCATTCTTGGAGTGTGTGTAGTGAGTTGTTAGTCTAGGGAAGTGAGTGGAATGAGTAGAGTAGGAGAAGTAAGGGAGTAGGTTAGGTAGTGAGAGTAGCATTCAATCCTTGTAGTGTTGTTCTATTTTCAGTGAATAGGAAAATTCAAAAGTATAAAAGCTAAAAATGTCATTTGGAAGTCACTTGTATTTTAAACAAGTATCGTGAGAGGAGCTGTTGAGTATCACGAGCTACAGTCCAGGTCGTGGGAGCTGCGGAGAGCAAGTGTGGTGTGATTAAAGGGTTAGAGCGAGGACTGGAGGTGAGCACACTCATCTACAGTCATGTTTACCACTTAAATTCACTAGTTTGAAGAAAAACAATCTGCGTTAGGTATCGTGAAGGACTTACAGGGGGTAGAAAGTGTGTTTTGGGTGATACAGAGAGTGAGGAGAGGGTAGAAGAACCTGAAAAACATCTATATTCAATCAAAACCCAAAAAATCTAGCAAAAAATTTGAAAAAAGGGGTCAAGTATCGTGTTCTCCCGCGGTCGAGTATCGCGATACCTGACAAGTATCATGATCTCCTGTGGTTGAGTATCGCGACACTTCCCTGAGATCGTGTATCGTGGTTGCCCGATCGCGAAACTTCACCAAGTATCGTGTATCGAGTATCGTGTGTCTCCGAGTATCGTGTATCGTGTTCTATCGATCGCAATACTTGCTAGAGATCGTATATCGTGTATAGTGTTCTATCGATCGCGATATTTGCTAGAGATCGTATATCGTGTATCATGTTCTATCGATCGTGATACTTGCTAGAGATCGTATATGGTGTATCGTGTTCTATCGATCGTGATACTCCACCAAGTGTCGTGTATCATGTATCGTGTATCGTGATTTCTGAGGTATCGAGTATCGTCTGTGTCTAGATATCGAGTATTGCGTACTCAGGTATCATGTATCGTGATTTCTGAGGTATCGAGTATCGTATGGTTCCCGATCGCGATACTTATCAAGTATCGTGTATCGAGTATCGTTTCACTCAGGTATCGAGTATTGTGAGAATTCAGATATCGTGTATCGTGATTCCTGACCAATTATCGTGTATCGTGTTCTACAAGTATCGAGTATCGTCCTATTTGGGTATCGTGTATCGTCTGGTTAGGAGGTCAAGTATCATGAAGTTTTGGAGTCAAGTATTGTGACTTGAGATTTTCTTTTTCAGTCATTTTCCAGCCAAAATTGTCTAGAATTCTGACCCATAGTAAAGAGTTCTAGAAGATAGAGGTTAGCAAGGGCTGATCAGAGCTATTAAGTGGATGAACCTGAGATCCGGAAGAACCCTAGGAAGCCGAAGGAGTGTGATCTCTTATGTAGGAAGTGTAGCTGAACCAAGTAGCCGCACTCATTATTCTAAAACCTCTAGTGAGTCAGAGGAAGAAATTCCTATGGCTTCAGAGGATATGCAAAACACTGTACCAATGATTGGCATGATGTCAATTATTGAGGGAGAATATCGGACATCTTTAGAATATGTGACCACCAATCAACATGAGATCCCCATATACCTAGATGGACTAAACCGATCAGTGGCCAGACTGAAGAAAGCTTCAGAGGCTTACATAGTGCCTAGGCCAGCAGTCAAGTATACCGGAGGATTTTATATGGATAAAAGGGACATCCAGTATGTGGTTACAGAGCATCCGAAAACATTAATGAACTTGGGGAGGAAAACAATGTTCATAGCCCTAATGGAGAAGGAAATGAAGAGCAAGTGACCACACCTAGAGGGAGATCTACTGTTGTTAAGGTTTGGAGAGGAGACTTGGTTCCCCAAGACGACTCCTTAATGGATGTGTATTTGATCAATGGAATGGAACACCTCCTTAGAGCCCACTCATCAATATGGGAAGCAGCCCCCAATCCAGTTACCATATATGAGTTACAAGATCCTGACTTCCCCACCATCATCACATATTTGGATAAGAATCAGAGAAGGTATTGGCCCCTAACAGAGTCAGGAAGAGCCGAGTTGAAATATCAGAATATTCCTGTGTTTCCCCCTAGGGACCAAGCCACTACTTCACGAAACCCACTTGGAACATCTCAAAATGACTCATATCAACAGTCAGGACAAACACAACAAACGCAACAAACACAAACCCCGGTAAGACCACATGTGCAGTTTGCAATGCCTGCAAATAACCCTAATTACCGGCCTCAACCACCTGTGGATCCAAGACATGGAATTCCTGCCCCAGTCAAACCACCTGTAGAAAGAGGACCTGGTATACCCATAGGGAGACCAATTTTTCCAGTGATGCCTAGACCGCCTGAAATAGGAAGAAGATTAAGGCCAATTCAAGTGGCCAAATGCATGAGAAATCACTATGATGGCTCTAGTGAACCTTACAATCATATAGCGGAATTCAAACAAGTAATCAGAGCCGAACAAGTAGAAGATTTTTTGATCCAATACGAATCTTTTGGTCCAACCTTGATAGACACGGCGTTAGCATGGTTCCAACCATTAGATCCTAATAAGTTTCAAAACATGGAACAAGTCTATCAAGAAATGATTGAGGAATTCACTAAGTCTAGAATTAAAAACAACTCGTCATCATTGATCCATAGCTTTAAGCAAGCCCCTACAGAATCAGTGAGATTGGCAGCAAGAAGATTCAAGCAGTATGTGGACAGATGCCCAGTGGAAGAGAGACCTACCCAAAATAAAATGGTGTCATTATTTTTGGAAGGATTATTGAACGGAAAGTTAAGATGTCTAATGTATGTAAAGAGAGTTCAAACTTTGCAAGAATGCATGAAGGAATGTATTGATTTAGAAGATAATCTTGCGGAGGATTTGAAAATACCTCAAGGCAGTGTCAAAAGTGAAGATTCAGCCAGCAGCACATCAAACCCTAAGAACAATGTAGAGGAAATAGCCGACTTAGTAGCAAAGAAGCTGAATGTCCAAGGACAGAGGAACTACCCCAACAACCCAATGAGAGTGCCCATGCTTAGGAGATGTATGCACTATGGAGGAGATCATCCTTCTCATTTGTGTACTAGGGGAGTAGTCCCACCACCTGCTTATGCGTACAGTAGACCACCTGTCCCGGGACCTCTGTAGTATTGCAGTATTGAGCAAAAATATACAAATCACAACACATAAAATTGTCCTTACAATAGGCAATCAAGACCCATGCAACCTGTCATGAGACCTTACGGATACCCTCAGAGAGATCAAGGAGGTGAAGCCTTTAGATATCCCACATATCAGTAGCAAGCACCAGTACCACGATCGTATGCTTATCAAGGATACACTCAACCACAACCAGTGTTAGGACAACAACCGCCCCATCCTCAGAATGTTGTCCCAGTGAAAATAGCTCAACCTGAAGAAAACTTAGAGAGAGCGATAGTCCCAGCCGCACCATTGACTAGTAGTGAATCATATGACCCATCCTACGACCATAGTCAAGGAGCATATTCCACTTATGAAAGCTCTATGATAGAATATGGACAACTGTACGAACCATATGCCTATGGCATGGAAATGCCAGATAGTTCCTACGGATATGAGCAGGACTATGTGTCATTGATGTACACAGCCCCTAGGGCACCCATACCCCCCCGACCTATGAACACACCGCCTGTACCTAGAGGACCATGTTATAGATGCGGAGGTGATCATTATATCAGAGAGTGTACACTGCCAAACCCACCACCACCACAACGAGTCTGGGAAGGATACTGTGGTGATTGTGGTAAGGAACACCTTTTCAGAGATTGCCCCAAGAACCCCAACAAGGTTACATCCAACGTGCAAATCAATGTGATAGAAGTAATCGAATCATCAGGGAGCGATAAGGAATACACTGTACCGTTGAAAGCAATAACTAGAGCCAAAGCTAGAGAGACCCCAGATAAAACTGAGGAAAACAATCAAAGTGATAGAGAGGTGAACACACCCACCTTTCAGAGAGTTGAAGACTCAGAAGAGCCAGAGAAAGGTGTTGTAAGTAAAAGGACACAAAGATGGAAGAACCGTAGAGATAGGATAAAAGAAAAGAAGTTATTGCAGAAGAAGGAAAATGAGAAGAGCGAACAAAATCTAAAAGAGGAATCGAAATTTGAAGAAGAAAATAAAAATGGAAAGTATAAAAAAGAAGAGGTAGGATCAGTTTTAGCAGATCCCATGCCTAAAGAATTAGCCATGTGGATTCAGGCATACAAGGCACGAATAAGAGCATGACCTACCATAGAACAACATGAAAGAGAATATCCTAGAGGTGACCTAGAGAAAGAGAGGTTGAAGATCTGCAAAAAATTAATAGAAGTTGCTCAACAGACCTTAGAAAAACCTGCGTTGCCATTACCCAATACCCGAATTTCCGAAAGAGAATTCCAAGAGTGCGTCATTACTAATGATCACGAGAAACCCGAAGCAGGTAAGACATAGAATGGAAATTATTGTGAGGATAAAAGGGAAGTATCCATTGTTCCCGAAGTAGAAGGGGAATGGCCTAAAGATTTGTGGGCAAGAGTCCAAGAAGACAGATGGAAGAAAGTGGAAGGAATTGAACCGCCCTTTGAAGAGCTAGAAGCAGAAGATGGAATAGAGGATTCAATACCTGAGTTGAATTCAAATGAAATATTACCAATTGATCCGAGTAACGAAGAAAATGATAGTGTAAAGGTTTTGCCAAATTACACAGGAGAGTACGAACGTAACTCAGAGCTATATTGTATTCCCTCAATGAGAAAAAAAGAATTGAACCCATCAGTCCAAACATCGGATATCATACAACACCTTAAAAAAGTAAAAATTCCTTGTACCCTAACATTGGAAGAACTGATAAAGGTCAAACCACATTTGAAGGAGAAAGTGACCAGTCAATTGGAGATTAAGACGAAGAAAAAGAGGTATCTGATGAAGTAAATACAGTAAAGATCCTAATCGATAAGGTTGGAGATTTTAGTGAGGGAGATGAAGGAAACACTTGCCTTCCAATTACCTATAGGGGTTACACCACCAAAGCCATTTTAGATACAAGAGCTGGAGTAGGAATTGCTACTAAAGAAATCTGGGAGAAATAGGGAAAACCAGCTTTAAGACCAACATGCATGAAGATACAAATGGCAGATGGACACACTGAACGACCCTTGGGATTATTGGAACGAGTAGTTTTTACCACTTGTGGAGTTGAGTTCGAGCACACCTTAGCGATTTGTCAATTTGAAAGGCCTAGCAATTATGAAATGATACTTGGAAGACCTTTCATGAGACAATTAAAGGTGGTGCAAGATTGGGGAAAAGACACGGTATATTTACAGCATGAAGGAACCACCACGAGAATAAATCTCCACACATACACATATCAAGATGTTCCCCCCTTACAATGGAATCAGATTCATAAGGAGGAAGATAATCAGTCGATTCATAGTATAGGTTCAAGTGATTAATCATGGATGAACGAAGACACTCATCTATGGATATGCCAAGCTGCAAAAAAGGAGGAGGATAGAAGAAAAGGATGGAAGCAAAAGCAAGGAGTTGCTAGATCAATACAAGATCCAACCTATATGCCTCAAATATTCTTAGATGAAGAATTTGAACCTCATGGTTGGATGGAGATTTTAGCTACTCTCGATGTGTGTGTAAACGAAGTACTAACCCTGAATGAATGCATTGACGAGGAAGGATATGACGTTAGTCTATATGTGGTAGTTCTTCAAGAGGCGGAAGAAGGAGAAGTAATAGAAAAGGAATGGAAGGAAGACTATGAGAGCATTGAAATGGAGCAAGAACACATGGAAACAGAAAATGAAACTCAAGAAATAAGTGTCATAGCTCATGAAATAAATCAAGAACCAACACAGGAAGAGGAGCTTGGATTAGAAAAAGCAAAAATTGATGAAGAAAACAAGCCTCAAGACCAATTTGAAGTGCCCGCACACTTCAAAAAATATGAAGTAGAAGAGAGGAGAATTGCTACTCAAATGCCAAAACGAGAAGCACAACCGGGAATAGCATATGACAACAAAGAGCAAACCAAGAAGATAGTAGTAATGTTAGAGGAAGGAGAGGAGCGATGTACTTTCATAGGACAGGATGTCTCAGTGGAGGAAGAACAAGAGTTAATACGCCTCATAAGGGAATACCAGGATGTCTTTGCTTGGACCTATAAGGACTTGAAAGGAGTAGATCCATCTATATGTGCTCATAGAATCCCCATGACATCCGAAGCCAAACCTTGTAAACAAAGACCGTATACATACAATGATGTGTACTCAGCAAAGATAAAGGAAGAGATAGATAAGTTGTTAGATGCTGGATTCATATATGAGATCGAACACACGGAATGGGTATCACCTTTGGTGGTTGTACCAAAAAAGAATGGGAAGTTAAGAGTATGCATAAATTTGAAAAAAGTAAATGCCGCTACCATAGGGATAGTTACCCATTACCTATTACTGATCATCTATTGGAAAGAGTGGCAGGGAAGGAAGTGTATAGTTTTCTGGATGGTTTTTCAGGGTATAATCAGGTAGCCATTGCTCCTGAGGACCAACACAAAACAACTTTTGCAACTGAATGGGGAGTATATGCCTTTAGAGTCATGCCTTTTGGTCTAACTAATGCCCTAGCCACCTTCCAGAGATTGATGTGCCATGTATTCAAAGAGTTCCTAAGAAAGAGTATGGAGGTGTACGTGGATGATCTATGTACTTATTCAGCTATACGATCAGAGCACACCCTGAACTAGAAAAGATCTGGGCCAAATGTCGACAATATCGAGTATGCCTCAACCCAGAAAAATGTGTTTTCATGGTTTGACAAGGAAAGATATTAGGGCATATTGTCTCTAAAAATGGAATCTCAACCGATGAAGACAAAATCAAAGTAATTCTAGATTTTCCAAGACCGAAGACGGCTAAAGAAGTCCAAGCATTTATGGGACATTGTGGTTACTACCGAAGATTCATACATATGTATGCCATAATTGCTAGACCTCTTTATGCATTATTGACGCAATTTAATTGGACAGAAGAATGTGAAAAAGCCTTTAACGAATTAAAGAGTCGATTGAGTTCAACACCAATCCTTCGAGTACCCAATTGGAACAAACCCTTTCACATTCACGTAGATGCTTCCAAGTTTGCCATTGGTTGCATCTTGGCCCAACCTGCAGATACAGGAAAGTTAGATCACCCTATAGCCTATGCCAATAGACAATTAAATCAAGCGGAGCGCAATTATACCACAACTGAAAGAGAAGGCTAGGAATGGTGTATGCAGTAAAAAAGTTCAGACATTATCTTTTAGCAAACAAATTCAAATTCTTCATTGATCATCAAGCCCTACTGTACTTAGTCAATAAGCCTTGTAATACAGGACGACTAGTACGATGGTTTCTATTGTTGATGGAATTTGATTTTGAAGTAGTAGTCAAGAAAGGAAACACTCACATAAGAGCGGATCACTTATCAAGAATGACACATGGTGAACCACCCATAGGAGTACCAGATGATCTGCCAGACACGTATCTGTTTAATCTTGAGGTATGTCCCCAATGGGCAGAAAAGTTGATCCCTATACTCACGCATGGATCTAAAGATGGGATCACACCAAACCGAACTCAAGATCTATGGAAGACTAAAAACCTTCATATCATTGCTGGAAGTTTGTATCACCAAGATTCAAATGGATTACTCATGAGATGCGTAGAAGAAGAGGAACAAGAAATGTGGCTTCAGAAAGCACATGTAAATCAATGGAAAACTCATCTAAATGCGAACGGAACATGGCAAACACTAAGGAGATTGGGCATATATTGGCCAACCATGCAGAGGGATGCGCATAACTATGTATCAGCGTGCCCAACCTGTCAAGAACGGAATCCAGAAGAGAACTCCATTCTATGCTACTCCACGGTAGCACCAAGATGGAGCATGCCTCTGGTAAAGTTCTTAAAGACCCTAGAGTACCCAGAAGGTGCCACTCTAGCAAGAAAACGAGCACTGGTGGAACAAAGTAAGGACTATGCTCTTATTGGAAAACAACTCTTTAAACGAGGAAGAGATAATCATTTGCGAATGTGCATTCATGAAGACAAGTATCTTGCTGTTTTAAAGATGGCACATACAGGAGCTGCAGGAGGACATTTCTCTGCACATAAGACAACAAAAATGATTCTCTTTGCTGGAATGTGGTGGCCAACTTTACATCAGGATGCAGCCACATATGTGCAAAGATGTGATACATGTCAACGAACGAAATATCCAATTAGAAGGGATGAGATGCCACTAAAACCCATGATGAGTGCTAGAGCTTTTACTAAATGGGGAATAGACTTCATAGGACCTATTAGCCCCCCAGCTAAAGGATCCCATGCCGAATACATAATTGTAGCCACAGATTATCTAACCAAATGGGTTGAAGCCAAAGCAACCAAGAAAAATGACGCAAGAACTACTGCCAAGTTTCTCTTCGAGAACGTTTTCACTAGATTTGGACTACCGATAGAAATTGTGAGTGATAGAGGTACGCACTTTGTGAATGAAGTTATAGAAGCCTTACTGAATGAATTCTTAGTGATTCATAAGAAATCAGCCCCTTATCACCCACAAGCCAATGGACAAGCCGAAAGTTCCAATAAAATCTTGTGCACAGTTCTCACTAAAATTGTGAACAATGGTAGATCTGATTGGGATAAACAATTACATCATGCTTTATGGGCATTTCGAGTAGCCTACAAAACCGCCATAGGCACTACTCCGTTTAACTTAGTGTATGGAAAAAATGCTATTTTGCCAATTGATTTCTTAATACCCACTCTCAGAGTAGCAACAACTTATGAGTGGACGGGACATGAACTCTTAGCCCAATTGGATCAAATAGAGAAGCTACATGAAACTAGGTTACAAGCAGTAGCAGGGGTTTATGCTGCTAAAAGGCGACAAAAGGCATATTTTGATGCTCATATTAAAGACAAAAATTTGAAGGAAGGAGATTTAGTCTTGGTACATACTCTGAAACAACACGCTAAGAAGTTGCAAAAGAGAGGATATGGCCCGTTGATCATCAATCGTATATCCACAAGTGGAGCCATCAGCTTAGCAACCCTAGATGGAGAAATATTACCAAACTATATCAGTGGGTGTCGAGTGAAAAAATATCTAGAACCATTGACTGAAGACACAGTGTCACGACTAATCAAGGGTAAGAATAGACGCATCGAGGAGGAAAGGATACGAGAAGAAGCCAGACAGGAAGCACTAGAACGAATCACGAAACGGAAAGAGTGGATGAGAGAGAGAGATGAGAGATATCGTCTAGGAGAGGAACTCATCCCAATGGCTAATTTTAGAGCCACTGGGAGCCAAAAACACGGAGTACCACTTAGTGGATGCTCTCATTGACACAGGAGCTGCTATAAGCTCAAATTTTCATTGACTTAGCAACTCAAAGAGGTATTACATCCATCGAAGGCACAGCTGGTTGGAATAGGAGGAAAAATCACCAAGTGTATAGGAGAGATTATCTTGCCTCTACACTTAGGAAACAAAACTATGGAACAAAAACTCTTAGTATGTCACGATCAGGACTTATTGGAAGAATTAGTGCTAGGTCAAGACTGGATATACGGATATGAGGTGACCATTCAATTGGCTTTAGGATACATCTCAGCCAAGATAGGACATCGTGAAGTATTCAGTTTGCTAGACGAACGACCAATCAAAGCCGCAAGCATAGAGCCAAAAATTCACTCTAATGTACACAGTCATGAATGTATGTTCACTAGCACTATGGAAACCCCTTCATCAAGTGTTTCATGTGAGGACACACCGAATTCTGCGTGGACACCGTCTTCTAATCTAGCAAATCACCAGAGTACCATTCAGTCTGAAACCAACCTTAGTGAAGCACCATGCACAAGAGAGACTAGTTCTCCAAGTAATCCAAAGTCTGTACCTATTAGAATATGCCCCATTCCTCACACTAAACAAGCTTGGATAAGGAAGGATCAAACGGATGCATATCTTCAACAACAGAAACATCTTCGACATCAGAACAACCAATCAAACAAGAAGGCAAATCATTTTGAACACCAAGGTCAACGACGAATTGCGAGAATATGGATTCCAAAGAAAGTAGTAGCCGCCCAACTGGATCGAGTGCAAATATGGATTCCAAAATCATGTGCTCCAAAGATGCTCAACCGAAATGATGAACCACTGCACAAGGAGAACCAATATGGTCTAAGGGCAAAACAGCCAAAGAAGAATAGCTACAGGAAAGAGAAGGAGTCTGCAGTGGCAACACAAGTCAGTCCAAGATTCAAAAAGCAGATAAAGCAGACATACAACATGAGAAGCACCACATTCATCAGGAATGTTCGGGATACAATACGTCCCAACAGAGTAAAGCAGATTTGGATGCCGAAAGACAAGACAAGCTGCATGCATCATCCAACTACTTCAAGTTGCACACATTTAGAGTTACCCAAATCCAAAGTATGCATAACAGGGCCACATCACAAGGCCATGCACTCGGCACAGTATTCTTCTATTTCAGGATAGTAAGCACATTTTCCTCTTGGAAAATAGGAGAGCATTTGTACATACATTAAGAAAATCACTCAAAAAGTAATAACCGCTTCGGCTAAGAACTAACTTTTCTGTTTTCCTTTCAGACAAAAACATGAAAATATCTAGAAATATGAAAAATCCAGGTATTACCTTTCTCACACCCACGGGAAAGGGACGACACCATGTTAGAGTTTATTGATCTCCAAAGTACACCTAGAAGTAGGTGAAACCCAACATGACCTAGTTGACTTTTTCACAAACTTGTATGCACAGACCTGTTTTCTTGCAGAGCAAACTGCTCTTTACTCACTTAGAATTTTCCAAAACTGTTTCACACACATAAACTAGACTCTAAGAGCTTTCCAACAAGCTATAGAACACCTCAAATGGATAAATACACAATGAGCTATGACCTCTGCAATATGCAGCTTTAATGGAGACCTTGAAACAGAGATGAACCCGAGGACACACATCACTTGCAGAGACTACTGCTCTTAAGTCACAACTCCAATGAATCTTAAACTTTTCAGAATACATCTAGACTTTGAGAGCTTTCTAAAAAGCCAAAGAACACATGATTTGGATACATACACAAGGAGATATGACCTCTGCAAGTTTGAGGTTTAATGGAGACCTTCAGCAGGGAGTAAAACTAGAGAACACACACTACTTGCAGAGAGTACTCCTCTCAGCTCACAAATCCAATGATTATGAAAATTTACTGGAAGAAACGAGACAGTAAGAGCTTTCAAATGAGCTATCAAACATGTAATTTGGATATATAATGAGGGAGATACAAGCTCTGCAATCTCTGCATACAAAACTACAACAGCATAAAGATACACATATGACTCTCTTGGACATCCCCACAAGATCACGACCTTTTTCCTCTTTTTATAGCATGAGAAACTAATCTAAAGCCTTCCTAATACATCTAAATTTGTGGTAGACACTTGGGTGGAGGTATTACATGACTCAAATGCTCAAATAAGCAAAGTATTGATGGACTTTGAGAACTAGCCACATCGACCTTCCACTAGGACACCACTACAGCTCCCTTGTGACTCACTAATTTGACTCACCATGTTCTAGAACTCACGTGGTATTTTTGCTATCTTTTATGAATAATATGAGCCTTCTTGAAGTATTTGAAGACTTCCCAAAGGTATTTACATAATTTGAAACTTGTACCCTACATAAAACAAATGTTCGTAACATTCTCCCCCTCAAGTTTCAAAAGGTATTTCCTTCATGCCAATAATATAGTTGAATCTTTGAAGCTTTGGTCCATCCAAGGATTTGGTGAAGATATCTGCAACTTGATCCTTTGTTCCCACAAAAGAAACTTGTACTTCATTGTTTATGGCCTTCTCTCGAACATAATGATAGTGAACCTCTATATGCTTTGTTCTAGCATGAAAAATAGGATTTGAGGTCATATGAATGCTACTCAAGTTATCCCCATATATCAGTGGTACATCAACCTGCACATTCAAGTCATGAAACAACTTTTTAAACCACATAACCTCAGTAGTAGCCAATGCTAAACCTCTATACTCAGCCTCTGTAGAAGATAAAGCAACTGTAGGCTGTTTCTTTGAACTCCATGTTAATTTCTTGTTTCTTGCTATTACCACATATCCACTTGTGGATCTTCTCTCATCTTTGCTTCCAGCCCAATCTGCATCACTAAAGACTTTAAGAGTTAGATCAGCATCATGACTATAAAATAATCCTTCGTTCATGGTACCTTTCAAATACCTAAGCACTCTTTTCGCTGCATGCATATGAGGTACTCTAGGTTCATGCATAAACTGTGACAATACTCCCACTGCATAGCGTATATCAGGTCTAGTTTTTGTTGCATAAATCAAAGATCCTACCATGGATCTATACACATTCATATCATTCAACTCATGACCTTCCTTTGCACTCAACTTTACATTACATTCCATTGGAGTAGAAACAAATTTACATTCCTGCATACCAAACCTTTTCAACATATCACATATATACTTTCTCTGTATCAACCACATACCTTCATCGCCATACACAATTTCAATCCCAAGAAAGTATCTAAGCAAACCAAGATCTGAAATTTTAAATTCCTTTCCCAAATTACCTTTTATCTCATCAATTGCTTTTGCATCATTCCCTGTAATCAACAAGTCATCCACATAAATGCATACATAGACACACATGCCATCTACATGTTTTACATAAAGTGAAGGATCAGCATGACTTGCTGTGTATCCTTGCAGCATAAGATACTTTACCAACCTTGCATTCCATGCCATTGGTGCCTGCTTAAGACCATACAATGCCTTCTTTAACCTACATACATGATTAGGACATTTTGCATCCACATAACCATCTGGTTGTGACATATACACTTCTTCATTTAACTCACCATTAAGAAAGGCATTCTTTATATCGAGTTGATATATATTCCATCTTTTACTTGCAGCTAAAGCCAACAAAGTTCTCACCGTTGCCATGTTTGCTACTGGACTAAATGTTTCCTCATAGTCGAATCCTTGAGTTTGATTATATCCTTTTGCTACAAGTCTAGCCTTATATCTTGACACACTACCATCACTATTTCTTTTAATCTTAAAAAGCCACTTGCAACCAATTACCTTTTGCTTTGGTGTCTTTGGAACTAAATTCCAAGTCTTGTTATCCTGTAGTGCTTCCATTTCTTTGCTCATTGCTTTCTCCCACTTCTCATCTCCTTTTGCCTCATCATAACATGTGGGTTCATTTTCCTGCTCAACTTTTGTCATAAAAGCATAATGAGTATTCATGAAAGATTCATACGTATACCTTTGAGGTTGCTTACTCACTCTTGAAGTTCTTCTTACCTCCAACGTAGATGCTCTTCCTTTCTTATTAGGAACCTTTGATGATTCTCCATAGTCACATACATCACTAATTTTTCCTCTCCTTCATCATTAACTTCAACAAGTTTGAGTTTACCTTTACTTTTAACACTAGGAGGTGAATCTTGCCTTAATCTTCCATTGAAAGGTAGCTCTCTTTCTTCATCCAAACCGCTTTTCTCCTTACTTAAACTTCTTGTGGGCTGAGGTGAGCACTCATCTCCTTCACCTGTATCTTCTTCATCTCCATTTATGACCTGCAAACTTTTCTTATCTACATACCATGAAAGTGATTCATCAAAATTTACATCTCTTGAAACAACCACCTTATTGGTATGAGGATTATAACATCTATATCCTCTTTGAGTATCTGCATAACCAATAAATATACACTTTTCTGATTTCACATCAAGTTTTGATCTCACTTCACTAGGTACATGTACATAACATACACAACCAAATACTTTCAAATGACTTACACTTGGTTTCCTTCCATGCCATACCTCATATGGTGTCAAATGATGAACTCTGGCAGTAGGTACTCTATTCATAATGTACACACTTGTGCTAACAGCTTCAGCCCAAAAAGAATTAGGCAAACACATATCATTTAGCATGCTTCTAGATACTTCTGCTATGATTTTGTTTCGTCTTTCTGCGACTCCATTTTGTTGTGGAGTATACTTGCATGTAACTTCTCTTTTGATACCTTCATCATACAAAAATCAGTAAAAGCTTGAGGGAAATACTCTCCCCCTCCATCGGATCTTAGCTTCTTAACATATCTTCCTGTTTGGTTCTCGACAAATGATTTAAAATTTTTGAAACAATCAAAGACTTCACTCTTATGTTTAATGAAATACACAAATGTCATTCTACTATGATCATCAATGAATGGTACATAGTACTTATTACCAACCAAGGATGCCTCTTTAGTAGGACCCCATACGTCCGTGTGTATAAAGTCTAGCAATCCACTGCTTACATAGCTTGAATGCTTGAAAGGTTGTTTACTCTGCTTACCCATTTGACATGCTTCACAAAAATGCACCATATGTTGCTTAGTAAGATCAGGTAATCCTTCAACAATCCTCTTCTTTGATAGCTCCTTTAACCTATGTACATTCATGTGTCCAATCCTTTTGTGCCATAGATCAAGCTCTGCTATTCGATGCATACCATAAGAGAAATAGTTTGTATGATTTGGGTTTACCTTGAATGTAAACAATCTACCTTGTTTTTGACCTCTAGCAATTAACCTCCTTTGCTTTGGATCCTCAATGAAGCAACCTGCATGATTAAATCTTATTTGCAAACCTTTTTCTACCATTTGACCAACTAACATCAAATTCTTAGTGATCGTTGGCACATAAAGTACATCCTTCAAGCAATTTGTCTTGATCTTATCCTGCATAACGACATCTCCAACTTGCATAATCTTATGTGTTGTATCATCTCCTGTTTCAACATGACCTTTACATGAAGGATTATGCATATTAGAAAACCATGAAGCATCATGAGACATGTGATTAGAATAGCCACTATCTACATACCATACATCGCTATTGCAATTCATCTTAGTTTCTACATTCATCATAAGAAGAGAATCATAATCGCCACCCTCGGTTCACATGATGTCTCATGGTCAGACCAGAATATATCCATCTCCTATTTTGTCCACAATTCATTTGCCTCATGTTGGTCTTCTCAAAACCACAGGCTTGCTTTTGTTGATCCATTTCTTTAACGAAGATAAAAGCAGATTTGGGATCGACTTGGCTGTGCCACACTATTGGGGCACCAAGCGAACTCGTAGCACTCTCTATGAGATGTGCTAAGCCAATTCCCGGCAAACGCACCAGAATGTTTAGCCTCTAAACCCAAGGGGAAGTGTCTTACACACGCTTATATTTTGCTTAATTTCCTTGTATTCTTCATTCCCACCTGCAAGGTTTGGCATCGACACAATTTTTTTATGTTCCTTCACCAGCAAAACTAAAGAAGACAAAAAAGCATTATATCTATGGTTTATTGCTATATCACCCCAGAAAGGGGTTTTACACGTTCATATGCTCATGATACCTCTGATTCAAGAAATAGCTCTGTATGTAGCAGTAGCCCACCTGTACAATCTCTTAATCTACATGTAAAATAGAAATGGCTTATATGGCACAAACATGTCACAGGTACTTGATGCTGAACAGCCTTGCAATGCTATAAGCTCTCAAAAAGTCCTATGATGATTGCTTTGAGAACTACACAACTGGTCTGCAAAAGAATTACACAATTTTCAGCTAAAAGACCTTTGCACTCCCAAATTCTTATCACTAGGTGGCGTTTGAAGACTATACCTGAAAGAACATATGCTACCAAGATCCACAGAATACAATAGCATGGTGTAACATGAATATGCTAAATTTAGAAAAAGGTAAAGAATCAAATCCAAGAAAGAGAACCATGATCAATGGATGGTGGGGGACAACCACGTGTTGGCATGGGAGGACGTTGTGCATTCAAATCCTGCATCCATGTGTCCTCAACAAGCCTTTCTGGAGAACTAGCTAGTGATCCTAATGGAGGCAACAGATGTCTTAGTTTTGGTATTACAATCAAATCTCGGCCAAGCACCAGGATCGCACCAGCATTATTTGCAGTACCACAATAATTTGTAGCAGAGAACAGAGTAATCAGATGCCCGTGTGCGAAGCGCTCAAACCCATCCATCACACATTCGTGTGCTCTAATAATCAATTAGAGGTCATTGTTCTTGCAAAATTCCAGAACCCTATCAGGCCCGAAAGTGACCAAACTAGGCCCACATGCATTTGGTCGCAACCCCTCTACACTGTCATTTTCTGTTGGATCAGACAAGTCAGCACACAATGTCATGGGCTTTATGCTAAAGCCCATACCATAGTAAGTCCATAAGTACCACTGATCCAATCTCCATTGTAATAGGACGTTGTAAGTTCTCAATTTGCCTCACATGGCTGATGGACCATCCAATTCCACCATGCATACAGATGATCTTGTTCTCTATTACTGCGACCAAGGGCAACCAATCAAACACTTGGTTGACACGTCTCCATACAAAAATCCCTTATGTTTCTCCCAGCCGTTCAATGCACTCAATCCGAAACCCAAAAAGAGCATTAATATCTGCTGCTTCATGATTTCCTCTTATCAGATGAACATTGCAGGGATATTCAACCTTTAGAGCCAAAAGCAGAGTAATTGTTCAAGACTATGTTGGCCTCGGTCCACATAATCACCAAGGAACAAGTAATCGATGCACCTTACTGCCGAGCCTGCACCCTCCTTCCCGCAAGAATCATGAGAGGCCTACTGTCCGAATCCAGCTCTATCCCTCCCCCTTTTCGCGTGGCAAGATGAAACAGCCGTCCTCTTTTTTCTATTAGAGAGAGGAGTCCTCTGCTAACCACATAAGATTTGTGGAAGGACTAAGTGCTACCGATCTGTTGCTTTGAGACTTAAGTATCATAGTAAGAGACATCAGATAAGCACAATGGTACGAATAATGAAGAAAACTTCCGCCTGAATGTCTACACCAATAGGTAGTCACAAAAAATGAATCTCCCTCTTTGATGACCTTTTGCATTGACGTGCTTTCCCACCCATGATGGCATTCCCATAAACTTTTCCCCAAATTCTTCTTCTTACCACTATCTCTTTCATGAGCTGGCTCCTGAAGAAACCAAGATCTCCCATCAGCAGCTGTACCTCATCTCTCTTTCGCCTCATGACTCCTTCCTTCCGCCCCACTTCATCCAGCCTTCTGCGCTTAAGGGAATGCCCCTCCCCCACCCAAACTGACCTGGAAGACGAAACTGCGGAGCTGCTACTACTCACCAGGTCCTTCTTTGTGATCCTCGCTCCCTTTTTCTCTGATAGGTTTTTGTTCAGTCTTTAGATGCACCCTCCTCACTTGATATTAATTTTAATGGCTTTGCATCCATTACTAAAGAAGACCCCTCTGTGTGGGAGACTGCAGGTTTATTGTGCAGATTGCAATCAACTTTGTGCCTCCATTCTTTTGCACCTTAGAAGTTTTGATTGTAGATCCTTATCAACAATTGAAAATTGATGTAGAGACTAGTGCATGCCCAAAATATGCAGTCCATCCCTCTCTTTGGGCATCCATTGCTCTTGCTTGAGCCAAATGATAGAACTCACCCTACATTGCAAAATGAGTCGATTGATACGTTTATGGTTTTTCTCCAAGGCATACCACAATGAGTTCCAATACACAGTGAAAACTTGTGAGTTCTCTTCAACCTTATCCACTGCCAAATGACTTCCCAGATTCCTCATTTACCCATATTATTTATTCTCCATGGACTTTAGTAGCCTTCCTCTATACATGTTGTATTGCACCATGTCAAAGTTATTACTTGGTTTACTTGTTTGTATCCAAGGTCGTCCTCGAGCAGCTGATTAGTCTGCTAAACAAAATGAGATTTGGCCCGATATCAAATTATGTGAGATGTTGGTGTTGCGAGCAGGTGGGGCATATAGCCAAATATTTCCCTCGCATATGCACCCCATTTGATTTTGTCCCCACATGTGAGGACTGCGGGAAAAAGCGGTTATGTGAGCACATGTGTAGCTCAAAAGAAGTGAATGTCAGAAAGGTTGCAACAAATGGACCTGATAGGTGTGTATCTTCTCTATATGTGGAGGTTGACAAGAGCGGAGTTACTTCGTCGACAGAGACCGTGAGAGCAAGTGAAAGCAAGGACACGGGATCTCATGACCGAGACTTGGTAGAACTCGTAAAGAGCCTGGAATGCCAAGTCAATTTGCTTCGGGTAGAGCGGGATAGCGAGAGGACAAAGGTAGAAAAGCTTGAGGAAATTCAAGCGAGGTTAGGAAAGGTCGTCGCGAAATGTGTAGAACAGTTGCAAGTTGTTGAGAATAGAAACAAGGAGTTGAAAGTGAACAAAAGCTTGAGGGAAGGCCTTGCAATTTCTGAGCATGAAAATGTGGTCTTAGACCTAAGAACCGGCTTGATGATAGCCGATTGCCATACCGTTGCGATCGAGGAGGATTCCCCTAAATATGATGATGACTTGGCACAGAGAGTCGACTGAATGGAAAAGGAGATCGAGAAATTGTGAGAGATGACTGGTAGATATGATGACCAAGCGGGTAAGGTAGTGGAAGAGTTCCACCTGGAGTTAGAAAGAATGAAAAGTGTCCAAGCAGAGAGCGATGAGAAAGCGAGACAGATAGAAAAAGAGAATGCAAAGCTGAGTAGCAAGCTCGGTAGGTGGATGAATCGGAAAGACGATGAGATGCGAGGACAGGTAGAGGACCCGAAAGTAGGAAAAATGATGGAAGAGTTGAAAACGGTGTTGGATAGGTTGGATGCATTTGGAACGGAGTTAGAAAGAACGAAGAATGAATTGTCGAAGAAGGTAGATGATCTGGATGAAGAAAATATGAGTAGGATTTGGGAGGAAAGATCGATTAGAGAGGAAGTCGAGAAGTTGACTGCTCGAGTTGAGAAGAGGGAGGTTGTTCCCCTCGGATCTGAAAAAAAGATGAGAGATCTAGATGAAAAGATGGAGCAAATATGGAATCGGTTCCGAGGCATCGATTGTGACTTGTTCCAATATCAGAGTGATATTGAGCACAACAAACAAGGATTAAGAGACCTAGCGATGAGGCTTGAGGCACTAAGAGGTACAACGGCTAATGGTAATTTTCAAGGTCTTTTATCGGGTCAGGTGGAAGCTCTACGAGGCAGAGGTTGGAGATGAAAAAGAAATAGACGAGGCGATGGATGTCGGTAGGGACAACTTAGGTCTGATTAGGGTTTGCTTCGTGGGATTGCGAGTCAGAGATGTGAGGACGGATGGATCGAGTTGGTTGTACGCTTAGGACTGAAGTGACACTCTTTGAGGTTCCAGGTCGATGAGGTGGTTAGTATGTGCGGGTTTTGCGAGGACGTGTTGACCAAGGCATTAGTGGCTGGATTTTGGCTTGAGTAGCGGCAGAGAGGAGATGTGTCCTCATCGGGATGTCCACGGGGAGATATGTGTGTGTGTGTCGTGATTGGTTGGGTTGGGAAAAGGTCCTTTCTTTTGTCTCCTAGTTCTCGAGATGCGAGAATGAAAAAAAAAAACAAAAGGGAAAAAATATATGTTTATGTATGTGTGCATGTGGCTACACGCCTATGTGGGCCGATAGGTGGGTGGACCCACTTTGGCCGGGTGGTCAAAGCCACGAACCGACGTCGGTTTCGCATAGGGCTAGCCGTCTGTGTGTCGCGCGCTGCGTAGGGTTGGTAGATGGGTGGAACAAACTCGATCGGGTGGTCGAGTCCACGAGTCGCATCCAGCTTCGGGGTAGGCCGGCAAGTGTGAGTATATGTGAAAAAAAATGATGAAAAAAAAAAAGAGAAACATGTGAAAAAAATGATGAATGAGACGAATTCCTCGCTCGAGGGGGAACAAAAGAGAGGTGAGAGAGCATGATGCTCGGATGGGAATATGTGTTTGTGTTTGTGGGGATATGGGAATGTGTGGACTCCTAATGAGGCATGTCGAATCGAAGCTTAAGCTCGGCTAGGGTTTCGTCTGCTACGTGTCCGTGGAAGACTTGGACTCGAGAGATCCAAGCGTGCTAGTTACTTTGTTCGTCTGCGAACTCTCGGGAGGTGCTCATTTTGGTTCTTAGGTTGTGCAACTACTTACGATATCCTGAAGCATGTTGACGATGAGCAATCGTGTCAGGGTGAGCTCCTGTTAGGCTTGAGACGTCTTTGTCACGTGCCCATCATTTTCAGAAAGGTGGTGGTGACCTAGCATAGGATCTAGTCGATGAGCAAGCAAAAACAAGAGATAGATAGGAAGGTAAGTGGGAATAGAAAACCCTAGGTAGGAAGGAAATAGGAAATGGGCAAGAGAACTCGGTTAGAAATGAGACAAAGGAATCAGCAAAACGATCGTGTGACCGAGAAAAGTATCGAAAACGGAACCCGAAAATGGTTTTTGATGGTGTGTGTAGAAAGTGTGTTGATATGTGGAGTAGAGATTTGTGACGTGTTGAACGAACAATTTAGAAGAGTGACGAGAGGGAATGTGGATGGGCTTTTTGCTTGCATGTGTGTTGTGCGTGACGAGAATGCATGTGTGATGCGGGATCATGATGTGTGTGCTGAGTATATATGTGTGATGTGGATGAAGGATATGATTGTCTTTTCATTTTGGTTGTACATATTGTGATTTGATGAAGAAAGGTTCTAATGTTTTAATGAAGTTTGCAGAGAGGTGGACATGTTGATGAAGATGCGAGAGGATGGACAAAGATGGTAAGTGGAATGATTGGATTTTGGTACTAACCGTTGATTGTATGAGGGTGGTTGCAGGTGCTACATTGACGAAGAAGAGACTAGGCATGCTAGATAAAGATTTGTATTTGATTGAGTGATGAGCAAATGTTGGATGATTTGAGTGCAGGAACATATTAGGCTCGTCGGGGACGACTTCGCAAGTAGAAGGGGGGAATATGTTAACTGTATCATTTGTTGGTTTTCATGCACGAGCATGCTTCCTGTTTGCAGATTATATGTTGATTGCAGGTATCCTTTTGGGGTTCATTAATGGGGACTTTGCAGGTTAGGAAGGAAAGGATCATCACCTATGTGGGCATGTCAAGAATGCTCTACATTGGCTCAACAGATACAAGGGGAGTGCTCCAGATTAGCATGGAAAGTTCCATTTTTTCTTCTTGAGGTTTCTAACGACCATTGGTACAAAGAAATATATATGAATGATTCGAGAGATTTGTGGCACTCAAGGTGGTGGCCTATCAAAATCCTACTGTTTATTTTGGTTATGATCAGTCCATTGTTGTTCCACCTACTTCCATCCATTATTATGGTTGGTTGTGAAAGAAGACGTTTCAGTGCTATCGTACACCTATGGTCATCACAACAGCAGGTGGTATGGTCGCCCTTGCAAGGCAGGTGTCAAGAGTTAAAGGATAGGAACAGCACCGGGGTGTGGGAGGTGCTCGTCAGTACACACGCGGTAGCTGGATTTTTTTTATTGTGTTTGTCTTTGGGATTTTACGTGTGTAGGAGGGCGGCCGAAAGAAAAGAATATGAATTGTCAGGGGTCAGAGTGTCAGGGGAGTGGGTGACTAAAGAGAAAAGAAGGGAAAATAAAAATTTTTTTGGGGGGGCTGTCTTTCTCTCTCGCGGGGTCGCCCTCTAGTTTGCTTCTTCTCATTTTGCAGGTATGGGAGCTCTCAGCAGCTCATGGGGGGTTCCTCAGAGACGGTGCTCTTCAACTCCCTGTCTTTTTTTCATGAGTTAGCTGAACAAGGGGAGGGAAGGTCTGGTCTTTCAGAGTGGTTTTCTCTCTCGCAAAATCAACAAGAGTGACGAGGAGAGGGCCGACAGCTGATCGATCTGTGGTACTACTTTTATGAATGCTATGTTGCCATCGGGGACGCGCTTGCTACAACCCGTAAAGACTACGGAATTGTATGTTAAAGGTTGGTTGCTTCCTTCCGACCTTCAGAGAATTCGCTTCCCATTTTGCTGTAGCTACAGAGGGAGAACCTGAACCTCGAGAAGAAGAAGGGCACCCAGACATACATGGGAGATAAGAATTGAGGGAGCCTTCATAATACTCTGGTGATCGAAAAATCTTGCATTTAAGAAATCTCATTTTATTTAGCAGACTAATCAGCTGCTCGAGGACGACCTTGGATACAAACAAGTAAACCAAGTAATAACTTTGACATGGTGCAATACAACATGTATAGAGGAAGGCTACTAAAGTCCATGGAGAATAAATAATATGGGTAAATGAGGAATCTGGGAAGTCATTTGGCAGTGGATAAGGTTGAAGAGAACTCACAAGTTTGCACTGTGTATTGGAACTCATTGTGGTATGCCTTGGAGAAAAACCATAAACCTATCAATCGACTCATTTTGCAATGTAGGGTGAGTTCTATCATTTGGCTCAAGCAAGAGCAATGGATGCCCAAAGAGAGGGATGGACTGCATATTTTGGACACGCACTAGTCTCTACATCAATTTTCAATTGTTGATAAGGATCTACAATCAAAACTTCTAAGGTGCAAAAGAATGGAGGCACAAAGTTGATTGCAATCTGCATAATAAACCTGCAGTCTCCCACACAGAGGGGTCTTCTTTAGTAATGGATGCAAAGCCATTAAAATTAATATCAAGAGAGGAGGGTGCATCTAAAGACTGAAAAAAAAACTATCAGAGAAAAAGGGAGCGAGGATCACAAAGAAGGACCTGGTGAGTAGTAGCAGCTCCGCAGTTTCATCTTCCAGGTCAGTTTGGATGGGGGAGGGGCATTCCCTTAAGCGTAGAAGGTTAGAAGAAGTGGGGCTGAAGGAAGGAGTCAGGAGGCGAAAGAGAGATGAGGGACAGCTGCTGATGGGAGATCTTGGTTTCTTCAGGAGCCAGCTCATGAAAGAGATAGTGGTAAGAAGAAGAATTTGGGGAAAAGTTTATGGGAACGCCATCATGGGTGGGAAAGCACGTCAATGCAAAAGGTCATCAAAGAGGGAGATTCATTTTTTGTGACTACATGTTGGTGTAGACATTCATGCGGAAGTTTTCTTCATTATTCGTACCATTGTGCTTATCTGATGTCTCTTACTATGCTACTTAAGTCTCAAAGCAACAGATCGGCAGCACTTAGTCCTTCCACAAATCTTATGTGGTTAGCAGAGGACTCCTCTCTCTAATAGAAAAAAGAGGACGGCTGTTTCATCTTGCCACGCGAAAAGGGGGAGGGATAGAGCTGGATTCGGACAGTAGGCCTCTCATGATTCTTGCGGGAAGGAGGGTGCAGGCTCAGCAGTAAGGTGCATTGATTACTTGTTCCTTGGTGATTATGTGGACCGAGGCCAACATAGTCTTGAACAATTATTCTGCTTTTGGCTCTAAAGGTTGAATATCCCTGCAATGTTCATCTGATAAGAGGAAATCATGAAGCAGCAGATATTAATGCTCTTTTTGGGTTTCGGATTGAGTGCATTGAACAGCTGGGAGAAACAGAAGGGATTTTTGTATGGCGATGTGTCAACCAAGTGTTTGATTGGTTGCCCTTGGCCGCAGTAATAGAGAACAAGATCCTCTGTATGCATGGTGGAATTGGACGGTCCATCAGCCATGTGAGGCAAATTGAGAACTTACAGCGTCCTATTACAATGGAGACTGGATCAGTGGTACTGATGGACTTACTATGGTATGGGCTTTAGCATAAAGCCCATGACATTGTGTGCTGACTTGTTTGATCCAACAGAAAATGACAGTGTAGAGGGGTTGCGACCAAATGCACATGGGCCTAGTTTGGTCACTTTCGGGCCTGATAGGGTTCTGGAATTTTGCAAGAACAATGACCTCCAATTGATTATTAGAGCACACGAATGTGTGATGGATGGGTTTGAGCGCTTCGCACACGGGCATCTGATTACTCTGTTCTCTGCTACAAATTATTGTGGTACTGCAAATAATGCTGGTGTGATCCTGGTGCTTGGCCGAGATTTGATTGTAATACCAAAACTAAGACATCCGTTGCCCCCATTAGGATCACTAGCTGGTTCTCCAGAAAGGCTTGTTGAGGACACATGGATGCAGGATTTGAATGCACAACGTCCTCCCACGCCAACACGTGGTTGTCCCCCACCATCCATTGATCATGGTTCTCTTTCTTGGATTTGATTCTTTACCTTTTTCTAAATTTAGTATATTCATGTTACACCATGCTATTGTATTCTGTGGATCTTGGTAGCATATGTTATTTCAGGTATAGTCTTCAAACGCCACCTAGTGATAAGAATTTGGGAGTGCAAAGGTCTTTTAGCTGAAAATTGTGTAATTCTTTTGCAAACCAGTTGTGTAGTTCTCAGAACAATCATCATAGGACTTTTTGAGAGCTTATAGCATTGCAAGGCTGTTCAGCATCAAGTACCTGTGATATGTTTGTGCCATATAAGCCATTTCTATTTTACATGTAGATTAAGAGATTGTACAGGTGGGCTACTGCTATATACAGGGCTATTTCTTGAATCAGAGGTATCATGAGCATATGAACATGTAAGACCCCTTTCTCGGGTGATATAGCAGTAAACCATAGATATAATGCTTTTTTGTCTTCTTTAGTTTTGCTGGTGAAGGAACATAAAAAATTTGTGTCGATGCCAAACCTTGAAGGTGGGAATGAAGAATACAAGGAAATTAAGCAAAATATAAGCGTGTGTAAGACACTTCCCCTTGGGTTTAGAGGCTAAACAGTATGTACACACGTACATACATACTCCCACAGGTGCATACATATGTGTATGCATACAAGCATAAATACATCAGTATACACACACACATAAACCCCCCCCCGCCCCACACACACACATACAAACATACACACACGTGCGTGCACACACACACACACACATACATACATATATATATATATATATATATATATATATATATATATATATATATATATATATATATATATGTATGTATATATATATATATATATATATATATATATATATATATATATATATATATATATATATATATATATATATATATATATATATATATATATATATATATATATATATATATATACATACATACATACATACATACATACATAGATATACATACATACACACACACACACACATATATATATATATATGTATGTATATATATATATATATATATATATATATATATATATATATATATATATATATATATATATATATATATATATATATATATATATATATATATATATACATACATACAAACATACATACATACATACAAATATACTGTTGGCAAACATATTGTTGGCAGTAGTCAAAGCACCCAAGGACTCACAAGACAAGGAAGCCAGAGAAGGGAGCCAGAGCAGAGAGAAGGCACAAGCAGACAAAGTAGTCAACGAAGATCTGGCAAGTAGGCCATTCAAATTTTTCCAAATCAACACCCTCATAATAGTGATTCTCATCACTAAAAATCATTGTAAATACCATTTCACCTTATTGTAACTCCATTTTGTGCAAGGCAAGGAGTCCTCGAGCTTGAGGAGTATTAAGTATCATCGTACCAATTTTCATGATTTTGAGACTTCGTTTGGGCCCTCAAATAGGCCCTAGAACCTAATTTTTAACTAGGCTGGACACTAGGTCTGGACAGGGCCAAAGGCTAGTCAAAAACTATAAATAGAGCTAGAGAGCTCATTTTTGAGGTTGGATTGTTGTAGAATTGAACTTGTAAGAGCACTCTTGAGTAATCTAAAAGAATTCCATTGTCTCCCTCCTTGTTCTTGTCTTGTGTGCGCGTGTATGTGTATGTGTGTGCATGTTTGTGTGCTTCTCACTCACACATTTGTGCCTTCACTTGCTCGAGGTCTTCATACCATCCTCATGTCTTCCCGGATTGACATTAAAGGAGTTGCTACTCATTACTGAGCTACACCAAATTTTGGCACCGTTGTCGGGGATCGAGCTTTGAGGACGAGCGTGTGATGGTAAAACGTAGAGTTGAGGTGTTGGAGTCATAGGTATTTTCTTCACTTTCATCTATTTTCTTTTGTTTTCTTCATCACCATCATCATCATCACCATCTCCCACCTCCATCTCCATCATCGGGAAAATTTCAGTTTTTGGTCATATCACCATACCCATGCCATTCCCCTCATTTCACTTGTGAGAGAGAGCGAGAGAGCATTTGTGTGCTTGTGCTTTTCCGTGTTTTTTTGAGATTTTCTATAGGAATCAGCATCCACAGTAGCTGTACCAGCTTCATCAGGTAAAAATTTTGATTGTGCAGGTCCCGAGGCGTTGACCTCTATCAATTGCGACCGATGAAAAAATGAACCTTTTTGCAAAACTAAGTGCATAAACATGATCTCTAGGCCAAGGGCATTCTAAAAGTGTGTTTAAAATTTTCAAATTCCTCTATTTTCTGTCAATCACGATTGATCTGTCAATCAGGATCGGCAAACGACGACGGACACCTGCCGATGGACTCGTCAATCGCGACCGACACATCGATCGCGACCGACAGAGTCAACGACTGACTGACCACGATTGATAGAACTTATGTGCACCACGTGTCAATCGCGACCAACCTATCAGTCGCGACCGACCCATCAATCACAATCGACAGTCCCGACGGACCTGTCAATCGCGTCTGACCCAGTCAACGATTGTTTGACCACGACCGATAGAACCCTCGCGACGGACCTGTCAATCGCGATCGACCCATCAATCATGACCGATAGAGTCAACGATCCTTTGACCACGGCGGACTGAATTTTCGGGCCACGTGTCAATCGCGATTGACCCATCAATCGCCACTGACAGCCACGACGGACCTGTCAATCCCGACCGACACGTCGATCGCGACTGACATATCAATCGCGATTGACAGACCACTCGATCGCGATTGACGGGCAAATTCGGCCATTTTTTAGGGCAAAGATATTTGGTCCATTTTTGGCAATTATTTGGGGAAACATTAAGGGTTTATTAGTGCATTGTGAGGTCGCTACACAAAGTATTTTGAGAAGTCCTGTTTGTCTGTTAGCCTATTGGGACCCTGTTTTAACCCTAGAACCCTGAACGGTCATAACTTTCTCTTATGAAATCCGTTTGCTGTGATTTTTGTTTTGTTGGAAAGCTCGTGGGGAGTACAACCAAAGCTTCCACTGGTTACTTACGGTAAAATTAATATCAGGATTATTAGATATACTATTTTAAAGTGACCATACCTAGGGGAAAGAAAAACTAAGGGATCTTTAGAATTGTCTTCCATAAAGCCAAAAAAACAGTTTGATCTCTGAATTGCTTGAATGAACATGGTTTATTGTGTCAATTGAATTTAAGTCTTGAGCTAACTTTGGGACTTTTTTAGGTCCTTTGAGAGCATCAAAGGGTACGCGAAGCAAGAGTAAGTGCAAGCTTGGAAATACGCTTCTTGGGCACACAAGGACAACCAAGGAGAGAAACTAAAGGTTGGGAATTCTCAACACCCTCTGTCAATCCCTAGCTTAGGCTAAGTACGGATAGAGATTTTGATCAATTAAGGTTACGTTAAGCACGACCAAGTCCAAGAACTTTAATCACTCAAGTGCAAGTACAAAGAGATTACATTTGCGAGACAACCTAAGGGAAAAGAAATTAAATCAAGCGACCAAACTCAAGTACGATAAAACTTAAGTGTTCCTTGCGACGAAGATTGATTGGACAAGAAGTGACATCCTAAGGAAAATTAAAAAGAACAAGTGATTAATACAAAAGAATTCAACAACGAAAATTGTACTTGGGAAATTTGGGATTATTCAGTTGGGCTTATGAACCTTAGATCAGGACGACACCTAGGAAGAGATAGACAGAGTCTTAGGTCTTCAGAGGCTAGTGTCAATCATACTGCTAGGTCTTGGGCCCAGCAGTTGAGCCACTATTCACGCTACCCTATCTCTGAAACTAGCGAGTCTGAAATGTCTCATGGTATGGAGAGACCCACAGGAAGTTCAAGCGTGCCATACCTATAGAGGGTTGAATGCCCCTACAAGACGTAGCTGGAATACCTTAAGACCAACCGATTAGGTGCTAGCATCTATGAGGATGGCCTAGGAAGATCTGTGGTCCAGATTAAAAACCCTGACCAACCCATTGGAATTGAACATCCAGCTGTTAAGTTTGAAAATGGAGCATACCTGGACAAAGAAGGAACCATATACGTAGTCACCAGCCATCCAGATAGGATAGATGAATTTGGTAATGTGATCCCAGAAACGGACATAGGAGACCTAGAGCAAGGGAACGTAGGTGGAGAACCTAAAACACCTCGAGGCAAATCAGTTCTTACTAGAATTATCACACTAGAGTGGATTCCCTAGGACAATAAAAGCATAGATCTGCTCTTAAACCAAGAGACCGATGAAGCCTTTTGGAGGTGTAAGCCTAATCAATCGAATGAGGTAGGGACGATCACGATCTATGAACTCAAAGATCCTGATAGCCCAAGAAAAGTGACCTATTTAGACAATACTTCAGAGAGGATCTTTGTGGTGTCAGAACATGGTAGACATGCCTACACTTGGAAGGGTGGATTCATTTTTTCCCAACCAAGATCTAATGTGTCTTTTGGCCACCAAGGATCTGGAACATCCGAAGCTCATGGAGTTCACAGGGACAGAAGTAGAGATAGGCCGGAGGTAAGTTTCGCCAACCCCCTAGGTCGAGAAAGGATGAGAACAGAGACGGATAGAATGGAACCTGAGAGAGCTAGAGCCCCAAGAAACCAAAGAAATGTTGATGAATTCCCTCTACCAAGACCTAGGGAACACCCTAGAACTTCAAGACCTACACAGCTAGTTAAGTCCATGAAGAACTACTTCGATGGCACTAGAGATCCATACGATCATGTGGCTGAGTTTAGGCAAGTCTTGAGAGCTGAGCAAGTAGAGGACCTATTCACGCAGTACAATGACTTTGGCCTAACCCTTAGGAACACCGCTCTGACGTGGTTTCAACCATTAAATGAGAGACACTTCAAGAACATAGACCAACTTCTAGAGGCTTTCATTATTGAATTCTCTAAGAGTGGCATAAGGCATAACACTTCCTCACAGATTCATAGCTTCAAGCAAACCCCTCAAGAGACAGTTAGACTTGCAGGAAGGAGGTTTAGGCAATACCTAGAGAGGTGCCCTATTCTTGAGTTACCCACACCAGCCAAACAAGTGGCATTATTCCTAGATGGACTGTTGAGTGCAAAGTTGAGATCATATGTGTACTTGAAAGACCCCAGGACCATAGAAGAATGTGTACGCATGTGCATCGACATCGAGGATAACCTAGGGGAAGAATTAGAACTTTCAAAAATCTACAAAGATTCACATAGTTCTATTAGCCTCTCTTCCTCTCAATCCACATCTATTGAGGAACTCGCTGAGAAAGTATCTCAAAAACTAGGTGTCTCTAGCAAACAAATTCCAAGATTTGCCCCAGTTAAGCGATGCTATACTTGTGGAGGTGACCATATGGCAACCGTATGTCCCATTATGGCTCAACCCCAAGTGAATCCGAATAGCCAATACAGCACCATAGAACAGAGATACACAAATCACACAGCACAAGATTTCCCATACAATAAGCAAGCGGTTAGGCAAACCTACCCTCAGCCCTATCCACAACAGGGAAGATATCCGAACCAGTATCCACCACAACAGTATACTAGGCCTCAACAAACCTACCAACCACAATATCAGGCCCAGCAGAGACCTCAACCAATGTTAGCCCAACAACTTCCTGCTCCAGCCAATGTGATCCCAGTAAAGTATGCGGTTGCAGAAGAGAACCTTAATAGAGCCATAGTGCTAGTAACACCATTGCTCTCATAAAGTGACCCCAGTGACCATAGCTTTGATTCTACACATATTGATAGCCCACAGGCTTACTACATGCAGTCTCCTAAACATGGGGAGTCCTACTATAGTGAAGAACCGAGTGAACCTAGTTGGGATCCAGAGTATGCAAATATCATGTACACAAATCCCAATCCTAGACCTCAACCTAGACAGGTACGACCCCCATTCTCTAGAGGGCCATGCTACAGATGTCAGGGAAGGAGCATCTCTTAAGAGACTGCCCAAAAAACCCCAATAATATGCCAAAAATCACTCCTATCAATGTTATTGGGTTAGTAGTAGACTCTACAAGAAGTGTAACTTCCACTGCGCCAGTGCAAGTGGTCACCAGAGCTCGGGCACTGCAGCAGAATCAAGGTGTAGGCCAAGAAAAGGGTGCTGAGGTTAGTGAAATTGAGAGCATAGCCAAGAAACAGACGAGGGCATGGAAAGATAGCCGGGAGAGAATGAAAAGACAATGGTCCAAAAAGATGAGCGACTTAGAAGAAAGCATAAGAGAAACAAAATCCAAAATTGTTGAACTCACCTCTCAAACAAACTCTCACATACCACCCCCACCTTCATCCCTATCACCATCTAATCCACCATCTTTGAACCCACCTCAGACAATCCCACCACCCCCTAGAGTAGGATCAGTCCTAGTTGACCCCACTCCTAAAGACATAGACATGATGCTTAAGGAGTATCAGGCAAGAATCCAAGAAGGGCCAAATGTGACGGACCATGACAAATGCTACCCTAGAGCTAACCTAGAGATAGAAAGAACCAAGCTTTGCGTGAAAATGGTAGCATTGGCTCAGACCATGTTTGAAGCTAGTCGTCTCTTCAACTACTCTTGCTCAGCTAAGGCACAATTGCACTTGGATGGACTATTAGAGAAGTTAGAGAGCATAATTGCAAGATCTTCCAAGGAAGAAAACTCTCAAGGGAGAGATGAGGCAAGTAAAAGAATAAGTCCCCCCCAGGAAGCTTATGTGCCTAATTCCACGGAACCAGACACCTCTTCTTCTATGAATCGGTACACACCAGAGTTCCTGCGAGAGATTCAAGAAGAGAAATGGGCTAAAGAAAGTGAAGTCCCTCCTCCCATTGAACTTGTGGATGACGCGCATGATCAATTCCCACAAGATATTCCTTCCATTTATGATGAGCAAGAGAGTACCCAATCTCGAGAGATCAGACTTCGAGTCTAACTCCTTACAGGAGTTGCCCCATTTCACAGGCCCATGGGAAGCAAAGTATTCTTGTATGAGAGCACCCACGGTCATGGTACGAAACGAAGACTCAGTCATACCTAGGAATACGGATGTAGTAAAAAATACTAAAGTGCACTGAAATCTCACTTTAGAAGAGTTACTCAAGGTTAGGCCAGAAGTGTAGAAGTAGAAGAGGATGAAGAAGAGACTCAAGAAGAAGAAGCAGATGAGGAGCATGATCAAGAATACAAAGACACTTCAGAACTAGCGAGTGCCCCAGCATATTCGGCACAAATAAAAAGATTATATGAAACCATGAAGCGAGTCCAGAAACAACACAAACTGTCGCTCGAAACAGGGAAGGTGCTTATGAGCCAAATGTTAGCAGAGGAAGGCGTGGATGAAATGTTTATTGAATCCATGAACCTACACGTAGATGCGGTGGGCTTGGATGAAGCCATTCATTCAGCTATGGCTTATATTCATCGCTTCAAGAAACGGGTGCCTACGCGTCCCATGCGCTCCGGCAAGCAGATTCACATGAATGTATCGACACCAGGAGACACTACACAGACAGAGGAACATCACGAGGCACCACCATCACCACCCCAACCACCTATCACTACACACTTCACTTCACTGCACGACACTACCACCCCAACTTCAACACTCACCACATATGTTATGGGGATTCCTATCTCACCAGGCACTAAATTTGGAGGGAACACAATGCCCACATTTACAACAATATTCACGAACATCACATCCACCCCACCCACGGTCCCCATCTACACATTCACCCACACTTTTGATACCATGGACACATCACCTGCCACAACACCACTCCCTCCCCCCTCTCTACCACCATCTCCCATAGCCCCTCCACCCACATCACCTCTCGTGTCCACTTCAATCACTATCCCTTTCCCCCTCCACATTCCCCTTGCATCCTCCACCTCTCCTGCATTCATAAATGTAAATAACATGTTTTATACATTACATCAGTGTGTACATCAGTTGCAGACAGAATACCAAACCTTGGAAGATCGACATCGCCAAATAACCATGGATCATGAGCAACTATAGAAGAGGCTTGCAGCTTTGGAAGCAGAAAATATTGACCTAAATCAACGCTACACTACGCTCGAGCACGCTCACTAGACCCTTTTGGAAGCTCCCCAACCATCCGATTCCGCTGAAGTTAAAAAACTAACCGCTCTACTAGAACTTTATCAGCCAGAATATATTAAAAGCCGTCGCAACCTGACCCTACTTAGAAAGCACATGGCAACGGCCCTCGAAGAGAACAAGCACCTGCAAAGGCAGAATGAAGAAAATTTAGAGGCAGCCATGGAGGGTTCCCCCCTAGGAGATCGACCTTGAAAGATTCAAAGTTGTGCCATCTGAGACTATGAAGACAATTTTAGAAAGCTATGTGGATCTACTGGACGTGCATGATGAGCTGGGCAAAGAACGGGATGCTCTCCGCCAACAGTTAACGATGCAGGAAGCCCAACCCAACATCACCGATTCTACAACCACTACAGAAGAGGTAAAGGCACTGAGAGAACAGGTCACGGAATTGCAAAGCCAGTTACTCCAATATGAAAGACAACCCTCCCCAGTCATTGAGCCAGAACCAGAAGAATTGGTACCCATTGATGTGGATGAGTCCTATGAAGAGCCATATGTTCCTATGCCAATGTTGGGTGGTCAACAAACCGCTGAGGGATTGGACACACTAGAGGTAGAAGCCCCAGAATGGATGTAGAAACTCGAAAAAACAGCCAATACACATGATGATCGAGTAGCGGTCCAGATTGAGTCCATGAGTAAAATTGAGGACACCATTATCAAATCAGAATATTTCCAAAGTATGTCTCATCACAGATGGATAGGCACAAACGATGATCAGTATGTGCTGTATTGTGTACTCTTGGCAGATTACAACGCAGACATTCAACGACGATGTGGCAAGGCTCCAACCTTTGCCACAAAATTCGGCCCTGATGATATCCCCGAAAGTGCTAAAAAAGGATCCATTCATCAACGTACCTGGCGGCTACGACTCTTAGAAACTTACCCTGAGATGGTTCGAACTTGGAATAACATGCCACTCTTCATTAAGTATAATCCCTGTTATGCTCCCATACTCAGAAGACGCACATGGCTTGAGTTTGCCATCCTTGTGAAGGAGGTCAAAGGCTGTGCAAAGTGGCTCAATTACTTATATCTGACACCGCCACGGGGATAGGCTACAGTGGGCTACATGGTCTCCACCATCCATCACTGAGGAGTCAGAATGCGCAACATCCCAGATGTAATGGCTCAGATGTGCATAAAGATATTCGAGTTAATGCTAGTTACCTTCAGAACCTTCAAAAATATTCAAGATCCACATTTCTCAGGTGTCGGATTCACAACAGGTAACCTTGGCTTGGTCTACGATATGAGTACAACTCCCTCCATCCAGGTGATATATGCATGACACGCACGAATTAAATACCTCCCCGCTTGCTACAAGCAAACATTTGAAGAGATGTTCATTACGGGATTCTGGGAATACCACTCTGAAGTCTTTGTTCCCAAACCCTCCCATCTACTCCACCTCTTTGCAATGGAGCGGACACTACATTCAGAAAAACTGCATGTGCCACATCCGGACGTTCCAAGTCCAGTGGAATGGGATGCACTCCTAACTGATTTAGCACACGGGCTTCGGCTGGAAGAACACCACCTAGCTTGAGACGTGGTTGAATTCTATGTCAAACGCTCAACCAAACAAGGGTCTGTTAGAGATGACAGATGCGAGAGAGGGGGGGTGTTGGCAGTAGTCAAAGCACCCAAGGACTCACAAGACAAGGAAGCCAAAGAAGGGAGCCAGAGCAGAGAGAAGGCACAAGCAAACAAAGTGGTCAACGAAGATCTGGCAAGTAGGCCATTCAATTTTTTCCAAATCAACACCCTCATAACAGTGATTCTCATCACTAAAAATCATTGTAAATACCATTTCACCTTGTTGTAACTCCATTTTGTGCAAGCCGAGGAGTCCTCGAGCTTAAGGAGCTCAAATAGGCCCTAGAACGTAATTTTTAACTAGGCCGGACACTAGGTCTGGATAGGGCCAAAAGCTAGTCAAAAACTATCAATAGAGCTAGAGAGCTCATTTTTGAGGTTGGATTGTTGTAGAATTGAACTTGTAAGAGCACTTTTGAGTAATCTAAAAGAATTCCATTGTCTCCCTCCTTGTTCTTGTCTTGTGTGTGCGTGTATGTGTATGTGTGTGCATGTTTGTGTGCTTCTCACTCACACATTTGTGCCTTCACTTGCTCGAGGTCTTCATACCATCCTCATGTCTTCCTGGATTGACATTAAAGGAGGTGCTACTCATCACTGAGCTACACATACATACATACATACATACATACATACATACATATATACATACATACATACATACATACATACATACATACATACATACATACATACATACATATATACATACGTACATACATAGATACATACATACATACATACATACATACATACATACATACATACATACATATACATATATACACACATACATATACATACATGCCTGTACATACATATATACATACATACATACATACATACCCACACACACAGACACACACATATATATATATATATATATATATATTACACATACACACACACACACATATATATATATATATATATGTGTGTGTGTGTGTGTGTCTATATGTATGCATGTATATATATGTATGTATGTATGTATATCTATAAATATATGTTTATATATGTATGTATGTATGTATGTACTAGAGCTTGACTATTTTCCTATCTTTCATTTTATTTGGTACCAAGGCGTCTTTTTCCAATGGGACATGTGTGTCGTGCATGTTAAGTGCATCTCTTACCTGTTGGAGCTAGAAATCTAGGAAAGCACGCGAATTGCACAAGGAGGAAGAAGAGGCTTGGAGCACAACACACAATACTGAATGTATTACCACTAGAATGTATAAAGATAAGTGACTTGTTAGGGAAATAGGTGTATATACAAGTCGGGGGGAAAACCTCTTAAAGAGGGAAAAAAAGTGCCCTGACAGTCCTAGTGTGTGTTCACACACATCACCACCTAAATATATGAACAAATCCCCCCTGAGAGTGATGCAGTGAACAAGGAGTTAGCGCTCATGTATAAGGAAGTGCCAAGCTATGTGGAATCACTCCACAAAATGAAGTAAGCCCAAATCTTTGTGGAAAGCTTCAAATTTCTCCCTATGTAGAGCCTACGTGAAAAGATCTGCAATGTTCTCTTGCATGGGCACATATGCCAAGCTCATCTCTCCAGTAGAGAACCTCTCCTTGACATTATGATAATGCACCTCAATGTGCTTAGTGCAAGCATGGAGCAGAGGGTTCCTCGCAACTGCCAATGCACTCTGACCATCAGTAAAGATAGTGGTGGCAAAAGATTGATCAACACCCAAATCAGCCATAAGATATCTGAGCCACACACACTCAAGAGTCATTGTGAAAGCTACTCCATACTCAGCCTCACAACTGGAAGTGGCCACAGTATGCTACTTCTTGCTCAACCAAGATATACATGAGCTACCAAGCATGAAACAAAAGCCACTAGTGGACACACGAGTGTCATAACAACCTGCCTAGTTGGAATAAAAAAAAAGCATCTAAATCTGGTAGTAGTGATCCCCCCTTTGGATACAACAATCCAAGTAGCTAGGTACCACTCAAGTAGCAAAAGATGCACTTAACCGCTTGCCAATGCTTGACACCTCGGCAATGCATAAACCTGCTCATCTCTGAGGTAGCAAACTGAATATCTTGTCGAGTAATGCATAAGTAAATCAAGCATCCAACAACTTAGTGATATGAACAACATCAAGTGCATCTTCAACATCATGAAGACTCAATTGTAGACATGTCTCCATAGCAGTGGCAATAGGTTTGTAGTCTTCAAGGCCAAAACGTTGCAATAATGTGTCAATATATTTCATTTGACACAAAGTTATTCTGCCATCAACTTGCATATATTGAATGCCCAAATAATGATGCAAATGCCCTAAATCTGACATCTCAAATGAGCCATGTAGATCAGCCTTAAAATCAGCAATATGCTTCTCATGAGGACCAGTGAGTAGCATGTCATCAACATACACAACAATGATCAGAAGCACATCATTAGCATGCTTAACATATAAGGTGCTCTCAGTTGGACTGTTCTCAAAAGCATGTGCAATTAGGTAGGCTTGTATCTTTTCATACCAAGCAAGTGGTGCTTGTCTCAAACCATATAATGCCTTTTTCAACCTACACACTTGGTTTTCATGCCCTTTCTACACAAAGCCATGGGGCTGAAAAACATACACTTCTTCATGAAAGTCACCATTCAGAAATGTAGTTTTAATGTCCAACTGATATACATTCCAACCATGATGAGCTGCAAGTGCACATATGCTAAACACAGTAGGAATTCGACAAATAGGAGCAAAGGTCTCATCAAAATGAATGCCTCTTTCCTGTGCATAACCCTTTGCAACAAGCCTAGCCTTATACCTGTCAACCATTCCATCACGCTTACACTTCAGCTTGTACACCCACTTAGTGTTAATGGCCTTCTTGTCAGGAGGAAGTCACATAAAGACCAAGTACCATTGTTCATTATAGCATGATATTCTGATTGCATAGCAGCCATCCAATTTTTCAAATTTTGTGCTTCATGAAATGAAACAGGCTCATTCTCATCACAAAGACTAGATGCAGCCATAGCATAGCAATATGATGCAAAGGAGGCACTACGAGAGCTTGAACAAGTATGATATGAAAGAGATGCATCTAATTTGCTATCACACAAAGTCTACACCAACCATTTTGGCATAGTTTTTGCCTCCTCAATATCAGCTCTCTCATTAACAAGTGCATCATGTAAATCTGCATAAAAAATGGAATGATCTACATCATCACATGAAACCCGCAAAGGATGAGAAGTTGCCTCATTAGGACCAACACTAGACTGTCCACCTGTAAAAAGAGGTAGTAAAGTATCATACATGTCTTTAGAACTAACAAATGTCTCCTTAGTACATGAAAGTAATGGCTCAATACCATCTTCCACAAAAACAACATCATGGCTAACCAAAATGCATTTAGTTTATGGATGATATAAACGATCGCTTTTGCTTTTAGAACTATGCCCAACAAAAATACATTTCATTGCTTTATCTCTTCGAGCAAGGCAATCGTCAATTAATGATTACATGAAGCCTAGGAGTGAAGAAATGAAGGAACGATTGAAGCTTAAAGTATGATGTGAAGTGGAGGTTCAGGAAGAGATTATCTTTATACACATGTACATTAATCTTGTAAATACTTCACATATACTTTGAAATAGTGTCGAATCCACACTCATATGGATATACATATATATACTTGTATATATACATGATACATATGAGATATGAGGACTAGATGAGAATTAGATGATTAGACCATAAGTTGAATGTGTAACTTCCATCACATGAACTTGTTATCAGAATAGAAGAAGTTTTCAAGAAATTTCACCTCGATGTTTTTCTTGTTTCTCCTTGTGTGTTTAATCAATTGAGAAATCCTTTTGTGCATGTCTAAGTTTATAGTTGATGCATCTATGGTCGAGTTTTGAGAGTCTAATTGTAATGAGGCTGAGAGAATTGTGTGTAGGAACATTCATATGTGAAACAGGTGATGAGTGACTCATGAAACAAGCACAATCTCGATGGTCAAAGATTTGATCAAATCTCAGTTTAGAGTGTAAAGTTTGTACAAATAAGCATTCAAAATTTGAGTTGGTAGGTAAGCAACCTATGTCTAAAAGAATTTGATCAAATGGGATCTAGATTGTGAGAACCATGTCTTTAGAGTTGCATATGTGAAAGTCACTTATAGAGAAAGCATGTTTCAGACATAGGTTTACTTATTGAAGTAAATCTGATGTTTTCTAAGTTTTTTTGAAGAACTTTCACTTTGAGAAGCTGCATAAAAATTAGATGAATGTTGTTTCAAATGTTCGTAGAAAAATTTAATCATTTCATCAATCAATGAGTGAGTTTTATGTGGTAGATTTTCATGAGTGAAGCCATAGCTCATAGAAGTATTAAGTGTTTATAATTTGGCAAAGATTTCCAAAAAGTGGTAAGGGTCTTGAGCTATGCTTGACATGGAGGTGTTCTAAACTCAAGTATAGCTTTTCTTTTGGAGATTAAACTTCTCCATTAGTGGTATCAGAGTAGGTTCTATCAAAGTTGAAGGAAGGGAAGACCTGTATTGTTGCAGATATACAAAAATTCAACATCTAGAGATTCAAAAGGACAAAGTGTGAAGGAAAAGCTAAAGGGGGACATAGGAGAGTAATCAAAAGGATCAGAATGAGTAAATTTCAAAGCAAAGGTATGTTCATTACTCATAAGGTTGAAGATTTGATAGTACAGGTGAAGAAAGAATGGGAGATAGTCTCCAAATTGAGAAATTGGATAGAGAGAACTATCCATCTTGGTCTATGAGGATGGAAGCTCATCTTATGAGCAAAGATATGATGGGATACATCATAAGAGAAGAATAGAAGCTAGAATTTAAAGATCCTAGTGTTCCAACTAGGGAGGAGCTTGCAGCCTTGAAGGTTTGGATGAAGAAGGATGCTCAAACAAGGAGCATTATCTATATGGCAGTGAATGATTACTTGCTTCCTCACATCAAAGGACTTGAAAGTGAAAGTGATATATGGAATGCTTTGGAGGAGCATTTTCAAAATACAACCAAATCAAGAAAGGCATCACTATGGGCTGAATTTACTACATTCAAGAAGAAAGCCTCACAATTAATATCCGATTATGTGACAAAGATGAAAGACATTGCTGATTCTTTAGGTGCAGTTGATGAAGACATTGAAGAAGATAAATTGGTAAGATAAATCATCATAAGTATGAGATGAGATGAGAAGTGGAAGCCTTTGATACTATCAACTGAACTTTCATTAGATCATTTCACTCTTCATTTGAATCAATTGATAGAACATATGCTAACTTTTGGGCATGATATCAAAGGGGATGCTGATAAGGGTGTAGGTCAAGAAATGTATTCCAAGGATAAGAAGAAGACTAGTAAAGGAAAGCAATAATTAGCTAAAGATGAAGGTACTCAAAGTCAAGAAAATTTCCTAAGAGGAAGAGGAAGTGGCAGAAGTAGAGGAAGAGGCAGAAACAACAAGGATAATATCAAAGCTTGTTGGATATGTGGTAAGAGTAATCATCTAGCTCATGAATGTTGGCATAATAATCAAAGTGTTAGTAGCTTTAACCAGAATTATAATCAAAGAGGAAAAGGTGGAAGAAATTAGAGAGGAAGCTTCAGAGGTAGAGGTAGTAGAGGCTTCTTTGGAAGGAATGGTGGAAGAAGCTTTCAAGGCCAATCTTACAATAACACCTACTAAAAATATGCATCATATCAAAAGGAAGATTCAACTCTAATCATGAATGCAACATGTGAAGTCCCAAATGAAGACCAAAGAGTGTTTTATATTGATTCCGGATGTAGCAATCATCTGAGTGGCAACATTGATTTGATGACTAATTTGGAGAATAAAGTAATTAATCATCAATTCAAACAAGCATTCCATATATCACTTGCATTTTCAAGACCTCTAATGTGAGGTAGCAAGTAGTCATTAACGGCCATATAGATAATGCTCCTAGCTTGAGCATCTTTCTTCATCCAAGTCTTCAAATCTGATAATTCCTCTCTAGTTGGAACACTAGGATCTTTGAACTGAGGCTTTTCTTCTTCACCTGTAATATAACCTATCAAGTATTTGCTCATAAGGTGAGCTTCCATTCTCATTGACCAGTACAAAAGATAAGGTAAAGTCTATTGGATTAGTGAAGGCTAAAGATGGAAGTACTCTTTTGAGTAAGGTTTTGTATGTTCCTACAATTCCAAAGAATTTGATGAGTGTAGGGAAAATTATAGAAAAAGGATATGAGCTGAGGTTCAATAATGATGGAGTTTATGCTGAAGACCCTAACCAAAGGTATAACTAAATTGTTACAAGAAAGAAAGAGGGAGGGCTTTTCACATTGAAAGTACAAGGTAATGTTGGACATGCCTTGTTCACATATGGAGAGCAAAAGATATCTGAATTGGATCTTTGGCACAAGAGGCTTGGAAACCTCAATGAAAGGGGTATTAAAGAGATGATTAATAGTGGTTCAATGCTTGTATTACCTAATGTTGCAGGTCAACACATGACATACAGATGTGAAGCATGTCATTTAGGTAAGGCTCATAAGCAATCATATAATATAAACAAGGTTTCATGTATTTAGAAAGACTTGAATTGGTGCATACAGATGTGTGGGGTCTTTCAAAGGACTTTAGTGTAAATGGTTCAAGATATTATGGCAATTATGTTGATGATGCTACCAAGAAGATCACTATTTATGTGATCAAAGATAATTCAGAAGCACATTTAAACACTATCATGTATATGCAGAGAGGGTTACAAGACAAAACATGAAGAGATTAAGGTCATATAGAGGGGGAGAGTATTTCTCAAATGAATTCTGTGATTATTTGTGGAATGAAAGTATAAAAAGAGAAGTTACTTGCAGATGCTCTCCTCAACAAAATGGTAAAGGGTAAACAAAACTCTTGTTGAGTTTGCAAGATCAATGTTGAATGAGAAGAATTTCCCTAACTATTTGTGGGTTGAGGCTGTAAATACAACCACATACTTGGTTAATAGGCTACCATGTAGAGCTTTGCAAGATAATTCTTCATTTTGCACAAGCTTAGCAGACTCTGTTTTCAGTGTAGATGCCTGTGAAACAACCATTCTAACCTCTTTTTTCTTTGTCTCTTTTGTAGCTAGTTTTGGACAATTCTTTATGACATGATCATTTGCTCTACAGTACTTGCAAAACAATTTTTGCTTTTCTATTTTCTTGTCATCTCTATCATCCTTCTTTGATTGTGCAGAATTTGTAGATTTCTGCTTACTAGTAGATGAGCTCCATTTACCTTTGCCCTTTTGACTAGCCAGGAAAGCTATTGGTGCATGACAACCATCAATTGATGTTTTGGATAAAGGATTGAAGTCAAATATTGAAGAAAAGATTAGCCTATGAAGCTTGAAGATAATGCACATTTAGGAAATGAAGATTTGTATACATATGTACATTAAACTTATAGTTAGCTCACATATACCTTTTGTTATGGTCATGAGCTTGTACATATATGCCTATATATACAAGAAGAAAGTCGAGGAAAGCAAAGAGCATGAAAGAGCATGAAAGATAATGAGAGAGCATGAGAGAGCATGAGATATGAAGAATTAAAAGTTGTAAGAGTCATTAGACATTTTGAGAAATGTAGGAGATCTCTCTCATCATTCAGATGTAAAAATTTTGAGAATAGAAGAAATATAACGCCCGATCTTTTGCTGAGTATTCCTTCTGTGTTTAATCCTTTATGAAATGTGTTTGTATAAGTCTAAGTCTACAGTTGGTTGACCTCTCTACAAGTTTTCAGTTTCTAATTGTGATCAGGCTAAGAGAATTGAGATTAGGAACATTTACATGTGTAAATGTGAAGAAGTGAAGTTTGCAACAGGTGCAAATTTGATGCTAATGATTTGGTTACTTATCCTTCCACAGTCTAAAGTTTTGAGCAAGAAAGCACTCATTCTTCAAGTTGGAAGGTAAGATACCTATGGCTAAAATCATTTGAATAAATGGGTTGTAGTTTGAGAGAACTATGCATTCAAAGTTACATGTGTCAAAATCGACTATAGAGAAGTATAGTTTTAGACATGGGTGGATTGTTTGGATCATTTCTCACGATCTACTGAGACTTTTGAGATGAACTAACTTGGAGAAGGTGCACGGTCTTTAGGCAACACTTGTACAAAGTTTCATAAAAAATTTACACATTTGGATATTCAATGAGTGAGTTATGTGCATCAAACTTTTCTAAGTAGTGAATCTCTTCTTAGTTAGTGCAAATTTTGATAGTTTGGCATTGATCCTCCAAAATTGATCAAGGTTTTGAGTTATTCTTGATATAGTAGTGTTCCAACATCAAGGATAGCTTGTTCTTTTGGGGATTAACACTCTCTATTAGTGGTATCAAAGCAAGAATTGTCAAAATAGAAGAAAGGAGGACCTCAGCTGCTGTAGTCATACAGAAATCAACATTTGAAGGTTCAAAAGGTGACAGCTCAAAGGGAAAGCTTGAGAAGGAGGCCTGAAGCTATCAAGAAGATCAAAGGAACTTCATTCGAAGTAAAGGTACACTTATTCTTCATAAAGCTTGAAGAATTTAATACATAGGTGAAGAAAGGATGGGAGATTCTCTTCAGATAGAGAAATTGGATGGGGAAAACTATCCAACTTGGTCAATGAGGATGTAAGCTCATCTCATGAGCAAAGACCTGATAGGTTACATCACAGCTGAAGAAGAAAAACCACAATTCAGAGATCCTAGTGTTCCAACTAGGGATGAACTCTCAGATTTGAAGACTTGGATGAAGAAGAATGCTCAAGTAAGGAGCATTATCTAGATGGGAGTCAATGACTACTTGTTACCTCACATTAGAGGTCTTGAAAGTGCAAGTGATATTTGGAATGCTTTGGAGGAGCATTTCCAAAACACTACAAAGTCAAGGAAGGCATCTTTGTGGGCAGAGTTTACCACATTCAAGAAGAAGGCTTCTCAATCCATTTCTGATTATGTAGTAAGGATGAAGGATATTGCAGATGCATTAGGAGCAGTTGATGAAGATATTGAGGAGGATAAATTGGTAAGGCAAATCCTCACAGGTTTGAGAGGAGATGAGAAACGGAAGCCATTCATTTTGTCTACTGAATTGTCATTAGATCATTTCACTCTTGATTTGAATCAGTTGCTAGGACATATGCTAACTTTTGAGTAGTATGTCAAAGGTGATGGTGATAAGAGTGCAGGTCAAGTAATGTATTCAAAAGATAAGAAGAAGAGTAGCGAAGGTAAGCAACAATTAAATGAAGAAGAAGGTACAACTAGCCAAGCCAACTTCCTAAGAGGAAGAGGAAGAGGTAGAAGCAATAAAGATGGAGCCAAAGCTTGTTGGATTTGTGGTAAGACAAATCATTTAGCTCATGATTGTTGGCATAATAATCAGAATAATGGAGGATATAGTCAGGACTTTAATTCAAGAGGAAGAGGTGGTAGAAACCAAAGAGGTAATTTCAGAGGAAGAGGTAGTAGAGGTTACTTTAGAAGAAATGCAGGTAGAGGATTCCAAAATCAATCGTACAATAACACGTACTACAGTTATGCTTCATATCAGAAGGAGGATTCAACTTTGATTATGAATGCAACTTGTGAAAGGCAAAGTGAAGACCAAAGAGTCTTCTACATTGACTCAGGGTGTAGCAATCACCTGAGTGGTAATATAGCTTTGATAACTGATTTGGAGAATAAGGTAACTAATCATGTAGTTCAAACACGTGATAATACAAAGCATAATGTGAAGTCAATTGGATCAGTGAAGGCCAAGGATGGAAGTACTCTTCTGAGTAAGGTCTTGTATGTTCCTACAATTCCAAAGAATCTGATAAGTGTAGGCCAAATTGTTGAAAAAAGTTATGAAGTAAGGTTTACTAATGATGGAGTTTTTGTGGAAGATCCTAACAATGGGTATAAACAAATTGTTTCAGGGAACAAAGAAGGAAGACTCTTCACATTGAAGATTCAAGGTAATGTTGGTCATGCCTTGTGTACTTATGGAGGACATAAGATCTCTGAGTTAGATCTTTGGCATAAAAGGCTTGGACATTTCAATGAAAGAGGTATTAAGGATATGGTTAACAATGGTTCAATGCTTGGATTGCCTAATGTTGTAGGCCAACATATGACATACAGATGTGAGGCATGTCAATTAGGTAAGGTTCATAAGCAATCATACAATAAGCTTGGAATTATGTATTTAGAGAAGCTTGAATTGGTACACACAGATGTGTGGGGACCATCAAAGGATTTCACTTTAAATGGTTCAAGATATTATGTGATTTATGTTGATGATGCTACCAAGTGGATCACTATATATGTGATCAAAGATAAATCAGAGGTATTCAATACATTTAAACATTATCATGTGTATGCAGAAAGAATCATAGGTCAAAAGTTGAAGACACTAAGGTCAAATGGAGAGCGTGAGTATTTCTCTAATGAGTTAAGTGATTACTTATGGAATGCAGGTATAAAAATGGAAGTTACTTGCAAGTAATCTCCTCAACAAAATGGTGTAGCAGAAAGGAGAAATAGAACTCTTATTGAGTTTGCAAGATCAATGATGAAGGAGAAAAATTATCCAAATTATTTGTGGGTTGAGGCTATAAATATAGCTACATACTTGGTTAATAGGTTACCATGTAAAGCTTTGCAGGGTATGACACCATATGAAGCTTGGTGGGGTAAGAGACCTACCTTAGATCATTGCAAAGTGTTTGGATGTTTGGCTTATGCATATGTGCCATCTTAGTTGAGGCATAAATTGGAACCTAAAGCTGAAAAGTATGTGTTCATTGGATATGATGATAAGCAGATCGGTTATAGGTTGTGGAGTCCATCCACAAAGCAATTCCTTGTATCAAAGGATGTTACATTTGATGAGCAAGGTACTTGGTATGCAGGTACAATCAATAATCATGCAGGTGATGAAGAAGTTTTGAATCAGAAGAAAGGTAAATCAAAGGTTCAGATATTTGATGAAGAAGAAAACAATGAAGTACAAGTTGAAGTTGAAGAAGTGCCAAGGTTTGATCCAGAATGTGATGAACCAGAAACTTCAAGAAGTGGAGAACTCAGAAGGTCATCGAGACACAAATGGCAACCTACAAGGTATAGCTATGACACTTCGTTTTTGACTACTAAAGATTATGCTTATATGGTGAAAGCAAATGAAGCCCCTTCTACATATGAAGAGGCAAAAGGTAAGGAAAATTGGGAGAAAGCTATAAAGGAAGAGTATGATGCATTGATGGAAAATGAGACATGGGATTTGGTCCCTAAACCAAATAGTCAGAAGATCATTGGATGCAAATGGGTCTACAAGACAAAGAGGTATGCAGATGGAAGTGTGTCTAGGTATAAAGCTAGACTTGTTGTGAAAGGGTATGCTTAGACATATGGTATAGGTTATGATGAGACCTATAGTCCTATGGCAAAGATGACAACCATAAGGACACTTATAGCCATTTCTGCATGTAAAGGTTGGAGATTATGTCAATTAGATGTGAAGAATGCTTTTCTTTATGGTTATATTTCAGATGTTTTTTTTATGGAGCAACCTCAAGGGTTCAAAGACAAAAAGTATCCAGAGTATGTATGTAAGCTTAAGAGAGCTTTGTATGGTTTGAAGCAGGCCCCAAGGGCATGGAGTTATAGACTTGTAAAGTTCTTGAAGGAGCTTGGTTTCCAAGTATCTAAAGCACATAGTAGCTTCCTTGTCAAAGCAAGTGATTATGGGTTCATTTATATGTGCATATATGTTGATGACATAATTCTTACAGGTATAGATGAGAAGGGCATACAAAGCCTCAAGAAACAAATGGAGAAAGAGTTTAAGATTAGTGACTTGGGAAACTTGTCATATTTCTTGGGCATGGAAGTCTCATATACTCAACATGGAGTATATGTAACTCAAGAAAGGTATTTGAAGAACTTGTTAATCAAGTTTAAAATGGAAGAATGCAGGGTAGCACCTACTCCAATGGAGGTGAATCACAAATTGAGCAGATATGGAGGAGAAGAATTCAAGGACATGAAACTATATCAAAGTCTGGTTGATAGTCTAATCTATGCTACATTAACTAGGCCTGACTTGTCATATGCAGTTGGAGTGTTGTCTCAATTCATGCATTGTCCTAGGAAAGAACATTGGGTTGTAGGACAAAGAGTGTTGAGGTACATTAAGGGTACACTCAAGGAAGGTTTGTATCATGGTTTCACATCAGACACAAATATCAAGATATATAGTGATATAGATTGGGCACATAATCCTAATGATAGGAGATCAACATATGGGTACTTGTGTTATGTGGGAGATAAGTTAATCTCTTGGTGTTCTAAGAAGCAACATACAATTGCTTTATCATCTACAGAGGCAGAGTATAAAGGTATGGTTGAAGCTACAAAGGAAGTCATATGGTTGAAGACTCTCATGAAGAGTTTTGACATCATTCAAAGTACACCCACTATTCATGGAGATAATATGAGCTCATTGTATCTAGCTGCTAACCCTGTTTTTCATGCTAGGACTAAACATATTGAGATTCGGTATCACTTCTTAAGAGAGAAGGTGATTGATAAGGAGATTGAAGTCATACATACTTCAACAAAAGATTAGATTGCAGATATGCTAACCAAAATTTTGGATGGACCAAAGTTACATAGATTTAAAGGCATGGCAGGTATAAACAAGATAGAGAAAACCTCAATTGATGATTGAGGGGAAGCTGTTGGTGCATGACAACCATCAATTGATGTTTTGGATAAAGGATTGAAGTCAAATATTGAAGAAAAGATTAGCCTATGAAGCTCGAAGATAGTGCACATTCAAGAAATGAAGATCTGTATACATATGTACATTAAACTTGTAGTTAGCTCACATATACCTTTTGTTATGGTCATGAGCTTGTACATATATGCCTATATATACAAGAAGAAAAATGGGTCAAGCTTGAGAGAGCATGACAGAGCATGAGAGAGCATGAGATATGAAGAATTAAAAGTTGTAAGAGTCGTAAGACATTTTGAGAAATGTAAGAGATCTCTCTCATCATTCAGATGTAAAAATTTTGAGAATAGAAGAAATCTAGCGCCCGATCTTTTGTTGAGTATTCCTTCTGTGTTTAATCCTTTATGAAAGTCTTTTGTACAATTCTAATTCTATAGTTGATTGACCTCTATACAAGTTTTTAGTTTCTAATTGGGATCAGGCTAAGAGAACTGAGAGTAGGAACATTTACATGTTTAAATGTGAAGTTTGCAACAGGTGCAAATTCAATGCTAATGATTTGGTTAGTTCTCCTTCCATAGTGTAAATTTTTGAGCAAGCAAGCACTCATTCTTTAAGATGGAAGGTAAAGATACATGTGGCTAAAATCATTTGAATAAACGGGTTGTAATTTGAGATAACTATGCATTCAAAGTTATAGGTGTCAAAATCGTAGAGAAGTATAGTTTTAGACATAGGTGGATTGTTTGGATTATTTCTCAAGATCTACAAAGTCTTTTGAGATAATTTAACTTGGAGAAGGTGTGGAATCTTTAGGGGACAGCTTATACAGAGTTTCATTAAAAACTTTACACATTTGGATAGTCAATGAGTGAGTTATGTGCAGCAGACTTTTCTAGTAGTGACTCTCTTCATAGTTAGTGCAAATTTGGATAGTTTGGCATTGATCCTCCAAAATTGATCAAGGTTTTGAGTTATTCTTGATATAGAAGTGTTCTAACATCAAGAATAGCTTGTTCTTTTGGAAATTAATACTCTCCATCAAAAGCTTGATCTGCAACAAGCATAGTAGAACTGTTTTGCCTAAACTAATCTTCCTACAATAGAAAAAAAACTAACTCTTCAAATGTTAAGCCATTTGGATTGCCTTTGATCATCAACCAAAGAGTAAATGCAAAATTCTGATATGATTCGAGAAGACCATTAAGAAGAGTTTGCACAAGTGAACTATCAGGAAGGACTTCATCAATAAAAATCAATTGTTCCTTCAAATCCTTCATCTTTGTGAAAAAAGTATCCATAGAATCACCTTCATTCATGTGCTCACTCTCCAACTGTTTTCGAAGGTAAGCAACAGGAGCCTCATTCCTAGCCTAGTACATTGTGGTACGTGTATCCAAAGGATCCTTAGCTATTCTGCAAGAGCAAATGTGAGGAATAATGGCATGTTTGAAAGAAAAGGCTATCAATGTATGTGCCTGAGCATTTCTACCATCCCAAAGAATTTGCTCTACAGTAGGTGCAATAAGAACCATGCCAACACGAACAAGAATTTGCAGAATATCACCATCTTCAATGCCATCTATATCAGCTTCAGTACCTATATTTGCAGGTGTACTAGGATGTTTTTAAACACCCTGCACAATATTCCATAGTCCTTTTGCAACCAATACATGACGCATCATATAAGCCCACAATGGGCCATCCAACTTATCCTCAATAGCCAACATACGAAATACATCAGTGGTTGAAAACCAAATGCAAAAATTTTTGTACCCCTTAGTTCCTCTCTCACTCCTCTTCACTCCTCACTCTCTGTTTCACTCAAAAAATCTCTTAAATCTCTCTGTCCCACCCCACGATACCGAGTGCATCTTTAATCACATGTCAATGCATTTTTATAGTGTTTTTGATATTAAAGTCTTGATGTAGCTTACCTTGGAGATATGTTGCTTAGGTCTAGAGCTCACTAGGATGCTTTGAGGGCTTGTATTGCACGATACCACTCAGGTGATACCAGTCGCTGTCTGCAGGCGATACCAACTTCTGAGCAGTTGTCAAATGAACTAATTTTTTAAGTTTTTATAGTTTCTGATGACTGACGCCTATCCTACACTAACTTGGAAATTTTTTTTGGGATTTTTCTTGGTACTTTTCAACTTACTCTTACTCCCTTTCTCTTCTTGACCTAACCCTAACTCTTTCTTCTCTCCCTCTCTCCTAACCCTAAACCTAAAAACTCATTACACACTACCTCCGAGGTGTGAAGTAACAAGTGTTGAAGTGTCTGACTACTTGCCACTGAATGATTTCACTTCTACAAGTACGATTTCTTCACTCCAGAGCTATAACCATCAGGAAGGCACCTTGGTTGGGCTTGTTCCCCGGAAACGGTGCCAAAAACCTGTGTACCTAGGTCAAGAGATCTTAGGGACTTGTGTCAAAGAGACTAAATCTCGTTTGCCACACAAGTGCATATAGTAGTGGATTGACACATGCTTAATTATCAATCCGAAGAACCGACCTAACCAAGTGTATGAGGACGTGTGCGCACATGATGGATAATGAAATGGTTCAGCTAAAATGCATGAGAAAAGACTAAACTACCTCTCCAACTCACTTGATATCTGAAAGTGTCTGTCGCAGTACCACTTACAATAGTAAATACAAATTCGAATGTTTCTCCTAGCTCCAAACTCCGAATATTGCCATGCTAGGTTTGTTTCAAAGCTCTCGATGAGACGCATCCATTAATGGTATTTTCACTCAAATCCGACAACTATTCTTCAAGTTATGACCAAAATAGTGAATGGTAGGAAACACACACACTCATTCCACAACTCGTACTTGCTCACACACACAACAGAGTAGCTCAAAAGTGATGGGGAGGGGTAGATAACAGTCCTACACACTCATTCCAAGCTTCATACACACAAAAGATCATAGAGAAGATGAAAATCTGCAAGAAAGAAGCAAATTCAAAATTCTGGAGCTCTCCTTCTTCACAATGGAAAAAAGTCCTTACAAAGAGTCACCAAGTGACTTATATACATGTGCCTTAAAAAATGGTCCTTTCACACAAGTGACCGACACTTTATTGGCTAATCTCTAATTTCCTACTATTTTACAAAAAATATGTTACACTGAGTTGGACTTATGCATCTAGAGGACTCCTCTAATGCATTTACATAGCTTTGAGGGAATTTCAAAGGATTTTGAAGAAGAAAATTATGCCCATTAATTTGAAAATTTTGGGGCTCCTCTTTATGTCTCCATTTTCTACAACACATCCTTATGTATCGGATGGTGAGTTCATTGAAAAATCACATGGTCTGGTCCAAAATGTCCTCCTACCACACCTTGGTGAGCACTTTGTAAGATCTTAAGATATTCTCCCTCATGGACACATAATCTTAGGTATCTGTCTCTTCCGCGCTTGTATAAATTGTCTCCAACGAGTGCATAGTCTAGTGCTTCCTATTCTAAGCTCTTTTGTCTGATTACTATCATCTCTTGAAGGAATGTTTTCATCCTCATGAAACTTACCAAAGGTTTGCTCCAATCTGGCACTAAAGACACTTGATATAGTGTGGCATGTTCCACTTACCTCCCCCACAGCTACCATCATCCCTCTCACTTAGTGTTTCATCCATGCGCATAACATGTGGTTTGAATTTGACAAAGCCTATGATATGATGGAGTGGGACTTCATTTTACAATCTCTTCATGACATAGGGGTTGGGAGAAACTACTGATGTTGGAGGTTGGTTGGTTAGGGGCTACATGAATCATGGCTCGGTCCAAGGTCTTGAGATTCCTAATTCTACCTCTTAAATATGACTTCAAATGTTTGCTAATGATACCATTATGATCACTGGGGCTCGAGAGAGATATGCTCACACCTTTTTAAATTATTTGAATTTGTTTTGCATTGATAGTGGGCCTTTAGCTAATCACAAAAAGGCCTCCTTTGAGTCCACTAACAACCTTATTTCTCCTTGCATCAAGGATAATGATTTTGAGATTATTAAGGTAGGGACCATTTTCAAGCTTCTTGGATACCCATAGGTTTTAGCATTTCTTTTGATCAAAGGTGTGAAGGTTATGAATAAGTCGAGAAGTGATGTTTTTAAATGAATTTCCTTACAACATTGCTTATCTCATAGATTCTTTGTGTTGAATCATTACATTCTATCCTCCTTAACTTACTTCTTGTCCTCTTGAATGCCCAATAAGAAGAAAATTTTGTAGGCTATTACTCTGGCTAGGGAATTTTTATGGGGAGGTACTCAAGTCAACTCTAGAATCCCCAAGGTGGCTTGGCATACCTATTGCTTGGAAAAAGAGGAAGGAGGGTTGGGTATTCTGTGACCTACTAGAATCTCCAATATGATGTCATCCAAGTGGATTCTCATATTTGTTAGATCTAATGACTGCTAGGCTTGCTTGATCAAAAGGAATTGTGATATTTTCTTTTTTGAAAAAGTATAAAGGTTTGAAAAACAATAATCTTTCTCCTAATATCTTTGTGCCTATAGGTAAGAGAATGGTGTGCACGATGTGGAAAGCTTGGATGGAGGTAAAATAGAAATACACTCTTAATAAGGATTTTTCTTCTAACTTTTTTTACCTACAGGAGTCCATGTGGACAAGATGGCCAACTCCTTGTTCACCGCATCACTCCCCAAGGGAATTTATTGGTATATTTAGGTAGTGATGTGTGTGAACACACTAGGAATGCCAGGGAACTTTTTTCACTCATTAGGAGGTTTTCCCCCCAGCTTGTATATACGTATATAACCCTAATGGGTGACTTATCTTTGAACATTCTCTACAACCTTAATGGATCACTTACCTTTGCACATTCTCTTGGTAATACATTGGAATTGTGTGTTGTGCTCCAATCTTCTTCTTCCTTGTGCTGTTCCCATGATTTTGCAGATCTCAAACTCCAACAATCAATATCAGAGCAGGTCACTGCTTGATCTAGGGTGTCGGCGACACCCCTCTGGTCATAGTCGCAGAATCACATAAAAATTGGTGAGCATCACAGTTCCTCTGCATGCAATTTTATCTTTTTGTGCCAAAGATATGTACAGGTTTTGGTTTGCTAGTATATGTGCCTTGAAGTCTGCTAGAGGTTTAGTAGAACTCAACAAGGTAGCTCTATTCAACTTTTTGAGATACACTCATTTTTCTACAATAGGGTATTTTAGTTAGTGGCCATGGCTGAAAGTAGTGATGTATTCCGTATGTTGGTTATTGAGGATAAGTTGGATGGTACCAATTACCCATTGTGGGCTTATATGATGCCTCATGTATTAGTTGCAAAAGGACTATGGAATACTGTGGAGGGTGTTGAAAAATGTCCTATTACACTTGCAAATATAGTTACTGAAGGTGATGTGGATGGCATTGAAGATGGTGATATTTCTTGTTTGTGCTGTAGTTCCTATTGTACCTGCTATAGAGCAACTTTTTTCGGATGGAAAAGATGCTTAGGCACATGCATTGATAGCATTGTCTGTCAAACATGCCATTATTCCTCACATTTACTCCTGTAAAAAAACAAAGGATGCTTGGGATACACTTTATACCAAGCAAGGAATGAGGCTCGTGTTGCTTACCTCCAAAAATAGTTGGAGAGTGAGCTCATGAATGAAGGAGATTCCATGGATAGTTTTTTGACAAAGATCAAAGATTTGAAGAAGCAGTTGTTTTCTGCTCATGAAGTCTTTCATGATAGTTCACTTGTGGAGATTGTTTTGAATGGTCTTCTAGATTCATATTAGAGTCTTGATTCTACTCTTCGATTGATGATGAAAGGCAATCCAAATGCCTTAACATTTGAGGAGTTGGTATCCTTTTTGTTGTAGGAAGATCAGTCTAGGTAGAACATGTCCATTAGGCATGTTGCAGATCAAGCTTTCCTGGCTAGTCAAAAGGGCAAAGGTAAATGGAGCTCATCTACTAGTAAGAAAAAATCTACTAATTCTACATAATCAAAGAAGGATGACAAAGACAAGAAGAAAATAGAAAAGTAGAAATAATTTAAAGAATATTGTAAAGGGAATGATCATGTTATAAAGAGTTCGTCCAAAACTAGCTGCAAAAGAGCCAAACAAGAAAGAGGTTGAATTATGACTCATCTTCTCATGAAGAGTGTATGTATGGAGTAGAATCAGATGTTTGGTACTTTGATAGTGGGGCAACAAAACATATTACCTCGTAGTGTAGTTTCTTCACTGCACTTGAGCTTGCCCCTACAGGGAATACTATCACATGCACCAACAACTCCTTTTATCTTGTCATGGGAGTTGTTAAGATCATTTTGAGTGCTACTGATGGTAGTTCTTTTACAGTGTAAGAGGCTTTACTTATGCCAAGGATTAAGACAAATTTGTTATCAATTTCAACATTAGCCATGATCGGCTTGGTTGTGAAATTTGTTGATGATAGATGTATAGTTCATGATCTATCAAATGGTGATGTAATTATTGCTTCTAGCGTCTTATGTTGTGGGTTGTAATAGCTCATAGACTATGAAAAATATGTGAATGATTCAACATTCATAGTACATGATTCTTAGGTTATGTCAGATGCAAAGCTTTGGCATGCATGCTTTGGTCATCTAAATTTTGCTGGTTTGTTATGCCTATAGAGATCTGAAATGGTGTTCTCTTTGCCCAAACTTGAGGCACTTGGTAAACATGTTTGTGAAGGCTATATTTTGGGCAAAATGCAATGTTCCTCGTTCCCAAAGGATGGTTCAGTTTGAGCTACTTAGAAATTATAGCTTGTTCACAATGATGTCTATGGTCCTACACAGACACCCTCCTTTGGGAACCAACTTTACTTCGTGACTTTTATTGATGATTTTTCTAGGCATGCATGGGTGTATCCACTGAAAGGAAAGTTCAAAGTGTTTATCTGCCTCAAAAAGTTTTTGGTTTTGGCTGAAAATTTGTCAACATGTAAAATGGGCATGCTCCATTCTGATCGAGGGGGGATATATGTCTTCTGATTTTAATGCATTTTTGGATGAACGTGGGATAAAACATCAATGTACAGTGTTGTATACACCTCAATAGAATGGAGTTGTTGGAAGGAAGAACATGTCACTTATGGAGACGGCGAGGTGTATGATCAAGAGTTAGGCTCTACCACATAATTTCTGGCTTGAAGTTGTTATGTGTGCAACATATGTACTTAATTGTTGTCCCACTTAAGCATTCTAGTCTATCACTCCATATGAGGCTTGGCATGGTTGCAAGCCATCTATTATCGAACTAGTTTAATCACTATAATGTTGATAAAAATAGAAAGAGTACCTCTCCTTGTAGCTTCTTGCTAGCTCAAGAGAATGAAGGGAAACAAAAAATCCTTAAGTTCTTAGAATAATTCATTAGGAATACCATCAAAACCATGTTATTTAGAGGGTTTCAATTTAATAATGGTTTCTCGAACCTCATTGATAGAGAAGGCTAGGCCTAGTATAGAGGAAAGGCACTAAGGATTCATGTTTTTCCTTTTACGATCAATAGAAGCCTTGGCTCTCTAGATGTCCTCCCCCACATTAGAGACTTAGAGAGAACATTGGTAAATAAGCTAACAACCTCTTGTACATTATCCTTGATGTCACCTGAACCCTTCTAGAAGTCTCTTGCTTTCTTTTCTCATCAAATCAATAATATTCTTGTTAGGTATGTCAACCCAAAATTCTCTTGAGGTGACAAGGGCACTACAGGTCAAGAGGTAAACTTCATATCTCAATCTCTCCTGAAGATAAATGAACCTCTAAAAAACAATAGGGTTTCTAATGGGTTCAACCCTAATTTCCTCAATCTCTTTAAGGATCATCATCCTTCTTTTGAATCTTTTGTCTTGGGCCTTATTCTTATAATATGTGAATAGCTTTTGAATGTTTTCTAATAGATCTTTCCCAAGCAACAAAGGGAGAGACATCATTAGTGAAGTAAGATCTAAAAATATTCTTAGTTTTTTCAAGGACACACATGATTTTGAGCAAGGAGGCATCAATATGGGACCAACTAGCCTTTTAATCAAGATTATTTGTGAAAAGCTTAGTGATCAAGGGAGCATGGTCTAAAATATGGAGAGTATGATCAATCTCACACCTAGGTTGCCAAAGCTCTTGTTATCTATTGATGTTCATATAGACCCTTATCTAATCTAGTAGAGAGAAAGGAGTTCAATTTTCTATTGTTCCAAATGTGGCCTCTATTGTAAGGAAGGTCAACTAGATCATAAGTATTCACTATTCGAAACGAGTTAGCCTTTTCCCTCCCTTGCACGACATTGTCTTTGTTCCCGATTCTATCTTGAGGAATCTTGATCATATTGACTTTTCCTAATAGGATGAGATCTTCACTAAGCATAGACAACTCACCCCAACAAGTAGTCGGCATTATTTAGCAGCATAGAGACTGAAAATGTTATAATTAAGGGGGTTCTTCCACTTAATGGCCACCCATTGATTAGTAGGGCTAACAATAATATCTTCCAAAAGATTATGAAGAATAGAGACAATGCCTATGGTAGCACTCCCATTACTATCAGAATGATTTGTATAGTACCACAATGATTAAACAACACAATTCTAAGATTGGAGTGAAGCATGAAACCTCCAACTTTGACTTCCTAAAGACAGATAATGTCAATGTCAGGGACAAGGGAAATATCTTTAGCCCAATTATTGAAGACATTACCTCTTCTTTAGATATAGAAGTCATTATAATGGTGTACGTCATCAAAAAATGTAGGAAAATTTGAATTTCTTTTTATTTCAATTTCATCATATAGATGCACATATGGGTAGACCATATAACTCTGGACTAGATTGATGAATGAAGATTCCTCTCAAAAAGTATTTAATGCACTAATAGATGCATATGTTTTGTATTGAAAATGTTGTCTGAGGTCCAAAGCCTTGACAGGTAAATGAACTGAGAATTGGACTAAATAGCAAAGCCACAGTTTGGAAAGAGAGCATATATCCACCCAACCAACCCCTCCTATATATAGCTCTAAGACTAAGGGGGTAACTCACTTTCAAGGGGACCTAGGTTTTGTCTTTAAACTAGATATTACCTCTAGAAATAATCATGAATATGAACTTACAAAGATAATCCATTCGTCAATCGATTTCTTAATTCTGAAGAAGATGGTAACATGTTTTACCCATTAGAAAGTAATTCTTTGAGAACTTGTGTAAATATTTGAATTAGTTTTTTATTCTTACTACTAAAGAACTTCCTTGAAAGGAGGCACTAACACTTTAAAAAGGTGATATTTTTATCATCCTTTCAATGGTAAGTTGAAATAAAATCTAAAACTATGATTTGTAAGCCGTCGGATTGGCATATTGTAATTTCATATTTTTCCTATACCGCATGAACCGAAAGGTCATAACGAAGTCTTGTATCTTTTTATCAATCAATGAAAAGACATGGCAGTGACTCTCCGGTGATGACGAGCGGAATCGCCAGACTGTCTCTCTTGGCGATTGCAGTCATTGGAGATGCTGTGGTGTATGATTCGTGAAATCCTGAGTAAAGTTAACTCTTACTTCGTTTAATTGCATTGATTTGTGATTAACTCAGTACTATTAAGTGGCCGATAATAAGTCTGTGCAACAATGTTGAATAACTTCTGCGTTGCGTACTATGAAAAGTCTAACCAGAATTTTGATAGTAAGTTGTATAAAGGATTCGATATTGAACATTAACATACTGCTGATTGGATAAGTTAATTGGGAAAATTAAGTTACAGGGCCTCTGATTTATCAGACCCCTACCACTCCCAAGAACCCGAAAGAACTTAAAAGTGTCTGTGACAGAAACGCACTTTTAACACTGGCGCCATCTATGGGAAGGTGGCATAGACTGTGAATAATCAGTAAGGTGGAGTAGTACGCAAGTGGTGTAGAGGTGATATATGCCGGTTACTCGGTCCGGTGAGTCCTATCTGAAGTACAGGAGAGACCAGCATCCTTGGGCGGTACCAAATTTGTTAGGGACACCCCCAGACGGCAGAAGTATAGATCGGTTAAGCCCAGTTGTCGAAGGAGCGGAGCCCATTAGCAGTGATTCCGATAGAATTCCAATGACACATGAGGAAATTCTGATAGATTCCGGTGTAATTTTGGTGCAGTCTGCAGAAGGTACAGTAACTTCGGAGTGTACAGGGACGCAGTGTGCAGTTGACCCGACACCATCTAGTCAGGATTCGAACTTTTCCGAGGATAAAGTGGTGTTACCCAGAGAGATCATTGTCGGTGAAAGAATACCCTGTTTTGGGGAAAGTTCGACAAATTCCGGTGACAGTTCGGTCCCAGTTGCAAGGAATTTATAGTTTTCCGGTGACCGTGTGATACTCCCTGGTGAATCTTCATTTCGGACACCACTGTTCGGGGCAAATTTGCCTACCTGGGATATCAAGGCTGAGGATAGGCTCTTCGATTTGGAGATCTGTAAGAGATTGAACGCTATTTTCAAGCCGGAAGGTGGGCAGTCTGACCACACGGATTTCGAAGGACGAGAAACACCTCCTCGGAACTTAGGAGACAGTAACGGTACCACTAATAGGTGGACAACAACAGTAGCAACAACAACAACAACAGCAACAACCACTCCCACTTTGACCTGTTCCAACAGGGGTGACGTACACAAAGTTCGGTGGATTTCCAGGTGATGACCCTGATGCACATGTGCGTACCTTTGAGATAAGTTATGCCGTACTGAACCATCCAATCGACCCGGCGTACAAGGCCATCGTATTCTAGTCAACATTAGTCAATGAAGCAGCGAGGTGGCTAATAGGGTATGATATCAACCATTTCGTTACCTATGAGGCAGTAAGGGATGCGTTTTTGCAGAGGTTCCGACTGAAGAAGAACCCTGCCAAAATTTTTGATTACTTGCAGAACAATAGAAAGAAGCCGCACTAGACTGTTCAGGAATATGCCACATTGTTTAGAACTCATTTAAGACAATTGCCTCCGGCACATGCTAATTTATCGGATGATGTTATAACCCAGTGGTTCATTAATGATTTGACCCCACAACTAAGACAAATCATGATCATCCGTTGTGTGGGTGCTATGACACTAGATGTTGTTATCGCGATGGCCCTGCAACTAGAGCATAAGATTGGAGGATTCACTGAAGACGTGGAGTGGCTAAAAGCCAGCAAGAACGTTAGATGACCCGGCTAAACAGATGTATTGCACTAAGTGCAAAAATTCAGGGCACGCGAGTGCTACCTGTGCCCTTAATCAGATGTATTGTGCCATCTGCAATACCACCGGGCACTCAACCAAAAATTGTGCGTATAATGCCAAAGTGCAGGGATGAGCAGCTATAAATGCCATTATACAAGAACCAGGTCAGCCAGCAACCCACTATGTGCCACTGCAGATGCGAAACAATCAGCCGCAAGGATTCCCAAATTATCGGGGACAGCGGAATACTAACTTCAATGCAAATCGATGGCAAGCAGGTACATCAGCGGAAGGTACTTCTCTGCCACCACCTCGATGTCATTTTTGCGGTGAGATTGGCCACATCCAAAGATTTTGCAAGGATGCAGCCGAATATGACAAAAGAAAGAAAGAGTGCCAGAACCCGATGACCAACATGGTCTATATTTCACTAGTGGAATCACAAGCAGCAGTGGTCTAGACCCGATCGGGTAAGCAGTTGCAACCAGCAGCTGAGGTTTTTGAACCTGGTATTTACGAACAGCAGCGAATGTATACTAAGGCTAGTCAGTGGGCCGCTAAAGAACCAACTATATTCCCTGATCAAATTCCGGTGACACGGGCTCCCCTACCAAAGGTGAGAGTGCATGAACAAGCCTCTACCCCAGTAACAGGAGAATCATCATCAGAATCAGTGAAGAGTGCAATTCCAACAGACCAGGTATGGAATATTCTCTTGAAGGCTTCAATTACACTCCTTTTGGGGCAGCTACTCACCTTGATGCCCGGAGTTAGGCAGCAATTCCAGCAACAGATCAGTCATGGATCTCCTAGTACTCTGGCGACTGCAACAATACAACCAGAAAATGATTCTATAGTGGATCATTCAGTCCCCTTAATCACTGTTTGGCATAAAAATCACAAGATTACTCAAGTGTTAATCAATGGCGGTTCAGGTGTGAACATAGCAACTGCAGCTCTTTGTAAGAAATTGGGATGGACCCAGATCGAGCCCGTCCAATTCTTTGTCAGAATGGCAGACCAATCCCGAGTCCATCCGGTGGGACTAGTCCTGAATATCCCGATTACTTTGTAGGGTACCACGTTCAAAATGACTTTCGTAGTCTTAGAACTACCAGAATCTAGCCTCGACTATAATCTTCTTTTTGGTCGACCATGGTTGAAACAGGCCAAAGTTATACAGGATTGGTCAGCGCAGGAATTGACTTTCAAAGATAATCACCGTAAATATGTTGTCAAACTGGATGCCATTCAGCCTTGTGAGCTACATGCCAGACCCTATGTAGCAGAGCCGGTCCACATGTTAGATGGTTTATCTGACGATGAAGAAGAGGCGTTTCTGAAGAACAATAAAGATCTGATTTCCTTAGGTAATATAGATCCTCAAGCTGTAGCGGACAACTGGAGTCCGGCAGCCTGTACGGTTGTTCCTGCGACCAGAGATGCAGATGCAGATGATAGTGTTGCTATGGATGGAGCCACTCTACATCAACTTTTACAATCAGCTGACGACTTGGGGAAACCTCATCAATTTTATGTCCCGGAAGACTAGTTAGTAACCTATAATTTGGGTGATGAAGTTAACCCGTGACCTGTTAAGATTAAGGCACGACTGTCCGAGGCATTTCAATATGACTTGATCCGACTCCTACGTGAGTTTTCTAATGTTTTTGCTTGGGACTATCGTGATATGAAAGGTCTTGATCCGCGGATCTATCAACATCGGGTAGTGCTCAAACCTGAGGCAAAGCCAATTAAGCAATACAGTTACTGAATGAATCCCAATTATGCAGCACAGGTCAAAGCAGAACTCAATTATGCGGTGCGGTGTATCTATGCATACTTGGGAAACAAAAGTGCTGGTGCACTAGGTGGACGGCATCTTCAATATCTGTTCTCTTGATATCCACAAAGGACCTCTTTTTAGGATCATGAAATTCCTCTTTGATATTAGTGATCCCTTCTTGATTCCATCCGAAAGCTTTGTTGATCAATTCATGAGTGAATTGAATGGTTTTCCAGGTACCAACTTTATCCTATACTCGTGCTTCAGGAACCGATGCCTTATTTGATGTAGGCTGAAGGGTATTCATTACTTGCGTATATCTTTGGAAATCCGGCAAATAAATAGGCAATTTGAGGAATGCCTCTATTCCTGCATGTGTCCACACATCCGTGATTCGAGGTAGTCCTTGTTCGAGAGTCTTGAAGTCTTGTGACATAATGGGGAAGTAATGATCTCTATCCATGATTTTGATGGTTGCCATGAAAATAAGTTCCGATACTGGTTGGTCATCAAGAAACCAATGGCCTCTTGCTTTCGTTATTGATTCCAATGGAAGAAGTTGCACCTCTTCCTCTTGTGTAGCTTTAGAATTGGGAGATGCCATCTGCACTCAATTGATGGCAGTAATTAGTCACCGATAGTATTTAGAATCATCCTTCATTTATCCTTTATTAGATTGGGATATGTAGGGTACAAGTTAAAATTATGTAAATACCTTTGGGAAGTCTTCAAATACTTCAAGAAGGCTCATATTATTCATAAAAGATAGCAAAAATACCATGTGAGTTCTAGAACATGGTGAGTCAAATTAGTGAGTCACAAGGGAGCTACAGTGGTGTCCTAGTGGAAGGTCGATGTGGCTAGTTCTCAAAGTCCATCAATACATTGCTTATTTGAGCACTGGAGTCATGTAATACCTCCACCCAAGTGTCTACCACGAATTTAGATGTATTAGGAAGGTTTTAGATTAGTTTCTCATGCTATAAAAAGAGGAGAAAAGTCGTGATCTTGTGGGGATGTCCAAGAGAGTCATATGTGTATCTCTATGTTACTGTAGTTTTGTATGCAGAGATTGCAGAGCTTGTATCTCCCTCATTATATATTCAAATTACATGTTTCATAGCTCATTTGAAAGCTCTTACTGTCTACTTTCTTCCTATAAAGTTTCATAATCATTGGATTTGTGAGCTGAGAGCAGTACTCTCTGCAAGCAGTGTGTGTTCTCTAGTTTTACTCCCTGCTGAAGGTCTCCATTAAACCCCAAACTTGCAGAGGTCATATCTCCTTGTGTATGTATCCAAATCATGTGTTCTTTGGCTTTAGAGAGCTCTCAACGTCTACATGTATTCTGGAAAGTTTAAGATTCATTGGAGGTGTGAGTTAAGAGTAGTAGTCTCTGCAAGTGATGTGTGTCCTCGGGTTCATCTCTGTTTCAAGGTCTCCATTAAAGCTGCATATTGCAGACGTCATAGCTCATTGTGTATTTATCCATTTGAGGTGTTCTATAGCTTGTTGGAAAGCTCTTAGAGTCTAGTTTATGTGTGTGAAACAGTTTTGGAAAATACTAAGTGAGTAAAGAGCAGTTTGCTCTGCAAGAAAACTGGTATGTGCATACAAGTTTGTGAAAAAGTCAACTAGGTCATGTTGGGTTTCACCTACTTCTAGCTGTACTTTGGAGATCTTTGGACAAAAGGGTTAAATTCATTTTATCAGGAAATATTCAAGATTCAATGGTAGGACACATACAAGATCTAGACACAAGTAGAGATGTTTGGCTTGCATTGGAAAGGTTGTATGCTACAGGTACAAGAGCAAGGAAGATTCAACTCAAAAATGAGTTGAATAACATAAAGAAAGATACAAGGACATCGGTCAATGATTACATATTGAAAGTTAAAGAGATTGCAGATCAACTAGGATCAATTCAAGCTCATGTGGAGGACGACGACTTGGTTGCACATACTCTCAACGGACTCAAAGATGATGAGAGATGGAAACCCTTCATTACTTCAGTTTATGTCAGAGGAGAATTACCAGATTTTGATCAACTTATTGCCCTCATGGTCACAGAGGAGATGAATGTAAATGGTTCTACTTCAAATCAAAAAGGATCTCAATGACAAGCTCTTTATGTAGGATCCTCAAGAGGTGGAAACAGAGGTAGAAGAGGTTCAAATAGAGGTCGAGGAAGAAGGAGCGATGATCAAGGGACTTCAAGTGGCTTCTTCAACACAAGAGGAAGAGGAAGATCAAGTGCTAGAGGTACGAGAGGCTACTACAACTACAATCAAAGACAAAGGAGTGAAGATAAGAACAATTGCTATATATGTGGAAGGTATGGACACTATGCCAAAGATTGTTATCAAAATGAAAATAATCAAGGTGGAAATCGAAGAGGAGGCTATTCAAGAAAAGGTAAACAACAAAGAAATTATGCAGTTGAAGGTAAAAGTGATGATTATGATTCTCTTCTTATGATGAATGTAGAAACTAAGATGAATTGCAATAGCGATGTATGGTATGTAGATAGTGGCTGTTCTAATCACATGTCTCATGATGCTTCATGGTTTTCTAATATGCATAATCCTTCATGTAAAGGTCATGTTGAAACAGGAGATGATACAACACATAAGATTATGCAAGTTGGAGATGTCGTTATGCAGGATAAGAGCAAGACAAATTGCTTGAAGGATGTACTTTATGTGCCAACGATCACTAAGAATTTGATGTCAGTTGGTCAAATGGTAGAAAAAGGTTTGCAAATAAGATTTAATCATGCAGGTTGCTTCATTGAGGATCCAAAGCAAAGGAGGTTAATTGCTAAAGGTCAAAAACAAGGTAGATTGTTTACATTCAAGGTAAACCCAAATCATACAAACTATTTCTCTTATGGTATGCATCGAATAGCAGAGCTTGATCTATGGCACAAAAGGATTGGACACATGAATGTACACAGGTTAGAGGAGCTATCAAAGAAGAGGATTGTTGAAGGATAACCTGATCTTACTAAGCAACATATGGTGCATTTTTGTGAAGCATGTCAAATGGGTAAGCAGAGTAGACAACCTTTCAAGCATTCAAGCTATGTAAGCAGTGGATTGCTAGACCTTATACACATGGACGTATGGGGTCCTACTAAAGAGGCATCCTTGGCTGGTAATAAGTACTATGTATCATTCATTGATGATCATAGTAGAATGACATTTGTGTATTTCATTAAACATAAGAGTGAAGTCTTTGATTGTTTCAAAAATTTTAAATCATTTGTCGAGAAGCAAAGAGGAAGATATGTTAAGAAGCTAAGATCCGATGGAGGGGGAGAGTATTTCTCTCAAGCTTTTACTGATTTTTTGTATGATGAAGGTATCAAAAGAGAAGTTACATGCAAGTATACTCCACAACAAAATGGAGTCGCAAAAAGACGAAACAAAATCATAGCAGAAGTATCTAGAAGCATGCTAAATGATATGTGTTTGCCTAATTCTTTTTGGGCTGAAGCTGTTAGCACAAGTGTGTACATTATGAATAGAGTACCTACTGCCGAAGTTCATCATTTGACACCATATGAGGTATGGCATGGAAGGAAACCAAGTGTAAGTCATTTGAAAGTATTTGGTTGTGTATGTTATGTACATGTACCTAGTGAAGTGAGATCAAAACTTGATGCGAAATCAGAAAAGTGTATATTTATTGGTTATGCAGATACTCAAAGAGGATATAGATGTTATAATCCTCATACCAATAAGGTGGTTGTTTCAAGAGATGTAAATTTTGATGAATCACTTTCATGGTATGTAGATAAGAAAAGTTTGCAGGTCATAAATGGAGATGAAGAAGATACAGGTGAAGGAGATGAGTGCTCACCTCAGCCCCCAAGAAGTTTAAGTAATGAGAAAAGCGGTTTGGATGAAGAAAGAGAGCTACCTTTCAATGGAAGATTAAGGCAAGATTCACCTCCTAGTGTTAAAAGTAAAGGTAAACTCAAACTTGTTGAAGTTAATGATGAAGGAGAGGAAATTAGTGATGTATGTGACTATGGAGAATCATCAAAGGTTCCTAATAAGAAAGGAAGAGCATCTACGTTGGAGGTAAGAAGAACTTCAAGAGTGAGTAAGCAACCTCAAAGGTATACGTATGAATCTTTCATGAATACTCATTATGCTTTTATGACAAAAGTTGAGCAGGAAAATGAACCCACATGTTATGATGAGGCAAAAGGAGATGAGAAGTGGGAGAAAGCAATGAGCGAAGAAATGGAAGCACTACAGGATAACAAGACTTGGAATTTAGTTCCAAAGACACCAAAGCAAAAGGTAATTGGTTGCAAGTGGGTTTTTAAGATTAAAAGAAATAGTGATGATAGTGTGTCAAGATATAAGGCTAGACTTGTAGCAAAAGGATATAATCAAACTCAAGGATTGGACTATGAGGAAACATTTAGTCCAGTAGCAAACATGGCAACGGTGAGAACTTTGTTGGCTTTAGCTGCAAGTAAAAGATGGAATATATATCAACTCGATATAAAGAATGTCTTTCTTAATGGTGAGTTAAATGAAGAAGTGTATATGTCACAACCAGATGGTTATGTGGATGCAAAATGTCCTAATCATGTATGCAGGTTAAAGAAGGCATTGTATCGTCTTAAGCAGGCACCAAGGGCATGGAATGCAAGGTTGGTAAAGTATCTTATGCTGCAAGGATACACAGCAAGTCATGCTGATCCTTCACTTTATGTAAAACATGTAGATGGCATGTGTGTCTATGTATGCATTTATGTGGATGACTTGTTGATTACAGGGAATGATGCAAAAGCAATTGATGAGATAAAAGGTAATTTGGGAAAGGAATTTAAAATTTCAGATCTTGGTTTGCTTAGATACTTTCTTGGGATTGAAATTGTGTATGGCGATGAAGGTATGTGGTTGATACAGAGAAAGTATATATGTGATATGTTGAAAAGGTTTGGTATGCAGGAATGTAAATTTGTTTCTACTCCAATGGAATGTAATGTAAAGTTGAGTGCAAAGGAAGGTGATGAGTTGAATGATATGAATGTGTATAGATCCATGGTAGGATCTTTGATTTATGCAACAAAAACTAGACCTGATATATGCTATGCAGTGGGAGTATTGTCACAGTTTATGCATGAACCTAGAGTACCTCATATGCATGCAGCGAAAAGAGTGCTTAGGTATTTGAAAGGTACCATGAACGAAGGATTATTTTATAGTCATGATGTTGATCTAACTCTTAAAGTCTTTAGTGATGCAGATTGGGCTGGAAGCAAAGATGACAGAAGATCCACAAGTGGATATGTGGTAATAGCAGGAAACAAGACATTAACATGGAGTTCAAAGAAACAGCCTACAGTTGCTTTATCTTCTACAGAGGCTGAGTATAGAGGTTTAGCATTGGCTACTACTGAGGTTATGTGGTTTAAAAAGTTGTTTCATGACTTGAATGTGCAGGTTGATGTACCACTGATATATGGGGATAACTTGAGTAGCATTCATATGACCTCAAATCCTATTTTTCATGCTAGAACAAAGCATATAGAGGTTCACTATCATTATGTTCGAGAGAAGGCCATAAACAATGAAGTACAAGTTTCTTTTGTGGGAACAAAGGATCAAATTGCAGATATCTTCACCAAATCCTTGGATGGACCAAAGCTTCAAAGATTCAACTATATTCTTGGCATGAAGGAAATACCTTTTGAAACTTGAGGGGGAGAATGTTACGAACATTTGTTTTATGTAGGGTACAAGTTTCAAATTATGTAAATACCTTTGGGAAGTCTTCAAATACTTCAAGAAGGCTCATATTATTCATAAAAGATAGCAAAAATACCACGTGAGTTCTAGAACATGGTGAGTCAAATTAGTGAGTCACAAGGGAGCTGTAGTGGTGTCCTAGTGGAAGGTCGATGTGGCTAGATCTCAAAGTCTATCAATACTTTGCTTATTTGAGCACTTGAGTCATGTAATACCTCCACCCAAGTGTCTACCACGAATTTAGATGTATTAGGAAGGTTTTAGATTAGTTTCTCATGCTATAAAAAGAGGAGAAAGGTCGTGATCTTGTGGGGATGTCCAAGAGAGTCATATGTGTATCTCTATGCTGCTGTAGTTTTGTATGCAGAGATTGCAGAGCTTGTATCTCCCTCATTATATATCCTAATTACATGTTTGATAGCTCATTTGAAAGCTCATACTGTCTACGTTGGGCCTGTAAAGTTTCATAATCATTGGATTTGTGAGGTGAGAGTAGTACTCTCTGCAAGCAGTGTGTGCTCTCTAGTTTTACTCCCTGCTGAAGGTCTCCATTAAACCTCAAATTTGCAGAGGTCATATCTCCCTGTGTATGTATCCAAATCATGTGTTCTTTGGCTTGTTAGAAAGCTCTTAAATACTAAATGTATTATAGAAAGTTTGAGATTCATTCCAGTTGTGAGTTAAGAGCAGTAGTCTCTGCAAGTGATGTGTGTCCTCGGGTTCATCTTTGTTTCAAGGTCTCCATTAAAGCTGCATATTGCAGAGGTCATAGCTCATTGTGTATTTATCCATTTGAGGTGTTCTATAGCTTGTTGGAAAGATCTTAGAGTCTAGTTTATGTGTCTGAAGGAGTTTTGGAAAATTCTAAGTGAGTAAAGAGCAGTTTGCTCTGCAAGAAAACTGGTCTGTGCATACAAGTTTGTGAAAAAGTCAACTAGGTCATGTTGGGTTTCACCTACTTCTAGCTGTACTTTGGAGATCTTTGGACAAAAGGGTTATATTCATTTTATCAGAAAATATTCAAGATTCAATGGTAGGACACATACAAGATCTAGACACAAGTAGAGATGTTTGGCTTGCATTGGAAAGGTTGTATGCTACAGGTACAAGAGCAAGGAAGATTCAACTCAAAAATGAGTTGAATAACATAAAGAAAGATACAAGGACATCGGTCAATGATTACATATTGAAAGTTAAAGAGATTGCAGATCAACTAGGATCAATTCAAGCTCATGTGGAGGACGACGACTTGGTTGCACATACTCTCAACGGACTCAAAGATGATGAGAGATGGAAACCCTTCATTACTTCAGTTTATGTCAGAGGAGAATTACCAGATTTTGATCAACTTATTGCCCTCATGGTCACGGAGGAGATGAATGTAAATGGTTCTACTTCAAATCGAAAAGGATCTCAAGGACAAGCTCTTTATGTAGGATCCTCAAGAGGTGGAAACAGAGGTAGAAGAGGTTCAAATAGAGGTCGAGGAAGAAGAAGCGATGATCAAGGGACTTCAAGTGGCTTCTTCAACACAAGAGGAAGAGGAAGATCAAGTGCTAGAGGTACGAGAGGCTACTACAACTACAATCAAAGACAAAAGAGTGAAGATAAGAACAATTGCTATATATGTGGAAGGTATGGACACTATGCCAAAGATTGTTATCAAAATGAAAATAATCAAGGTGGTAATCGAAGAGGAGGCTATTCAAGAAAAGGTAAGCAACAAGGAAATTATGCAGTTGAAGGTAAAAGTGATGATTCTTAAATGCAAGATTTTTTGATCACCAGAGTATTATGAAGGCTCCCTCAATTCCTATCTCCCATGTATGTCTGGGTGCCCTTCTTCTTCTCGAGGTTCAGGTTCTCCCTCTACAGCTACAACAAAATGGGAAGCAAATTCTCTGAAGGTCGGAAGGAAGCAACCAACCTTTAACATACAAATCCGCAGTCTTTACGGTGTGTAGCAAGCGCGTCCCCGATGGCAACATAGCATTCATAAAAGTAGTACCACAGATCGATCAGCTGTCGACCCTCTCCTCGTCACTGTTGTTGATTTTTCGAGAGAGAAAACCACTCTGAAAGACCAGAACTTCCCTCCCCTTGTTGAGCTAACTCATGAAAAAAAGACAGGGAGTTGAAGAGCACCGTCTCTGAGGAACCCCCCATGAGCTGTTGAGAGCTCCCATACCTGCAAAATGAGAAGAAGCAAACGAGAGGGCGACCCCACGAGAGAGAAAGACACCCCCCCCAAAAAAAAACTTTTTATTTTCCCTTCTTTTCTCTTTAGTCACCCACTCCCCTGACACTCTGACCCCTGACAATTCATATTCTTTTCTTTCGGCCGCCCTCCTACACACGTAAAATCCCAAAGACAAACACAATAAAAAAAATCCAGCTCTCGCGTGTGTACTGACGAGCACCTCCCACACCCCCGTGTTGTTCCTATCCTTTAACTCTTGACACCTGCCTTGCAAGGGCGACCATACCACCTGCTGTTGTGATGACCATAGGTGTACGATAGCACTGAAACGTCTTCTTTCACAACCAACCATAATAATGGATGGAAGTAGGTGGAACAACAATGGACTGATCATAACCAAAATAAACAGCAGGATTTTGATAGGCCACCACCTTGAGTGCCACGAATCTCTCGAATCATTCATATATATTTCTTCGTACCAATGGTCGTTAGAAACCTCAAGAAGAAAGAATGGAACATTCCATGCTAATCTGGAGCACTCCCCTTGTATCTGTTGAGCCAATGTAGAGCATTCTCGACATGCCCACATAGGTGATGATCCTTTCCTTCCTAACCTACAAAGTCCCCATTAATGAACCCCAAAAGGATACCTACAATCAACATATAATCTGCAAACAGGAAGCATGCTCGTGCACGAAAACCAACAAATGATACAGTTAACACATACATAGGTACATATGTATGTATGTATGTATGTATGTATGTATGTATGTATGTATCTATGTATGCATGCATGTATGAATGTATGTATGTATGTATGTATGTATGTATGTATGTATGTATGTACATATGTGTGTGTATAGCTATGTACTTATGTATGTTTGCTTGTATGCATGCACATATGTATGCATGTGTGGGGGTATGTATGATGCATGTATGTATTATATATGTATGTATGTATGTATGTATGCATGTATACATGTATGTATGTATGTATGTGGGTATGGATGTATGTCTGTATGTATGTATGTATGCATGTATGTATTTATGAGTGTGTGTAGGTATGTATGTATGTATGTATACATACATACACACACACATATATATACATATATATGTATACATACATACATACATACATACACACACACACACACACATACATACATACATACATACATACATACATACATACATACATACATACATATATATATATATATATATATATATATATATATATATATATATATATATATATATATATATATATATATATATATATATATATATATATGTATATATGCATATGTGTGTGTGTGTATGTATGTATGCATGTATGTATGTATGTATGCATGTATGTATGTATGTATGCATATATATATATATATATATATATATATATATATATATATATATATATATATATATATATATATATATATATATATATGTATGTGTGTGTGTGTGTGTGTGTAGGTATGTACTTATGTATGTATGCATGTACATATGTATGTATGTATGTATGTATGTATGTGTGTATGTATGTGGTTGTAGGTGTGTGTGTATACACTTATGTATGTATGTATGTATGTATGCTTGTATGTGTGCACTTGTATGTGAATGTGTGGGAGTATTTACTCATGTATGTATGTGTGTATGTATGTATGTATGTATGTATGTATGTATGTATGTATGTATGTATGTATGACTGTATGTATGTATGTATGTATGTACGTATGTATGTATGTATGTAGGTAGGTATGTGTATGCATGTATGTATGCATGCATATATTTATGCATGTGTATGTGTGTGTGGGTTTCTATTTATATATGCATATATGTATGTATGTGTGTATGTATGTACATACCTGTGTATGTATGTATGTATGTATGTATGTATGTATGTATGTATGTATGTATGTATGTACATACATACCTACGTATGTATGTATGTATGTATGTATGTGTGAATTAATGAATGAATGAATTTATGCATGCATGTATGCATATATGGGTATACATGTTTATGTATGTGAGTATGTATGTATGGATATATGCATGTCTATATATGTATGTATGTATGTATATATGTCTGTATGTATTTATGTATGTATATATATATGTATGTATGTATGTATGTACGTACGTATGCATGCATGCATGTTGTATGTATATTTTTATAAAGTAAGCTGATGACATGGCCATCTGATTGGTTTAGATAGATTTGAAATCGAGCATCATCTGATCTAAAATATGATTGGTTCAGACACATAGTTTCGTTCAGAAGATCTAAAATCGGTCATGGTTTGGTCATTCACATATTGTGCCGAAGTCTAGAGACAAGACTTAAGAAAAGGTGCATGTGCTCTCTAAACAAGCAAATGTGCTTGGCCTAGTGGTTAATTCATATGGATGGGAAGGAGGGGGTCTTGGTTTCAAGTTTTGTGAGATTCATGAAAGAGTCTTTTGCCCCAAAAGTTCTAAAGCCTTCTAGAGGCATCTTCTTGAGTTGACTCTAGTTATCTAAGACACTCTACACATTACATATCGAAAAATTGGATGGTTCGTATCCACCTACCATAGAGAGAAATCCCTTGGAGAGAGATATATATAGAGGCATAAAGTTTGGAGGAGAGTCATCTCTCTAGCATATGGTAGTCCTACTGCTCCTTAGTTCTTCACATTGATAGATTTCATACCTAATGGCTGGCCTAGTTAGAAATTAAGTTCCCGATGCTATTTGAGGGCTCAAGTGAGTTCTAAAAATTATAAAATCAGAAACATGGGTTCTATCTAGGCTCCTCAAACTTGGAGGACTCGTTGGCTTGCATAAAACAGAGCTGCACAAACATGAAGTGATATTTACAATGATTTTTAGTGATCAAAATTAGTGTTCTTATAGGGATTTCTTCTGAAAATTTGAATATATTACTTCGATCTCCCTATATGCTCCCTCTTCTTGTGTATCCACTTCTTCAATGTTGTTACTACACCTTGTGCATGGCCTTGAGCACCAACACTCCCCCCCTCTTGATTCTATTGTCAGACCCTTGTTAAAGTGGGTGTTTCATACAGTACTTTGAGAGGTAGTGTCCATCATGTATCAACAAGAGCAGTTTGTCTTCCAAATGTAGTGCAGTGGATTGTCCTTTACTTCATTTTTTCATTGCTATCCTTTGCAATTTTTAGCCCCTTTGTATGTACTTCTTCCTTGGATTCCAACACAATGGTGTATTTGTAAGCTTTCAAAAATCGATAGCTGCTCAAACACGGTTGTCCACTAATGTTTTAACATTGATGTCCTCTAGATCTTTTGAACATATCATAGTTATCATGCCAAGTACTCCATAATGAATGATGGGTAAGTGTATTAGTGCATGGGTTGAAGATAATTTATGCCTTGTTCACAGCCTTGTAATGTGGCCCTATGCATGCTTACTTGGGGAATGCATTGTAAGAAGTATGGTGCAAAAAATTGGGTCTTAAGCAACCCTTTTGTCCAGCATTATTTCCAATTACATTGGCAATGGATGAGAGAGCTTAACCTTGACTTAAGCCAACATTGAGTATGGTCAAATGGTGCAACTTCTCATTTTGAAGCTAAATGTCCATTTTACTTTGTGGGAAGATATACATGGCAAAATGCATGAGTATGATATGGAACTTCTTTGAGTCAGGGCACGGGAAGGGACAACATGATGGTGCAGGTGCAGTTGTAAAAAGGGTGCTAACCCATGAACAACTTAAACCTAATAGTGCATTGTTGAAGTGTGTTGCAGATGTTGTGGAATTTCTCAGGGGACATTTGTCAAGGTCTATCAGCTTCCAATAAATGATGCATGCATGCATGCGATGCTAGATGCAAACCCACTCTTTGCACTTTTTCATACTTGCTCATACTCATCTAGTGTTTTTTCTTCACCTTTGTCCGATGGAACAACTTCATTTATGGTAGCTTTCTCTCGTGATTGATGAATTTACTCAAAAGTGGTAAATGGTCCTAAAAAGTTCACATTAACATGCTTTCACCCTTTGATGAAGCACAAAATTCAGAAAATTGGATGGCTACTATGCAATTAGAATATGATGCTATTATGAAAAATGGTATCTGATCTTTATGTGACTTGACTCCTAAAAAGAAGACCAATGGTGGGTATATAAGTTGAAGCACAAGCCTGATAGAACAGTTGACATGTATAAGCCTAGGCTTGTTGCAAAGGGTTATGCTCAAGAAAGAGGCATTGATTTTGATGAGATCTTTGCTCCTTCATGCCAAATGACAATAGTTCATAGCATCTGCGCACTTACAACTCATCATGGTTGGAACATACATCAATTGGACAACAAAACTGCATTTCTAAAAGGTGACTTGCATGAGGAAGTGTAGTTTTTCAACCCCATGGTTTTGTGCATAAAGGGCATGAAAAAAAAGTATGCAGGTTGAAAAAGGCATTATATGGTTTGAAGCAAGCATTATGTGCTTGGTTTGAAAAGATACATGCCTACCTTATTGCACATGGTTTTGAGAATAATCCAACTGAGAGGACCTTATATGTTACGCATGAAAATGATGTGCTTCTGATCATTGTTGTCTATGTTGATGACATGTGGGTCACTTGTCCTCATGAGAAGCATATTGCTGATTTTAAGGCTGATTTTCATGCCTCGTTAATTGAGATGTCAGATTTCGGGCATTTACATCACTATTTGGGTATTCAATTTATGTAATTGGATGCAGAATAGCTTTGTGTCAAACATAATATATTGACACATTATTGCAGCATTTTGGCCTTGAAGACTGCAAACCTATTGCCCGTCCTATGGAAACATGTTTTTGATCGAGTCTTCATGATGTTCGAGATGCATTTGATGTTGTTCTCTATCAGCAGGTTGTTGGATGCTTGATTTACTTATGCATTACTCGGCCATATATTCAATTTGCTGTCTCACTGATGAGTAGGTTTATGCAGTGCCCAGGTGTAAAGCATTGGCAGTTAGTTAAGTGCCTCTTTCACTACTTGAGTGGTACCCGACTACTTGGATTGTTTTATCTCAAGGGGGGTTCACTACTGCCAGATTTACATGCTTTTTTTGACTCTGACTTGTTGTTTTCTATGAAACTCATGTGTCCATTAGTGGTTTTTGCTTCATGTTTGATAGCTCATGCATATCTTGGTTGAGCAAGAAGCAACCTACTATTGTCACTTCTAGTTGTGAGGTTGAGTATAGGGTAGCTTTCACAACAAATATTGAGTGGGTGTGGTCAGATGCATAATGGTTGATTTGGGTGTTGGTAGTCTTTTGCCACCACCATCTTCACTGATAGTTTCACTGCATTGGTGGTTGTGAGGAACCCTATGTTCCATGCTCGCACTAAGCACATTGAGGTGCACTATCATTATGTGAGGGAGAGGTTCTCTACTAGAGAGATTAGTTTGGCATATGTGCCCACATGGGAGAACATTGCAAACCTTTTGGCAAAGGCTCTACATAGGGAGAAGCTTGAAGCTTTCCGCAAAGCTTGAAGCTTTCCGCAAAGCTTGAAGCTTTCCGCAAAGCTTGAAGCTTTCCGCAAAGCTTTCGGGTTACTTCTTTTTGTGGATTGATTCCACATAGCTTGGCACTTCCTTATACATGAGTGCTAGCTCCTTGTTCATTGCATCACTCCCAAGGGAGATTTGTTGATATATTGAGGTGGTGATGTGTGTCAACACACTAGGACCATTGGGGCACTTTTTTCCCTCTTTAGGAGGTTTTTCTCCCTTGGATTGTATATGCTCCTATAACCCTAATGGGTCACTTATTCTTGTAGATTCTCTATAATCCTAATGGATCACTTATCTTTGTACATATACATTCAATTTTGTGTGTTGTGCTCCAAGCTTCTTCTTCTTCCTTGTGTTGTTCACGTGCTTCCATATACCTCAAACTCAAACATAATGCACAAGTGAAAAAGAGGGCTTGAACATTAGAATGAACAAGTGTAGAAGGGTTGGCTATGGTACTTGGAAGAGCCTATACAGGCATGATGAAGTGATTCCTCATTTTGATATTTTATTTCTCGTCTTTTGATTGAAAACAAATTCACATTGAGAAAAAAAGATTGTTGCAGGAGAAACTCATCAATTGCATTTCGAACACGAAGGTGGACATTCATATTGTGGTGGTTAATATATTCAATCAATTTAAGAGATACAATAGGCCCATCAACAAATTGTTGACAAGTTTAATAAAGGTTGGATGGTTAAGTGGGACCCCCAAGAGTGGAGATACATATTTAGAAGTACTTGGGCTTTCCCCTTGTCAATCAAACATTTTAATTGACTTTGGTCGATCCTTCATAAAGGTGTGTGGACAGGGAGCAAAGCCAAAAAGATGAATTTTAATATAGGGAAATGTTGCTTCTATGGCAAAGAGAAGGATCTTGCCCACTTTTTCATCTCTTTTTGGCATACTCAGAGGTTTTGGAAGAGTAGCTTGAGCCACATAGCCCCTTGTGTTGCATTTGCTAAGCCTCCATATTCTGCTTCAATTGATGACGATGCCACAGTTGGTTGTTTCTTAGATGACCATGATATTAGCTTTGAATGCACAAAAGATAAGTAGCCATAAGTGCTCCTCCTATCATCCTTGGAGCCAACCCAAATTGCACCAGAATACATCTTGATATCCAAATCAGAAGTGAATGGATAAAACAACCCTTCATTTTGCTGGAACATCAAGTTTACACTATGCTTGAGGTGGAATTGATCTACATCAAAGGTTATCGCTTGGATTATGTCGAAAGAATATCCCTTGGAGAGTTCTTTTACTTATTCTCATTTATTGTATTTTTCTAAAAGATTTTTCATTGATTTTTTACCATTATAAAAGCCTAGAGCTTTACGCATGTAAAAATAGAAAGAGAGAGCCCAAATTTCCACGAATTTATAGTGGTTGAGTTGCATTCAATCAATCAATCAATCACCCAAAAGTAGATCAAACTAGATCTTCAATTTTTCCTAGATTGTAGGAAAGTGAATTGATTCCCTCCAACAGCTCTTACCACCTTCATTTGAATTCAAAATCCACTTGTAGAAGTCCTGGATCACTTCTATAGTCTATATAAAGACTCCAAATCACTTGTAAAATATATGGAAGCAATATACATACACTTGTAACCATCATTGTCTTGCTCCTTCATTTCTCTACATCATCTTCTACACCAATAGTAATCTTGCAGAGGCTGCTGCTCTCTCTACATCACTCCAAATTGCATGTGAGATGGCTCACTAGAAAGGTATTAGTTTTTAGTTTATGCTTGCAATGTATCATAGCATTTGATTTAGTAAATCGGGAGAAATATCCATTTTTTTGTCTTTGGGTCAATCTCTAAATATTCCTAAAAAATAGGAAGTACCACCATTGAGTATTTGATTCATTCCTATAGCATACTTTGCTTATTCCTTTACTTTTGTGCATTATATACACTCAACCCTATGTGTATCACTCCCATAAAATGATTTTTTCTAATTGTAATCACGCTGGTCTCTATGAGCATTTGAAGTTCATTGTCTCTTCCAAAGATAGTACGTTTTTTGAGCTACTTGATGCGCAAACCTATCTGTTTTGTATCGACTCCTTGTCCTTGATGCTCCAAAGTACATAATGCATTTTATTGTACTTATCGCATACCTATAAGGTCTATTTGAGTATCCATAAGCTCAAGGGTTGGTCTTGCGCTGGTTGGCTGGGATAAACTTTGTCGCTTCGCAACTCGCTTTTCTACCTCCTACAAGCTTTTGCAAGTTCTTTCACGTTTATGGTACCATTTAGATATTTTAAAATACTCTTGGAAGCTTCCAAGTGAGGTTTTCTTGGTGTATGCATAAATTGGCTTAATGTACTTACTCCATAAAATATGTCCACTCTTGTTAGGGTTGCATAATTGAGACTCCCAACAAGCCTTTGATACCCTATAATATCGTCAAGGTGTTCTCCCACATGATCACTAAGTTTGTGGTTGAGTTCCATGGGTGTACCTGCAACTCTAGTGTTCTCCATCTTGAATTTAACTAGCATATCATGAATGTACTTCCTGTGGGTAATAAATATACCAGAATCTAAATATACAAGTGCTAATGCAAGAAAGTATGTTAACAAACCAAGATCACTCATTTTAAACTCTTTATCATCTGAGGTTTGATTTGCTTGATGCCATTGGCATCATTCCCTATAATGATAATGTCATCCACATAAACACATAAGTAAAGAACTTTTGAGTTAGTCTTCTTTACGAATAAAGAAGAATTTGCTTTGCTAGCAATAAATCCTTGATCCTACAAATATGTGACAAGCCTATGGTTCCAAGCTTTAGGAGCTTGCTTTAAACCATAGTGTGCTTAGATTGCATACATGGTTTGGTTCATCCTTGTTTACATACCCTGTTGTTTGAGCCATGTAAACTTCTTCTGAGATCCATCCATTTAGGAACACATTTTTAACATGCAACTGATACACTTTCCAATTCTTTGAAGCAGCAATACTTACTAAAACCTTAATTGGTTGCATCTTAGCCATGGTGAGAATGTCTCCTCATAATCCACTCCATGGTTTTGGGCGAGCGCCTTTGCTACTCGCCTTGCTTTATACATGTTTATAGAACCATCGGAATTTTTCTTAACTTTATGAATCCACCTTCGTCCTATTACCTTCATGCTTGGTCTCTTGGAAACCAAATCCCAAGTGTTGTTCTCTTGAAGTGCTCGATTTCTTCCTACATAGCTTCTCTCCATTCTTCCTTCTCATTGGCTTCTTCAAATGAAGAAGGCTCTTCTGACATAGAATCTTTAGTCATGTATAAAGAATGCTTAGTGACTAGTGATGTGTCATAGCCATACCTTATGGGTTTTTTACTCTCCCTTTGAGATCTTATGAGTGCTTGATTGGATGACTCTAGAATGTCTTTCAGTTGTTTGAACTTTGTTTTGCCCTTGGACTTCCAAGCTTTGAAGTCAATTTGGTCTTCATCTTCTGAGTTGGCATCTTCTGATATTTGTGGTTCTTCTTGAGTTAGAGTTGGAAAATTACTTTCCAAGTCATAGGGTAGCCTAATTTCCCTGCAATCATCTTCAAACCATGAATTATTTTCATCAAACACCACATACCTACTAGTTGTGAATCCTATGTTAGTGGGGTTGTACAACCTATATCCTTTCTGGTTTTGGACATAGTCAGTGAATATACACTTTTCCACTTTTGGATCAAGCTTCCCTCCAATATGTGTGGGTATATGTGCATAAGAAATGCACCCAAAGATTTTACAATGGTCTAAAGAAGGCCGCCTACCATTCCAAGCTTCATAAGGTGTGATTCCATCCAAGGATTTGGATGGAAGCCTATTAATTAAGTATGTGGCTATGGAAACAACCTCTCCCCATAGGTAATTTGGAAGTTTCTTTTCATTCAACATTGATCTTTCAGCATCAACTATTAGTCTACTCCTCCTCTCTACCACTCCATTTTGTTCTGGAGTGTATCCTGTTGTGACCTCTCTCTTTATACCTCTGTCCTGTAAGAATGATTCAAATTCATGTGAGAAATACTCATCACCTCCATGAGATCTGATCCTCTTCAAGCTTCTACCAATTTGCTTCTCAACCAATGCCAAATACTTCTTGAAACAAGTAAAGACTTCATCTTTATGCTTCATGAAGTAAAGAATTGTCCATCTACTATAATCATCCATGAATGAAACATAGTACCTTGGACCTGAGATTGATGGCTCTCTGTTGGGACCCCACACATCTGTGTGCACAAGCTCAAAGTAGTCTTCATACGTGTATCCTTTTCTATTGAATGGTCTGTGAGATTAGCCAAATTGGCATGCTCCACATTTGTAAATCATGTGTTGCTTGGACATATTTGGAATGCCAAACACACTTTGATCCCTACATATTTGCTTTAGTTTTCTTTCACCTATATGACCTAGCCTTTTATGTCATATCTCTAGTTCAGGTAAGGTTTGATCTTTGTAATTGAAGAGTGCAATGTTTCTGGTATCTTCAACTTCAAACGTAAAGAGTCTGCTAGATTTCTCACCTTTTGCAATCCTCTTGAAGCCTTGTTGAGGGTCCTCCACATATGCTCCATGCCTTGTGAATCTGACCTGTAAGCCCTTCTCAACAATCTGCCCAACACTGATTAGGTTTTTTGTTATGGTTGGCACATATAATACCTTACTTAAAAGGTTCATGTTACTATCAAAAGCCTTGACATTTCCAATCTTCTTAATAGAGTGTCTAGTGTCATCACCTGTCTGCACTTCATGCTTCCCTTTAGGTTCTTCAAGATCACATAGCAATGCTACATCTCCAACCACATGATTGGAACAACCACAATTAATATAGAAAAGATGTTGTTCATCTTTACTTTACTTGGATGTCATGTTCATGATCAGTAGAGAATCCTCTTGGTCTTTTGTGTAGTTGTTATAATCTCTTCTGCCTCTAAAGCCTCCTTGATAGTTATTGTTGTAGCCTTGGTTGTAGTTCTGATGATAATTTCTTCCTCCATTGTTGAACCTGTCTCTGGATTGTCCATAACCTCCTCTATGGAAGCCTCTTCCTCTTTGATTCCTTGTGTTCTTGAAACACTCATTTGTGGCGTGATTGGTTAGGCCATATATATTGTAAGTTGAACGAGAGGTACTTGCCTCTTCTTCATTTGTTTTACCTTTGCCTTTATCCATACTCTTATTTCTATATGTGTAAAGGGAAAAAGATTGATTACCTCTAGAGTTTTCTCCATTCTTATTGAGCTTTGTCTCATGTGTGAAGAGTTGCCCCATCAATGTGTTGAGGTTAGGTATTTGCATATCCATATATAGGTCCATTGTTGTGGTGGAGGACTCCCACTTATCATTAGCTTTGATGCCATTTATGATCTGCCTTACTATCTGTCCATCTTTTATCTCTTCTCTAATGCTCCCAAGTTGGTCAGCTACATCCTTCATCTTGGTTACATAGTCAGTTACACTTGGTTCTTCCTACCCTTGTATTTGATGAGAAGTATGAAGAAGGTAATTCCCAAGTTTCTTGGGAGGTCTTGCAATTCCTAATGTGAGGTAATATGAAATCAATATTGAGTTAAGTATATACGACCTGGCTAGAGCATTCTTTGCACACCATGTAGTTAGTCTTTCTTGCTCTTCTGTTGTAGGTTGATGTTTGCTTCTAAATATTGGCATTTCCTCATCTCTAGAGATGTAACCATATGAGCTTCTTCCTTAGAGATAGGCTTGCATTCTTAGGGACCATGCTCAATAGTTGCCCCTATCCAATTTGTCAATGAATGATGGAAATCCATCTCCCATTTTGCTTCTTGTTGCTCTGATACCACTATTGGAGGAGATGGTGGATAGATTCTAGAGATGAAGTGGTGCTGCAAAATCCTGCTTCACATCAACCAAGAAAAATTTGTGGAGACTGTAGTAGACCTCTTGAGCTTCCCAAAAAGAAAAAATAATCACTTATGTTCTTTGGAAGATGATCCTTTAATCAATGGATCAAAACAAATGAGTACAATTTTCAACCATGGACTAAGACTTGCTATATTGGTTCTCTACACATGTTCAGTAAAATGCATAGTGCTCTCAACCTGTTAGAAATTGATTCTATTCCTTTTGGGAGTATCTAAATAATTTATATAGCTACTAATCATGAGTTATATTAATGAAAAAGATCAATTGTACACCGAGAATGATGCTTAGCAAGTTGGAAGACTAGCCTGATATTTTCGGGCTGCTATTGTATGAAGACCAATGAGTAGAGATGTGAAGATATCTCGAGACTGAGAAAAGCAATGACAATGAAACTTTGTAGATATGAAATAGAGATTATGCTGAATCTAAAGCATTTTAAAGCACATCAAATGATCAACGATGCACTCATAACAAGCTCTGAGAAGTTCACTATTTTGAGATGATCATAGCAGAGTGAAGTCGAGATGTAATCAATGTATATGTATTAAATCACATAGAAATACAATAGCATTGGCAATGTATAATTGCACAATCTGAGGCTAGTGATGGAGCTATGGAATGAGCTCTCTAATCACAAAAGCACCTCTCAATTGATCCCCCAAATCGGGGTCCTCCACGCAAGATTTTGATACATTTTTATAGCTAGAGTTGGAGCCAACTTTTGAATTCAAATTCAGGCTCTCACCATAAAGTGAGTCCTAAAATTTAGCACTTTTCTCTCATCAATCAACTACCAAGAATTTGAGATTTGATTCCTCCTAAATCCACGTGGGGTAAGTGCAATTAACATATGCACTTTTACAAGGATAAAAGGTAAATTGGCTTTTACAAGGGAATAGTCATATGTGACTATATGAGATACATGCTAATTGTCCAAGTATGTAGGCTTGGATTCATTTGCACCAACAAACACTAGGAATAAGTGTGAGTAGGTATGAAAAATTAACAAGAATGGGTTTCTATCATGTCTAGTATCACATCGCATGCATGCATGCACCATTTAGCTACTCAAACGGCCATGACTAGGAGTATTTTCTTTGGTTCTAATGTAAGATCATTTGTTTTTGGTAGAGGAGAGGCTTCGTCAGTTAGGACTCCGATGTTGATGTGCAAGCAATGGATGAGGTAAACCCTTCATTGATTTCATTTATTCAAATTATTAGTCAACCTAAACTTTCTTAATTGCATTTATGAACAATAATTTACATTGTTGATGCAGATGGCTATATCCACCATATCCAAAAGTACCATACCACAACATATTTTTCCAAAAAAAAGAAGATTTGGACACCATGTATGGCCTCTCTATCACAAGCATAGATCTAGCTATTATATCAAAAATATTGATTAGTGAGGGAGATTGGTTGTCTGTGTTCAAAGTAACTTGAATTAAGGGAAAAATATAGCTGAAACATGTCAGGCTAGAGTTATATGATGCAGTGATGGTGTTGCATAAGAAATTGTACTGATAGATAGTGATAAATTATGAATTGTCTGTGTTGTTTGCAAGAGCCTTTGCATTTGAGAATTTCACTATTATATAGACATCAAAAAATCTAGTCATGTATCAGGTGGCATGGGCTATAGGTGCAAAAGCATATGTTGAGAAATGTAGGGAGATGGGTACACTTCAATTGAAGATGCAAAGGTTTTACAATTTTTCGAGCAATGATGCTTCACCAGTTTTAGAGCCTATGGTATGCCAACTTTCAGGAGTAGAAACATGATGTCATTGAGTTACATGTTCCACAAGGACACTTGCTTTCATTAGGCAAGTGGAGGGTGCTAAGCTTATATGTACATTAGAACTCTTAGTTGATAATAAAAAGGTTACCTTGGATAGGGTCAATTTTGATTTGTATTGAGCTAGGGTATCAAAGGTAGCTATCTAAAGTGAGTACAATAGCCATTGAGATGAGGAAAAAGTTACAAGCATCTTCGGAGGAATTGAAATGTGATGTGGAAATGGCTTTTGAGAGGAAGATTCAAATCTTGATATATATTGTTAATTTGGAGATGTTAGGGGTTTCATCAGATGCAAATGACAAGGTCCATGAACTACAGGTAATTTAAGCTCTATTGACAATTGTTGGATGATTTTTGAAAGGTTGAATACTAATCATGTGGATTGTTACATACACAAAATGAATACAATCTACAAGAGGATCGATTCAAGAATGCGAATCGACATATATCATTTGTAAACAACATGTTAAACATATTGAAGTCACATGACTCATCACCCTCATTGCCATTACCTACCCCACAATTAGCATCATCCTTGTCATTTAGTGTTTCATTCATGTGCATAGCATGTTGTTTGAATATTGAGGAGAGGGTGAGTTTTTTGATGCACCTTATGCCATGCAACCACACATATCATTACATTTTTTTTGTAGCACATTGTCGTATGTCAGTCAATTTTTTAGGTGAATGTGGTACTCAAATACAACAACATATGTGACAAACATTCTCTAGATGCTTTAATGGTGATTTCAAATTTGACAGAGATAAGCTTGTCGAGTTGATTAAATATAGTGTTGCTACTAGATTTTTAAGTATAACCTAATGATCTTTAGTTATGGATTCTTAAAGCTTTTAAAGTACCAAACATATTAACAATATTTCTTGTTATTTATGGCTATGGCTTCTAACTGCTTTTTGACTTTAAGTTGTTTCTAGTGTAATTTGAGATGTCAGTAAATAATTGTATATAGCTTCCATTCATCTTGATTTAGCTAAGAATCTCTATTGCAATACTTCCTAATTGCATTTTAAGAATTCGCATATCAATATTTTTCTATCTAGCTAAATAGTTCTTCAATTGTCTACCTATTTAGCTTAATGGCTATCCAATAGCTAAATAGGTATCCAGCTAGCTGCCTATCAAAGGTAAATAGCTTCATATTAGCTAATTAGCTATTTTGCTATCTACATATCTAGCTATTTAACTACTCAATATCTAAATAGTTATCCAACTATATACCTATTAAGCTAAATAGCTTCTCGTTAGCTAAAAATTTATCCAACCATCTACCTGTCAAGCTAAATAGCTTCTTGTTAGCTAAATAGTTATCTAGCTATCCACTTATGCATCTAAATAGCTACCTAATAGCTAAATAGTTATCCAGCTATCCACATTGAAGTTAAATAGCTATCCAATAGCTAAAAAGTTAGTCATCTATCTACCTATCTAGCTAAATAGCTATCCTACTATCTATCTTGCTAAATAGTTATCTAGCTATCTACTTATCTAGCTAAATAGCTTCATGTTAGATAAGTAGTCATCTAGGTATCCACATATTCATCTAAATAGCTACATAATAGCTAAATATTTATCAAGCTACTACCCATCTATCTAAATAGCTACTTAATAGCTAAATAGCTATCCGACTATCTACTTATTAAGCTAAATAGCTACCTAGTAATTAACAATTTATCTACATCTCTACCTATCTAGGTAAATAGCTATCCAATAGCTAAATAGTATCGAGCTATCTACATATGAAGCTAAATAGCTTTCAAATAGCTTAAAATTTATTGAGCTATCTACCTATCTATAAATAGCTATCGAGTAATGAAATAGTTATTTAGCTATCTAGCTAAATAGCTATCCAAGAGCCTAGCTATATAGCTATCCAACAACTAGATAGTTTCTTAACTATCCACCTATGAAGCTAAATAGCTTTCTATGGTTCCGTCTAGTCTCTATGATGAGAATGAGCCTGTTTCATTTGAGGAAGCACAAAATTCAAAAAATTGGATGGCTGTTATGCAATCTAAATATGATGCTATAATGAAGAATGGTACCTGGTCTTTATGTGACTTGCCTCCTTGCAAGAAGGCCATTGCCACTAAGTGGGTTTACAAGCTAAAGCATAAGCCTGATGGAACAATTGACAGGTATAAAGCTAGGCTTGTTGCAAAGGGTTATGTGTAGGAAAGAGGCATTGATTTTGATGAGACCTTTGCACCTACATGCTGTATGACTACTGTTCGTAGCATTTGTGCACTTGCAGCCCATCATGGTTGGAATGTACATCAGTTGGACATTAAAACTACATTTTCGAATGATGACTTGTATGAAGAAGTGTATGTTTTTCAACCCCGTGGCTTTGTGCAAAAAGGGCATGCAAACCAGGTTTGCAGGTTAAAGAAGGAATTATATGGTTTAAAGCAAGCACCACATGCTTGGTATCGAAAGATACATGCCTATCTAATTGCACATGGTTTTGAGAAGACTCCAACTGAAAGCACCTTATATGTTAAGCGTGCTTATGATGTGGTTCTGATCATTGTTGTCTATGTTGATGACATGTTGTTCACTGGTCCTATTGAGAAGCATACTACTAATTTTAAGGCTGACTTGCATGCCTCATTTGGGATGTTTGATTTTGGGCATTTGCATCACTATTTGGGCATTCAGTTTATGCAAGTTGATGGTGGAATGGCTTTGTGTCAAACGAAATATATTGACATATTATTGCACCGTTTTGGCCTTGAAGATTGTAAGCCTATTGCCACTCCTATGGAGACAGGTTTATGATTGAGTCTTCATGATACTGGAGGTGCATTTGATGTTGTTGGCTATCAACAGGTTGTTGGATGTTTGATTTACTTATGCATTACTTGTCTAGATATTCAATTTGATGTCTCACAAATGAGCAGGTTTATGCATTGCCCAGGTGTCGAGCATTGGCAGGTGGTTAAGCACATCTTTCCCGACTTGAGTGGTACCCGACTACTTGGATTGTTTTATCCCAAGGGGGGATCACTACCACAAGATTTGCATGCTTTTTCTGACAGTGATTGGACTAGTTGATATGAAACTCGTGTGTCCACTGCTGGCTTTTTCTTCATGCTTGGTAGCTCATGTATATCTTGGTTGAGCAAGAGGCAACCTATTGTGGCCACTTCCAATTGTGAGGCTGAGTATAGGGCAGCTTTCACAGCGACTATTGAGTGTGTGGCTCAGACCCCTTATGGTTGATTTGGGTGTTGGTGAGTCTTCTACCACCACCATCTTCACTGACAGTCAAAGCACATTGGCAATTGCGAGGAACCCTGTGTTCCATGCTCGCACTAAGCACATTGAGGTGCATTATCATTATGTCAGGGAGCGGTTCTTTGCTGGAGAGATCAGCTTGGCATATATGCCCATGAAAGAGAACATTGGAAAGCTTTTCATAAAGGCTCTACCTCGGGAGAAGTTAGAAGCTTTTTGCAAAGCTTTGGGTTTACTTCCTTTTGTGGATTGATTCCACATAGCTTGGCACTTCCTTATACATGAGTGCTAGCTCCTTGTTCACTGCATCACTCCCAGGGGAGATTTGTTGATCTATTTAGGTAGTGATGTGTGTGAACACTCTAGGACCACTGAGGCACTTTTTTCCCTCTTTAGGAGGTTTTTTCCCCCGACTTGTATATATGCCTATTGCCCTAATGGTTCACTTATCTTTGTACCTTCTAGTGGTAATACATTCAGTATCGTGTGTTGTGCTCCAAGCTTCTTGTCCTTCCTTGTGCTGTTTGCGTGTGTTCGTGAACATCTAACTCCAACACATAGATTGTATTTCCTTCTAAACTCCTTCTTCTACCCTCTTGATTCATAGTTGTTCCATTGGAACGCAAATGTGAAATTACTTTGATCATTGGATTTAAAGATTAAACCTTAATCATTGGATTTAAAGGTTAAACCTTTACAACCATCCATTTCATATGTTTTAAGGGTGCAATTCTCATTTCGAGGGGGGTTGAGCTACCACACTTTGTTTTTTGAGAGAACAAAAAAAATTGAATATTAATATAGAAGAGTTACAAACTATGCCAAGGGCAAGCCTAGCTCACCAAATACAAATAATCACTCCAAATACAAATAAGCATGAAAAATAAAATTGTTGTAATAAGCACATGTTCTTCTAAGGAACATGAATGGACTTCTTCTAAACCCTAAGGATTTCCCAACTTCAAAGATTTCTCAAGTAATTTATCTACTAGGATAGTAGGGATATAGTTTGCGAGTGGTACATTTTTCCTTTCAGTACATTTACCACTTGATTGAACTTCTTAGCACAAATAAGTGTAGGTGGATCATCAAAATGCACAACCTGAGTGCATAAAGAAATTTCAAAAACTAGTTCTAGGGTCTCGAGTCCATTTGTTAGCAATAAGCTCACATGTAGAATAATATTTTTTAGTGGTATCAACAAGATGGTTAGTATGTAAGTCTGAAACAACAAATCTCACAACTTCTAGAACTTGTTTGGCCACACCATATGCCTCAGATGTCATCGCTTTCATATTCCAAGGTAGCAGACTCCCTATTTTTCCAATTGCATCATCGATCTACTAAGTCATCCACAGAGTCAAAGATACCATCTACCTCAATGAATATGTAGATTGAAAAATAAGGATGAAAATCACATTTCAAAACATTAAAATTAAGAACCAATTTTCAAGAGCCAAACCTTGTCATCTCAGACCTTATGACATATTTGGAAAAGTAGAAATCATAAGTTGTTTAACCCCGTTCATAAAGATTTCATAGGAAACCTTTGTATTAATTCAGTTATTGATGCCCCCTATGAGGATAGTATTCCCCATGATGTAATGTATAAATCCAATCTGAGCATGTGGAGAGATAAACTCATCTCTCACTACAACATATGAGGGGCATACCGACGGTCACTCTCGGCGTCGGTATAAACATTGAAAAAGCTCACTTAAAGATATCGATGGTCAAGTGAGAGTCGGTATGACTGTTTTAAACGGATAGTCGGTGTGTCCCCCAACCATCGGTATAATCGTTGGTATGGGTGTTGGTATGGGCGTCGGTAATTTACTGGAAGTTACCGATGCCCATATCGACGCCCATACCGATGCCAATACTGAGGCCGAGTTGTTAACATACCGAGAATCTGAGAGCAAAACTTCACTTTTTTGCACGTGTTTGAGTACTGTTTGTCTTCTGTCAAACTTGTGCGCACAAACCGAATTGCAAACTGCATTGTCTTGTGCACACACATACACACACACAGAGATCTCTCTCGCTACACACACACATTCTCTCTCCGTTTAGATCGCACATCTTGGTAAGTGGTGCGCGTTCTATTAGCTTTTGTCTTTCTCTATGCTTTATGTTTTATAATTTCTCTTCTCTTTGATTTTGCAGAAGCTCTTTGGCATCGATTGTTTGCAATTCGACGATAGACAACATACATTATGCTTTGACGACAACGATCTAAAAGAGGGAGATACTTGTAAGTGATTGTTTTATTTTCTATTGATAGAGAAAGGAAGAGAGAGAGAAAGAGAGAGAAAGATGAGAGAGAGATAGAGAGAGAAAGAGAGAGAGAAAAGAGAGAGAGGGAGAGAGAGAGAGAGAGAGAAAGAGAGAGAGAGAGAGAGAGAGAGAGAGAGAGAGAGATAAAGAGAGAGAGATAAAGAGAGAGAGATAAAGAGAGAGAGAGTGAGAGATAAAGAATGATGAAAGAAAGGAAGAAAGAGATAGGAAAATAGAGCATACACACACACATACACATCTACACATTTACACATGCATACATACACACATACATGTACACACATGCATGCTTACATACACAAACATATACACACATGCATGCTTACATACACACACATATACACACATGCATGCATATACATACATACAGATATACATACATGCATAATACACACAAACATGCATACACACATACACACACACACACACACACATATATACACATATGCATACATACACATACACACACACATACACACATACATACACACACATATATACACACATATACACACATGCATGCATACATACACACACATATAGACACATGCATGCATACACACATATAAATATATACACACATGCATACATACACACACATGCATACACACACACATACACACACACATATACACATATGCATACACACATACATACACACATACATACATACATATACACACATGCATGCATACATACACACACATACACATATACACACATGCATGCATACATACACACACATACACATATACACACATGCATACATACACATAGGAAAATAGAGCATACATACACACACACATCTACACATTTACACATGCATACATACACACATACATGTACACACATGCATGCTTACATACACACACATATACACACATGCATGCTTACATACACACACATATACACACATGCATGCATACACACACATACAAATATACATACATGCATACATACACACACACATGCATACACACATACATACGCACACATATATACACATATGCATCCATACACATACACACACACATACACATTTACACATGCATACATACACACACATACACACATGCATGCATACACACACATACATACACACATGCATGCATACATACACACACATACACATATATGCACATGCATGCATACATACACACACATACACATATACACATATGCATACATACACACACATGTACACACATGCATACATACACACACATGCATACATACACACACATGCATACACACACATATATACACATATGCATACATACACATATACACACATATACACACATACATATACACACACATAAGCTAGTGTTTTAATTAAATATATAAATTTTTGATTTTGAAGTTTTTTTTTTACATCAAATATATAAAAACAGGATTAGGGGTTTTACACTATTTACACATACATACACATACACATATAATATATATATACATGTATATACACCTGCGTATAGAAATATACATATTTTAGGTCTAGATATTTAAGATTAGGGTTTTAGGGTTTAGGCATACATATAACTCAATTACATTATATTAAGAAAAATATAGAAAAAATAAGAAAAAAATCTGAATATATAAATAAACATATATATAAAATAGGATTAGGGTTTTAGGATTAGGGGTTTAGATTTTTATACGTGTTTAAGTATTTAGGTTTTAGTATTTTAGGTTTAAGTCTAAGTCTTTTTTATTAGGGTTTTAGGGTTTTAACACCTACATAACACATATACACACATACACATATAATACATATGTACATGTATATACACATGCATACAAAAATCTGAATATATAAATAAATATATATATAAAATAGGGTTTTAGGTTTTTAGGATTAGGATTAGTGTTTTAGGATTTAAGGAAAAAATCTGAATAAATAATTATATATATATATATAATAGGATAATTATATAGATAAATAAATATAAAAAGAACTAGTGTTTTAAATAATTTAATTAAATATATAATTAAATATATAAATATAGGATTAAATAAGAAAAAATCTGAATATATAAATAAATATATATAAAAAAAAGGATTTTAGGTTTTTAAGATTAGGATTAGGGTTTTAGGGTTAAAGGAAAAAATGTGAATAAATAAATAAATATATAGATAAAATATGATAATTATATAGATTAGGGTTTTAGGTTTGTTTAGGTGTTTAAGTATTTAGGTTTTAGTATTTCAGGTTTAAGTCTTTAGGAGTAAGATTTTTAGGTTTAATAAAAAAAACAAATGATCTAAAATGTCCATATTGTAGTAGATGGCTTCTTTGGATCCAGAGGAGAGAATGGCATGTCCTTGCACTGAGTGCAAGTATCAAATTTATCCGAAACGATGGATTTGTACTGCACATGTTAGAGAGTATGGATCCTTTGATAGGAGTCGACTAGAGAACCTATGCTACCATTCGCATGGTCCCCCAGGTGAGCAGATGGACCCAAACGACATTGCACCGGTAACCTCTCGTGGACAAAAGAGAACAAAGAAGGACTTAGACGTACAAGCAAGTACTAATAATATTACACAGAATGAACATATGGAAGAGATGCTCGAAGCATTTTATGAGATGGACAAAGATCATGATGGTGAAGAAGATGTCGAGAGTTTCATGGACACAACATAATTTCGACGATCAGAAGTCGATGAAGAATATGAAAACATGCGAAGACTAGCTGGTATACCACTTTACAATGGAGCAAAGATATCTGTACTACGTGCGTCACTCGCGATGCTCAATCTGCAATCCATTTATGGATGGTCAGATAGTAGTGTCACTGAATTGTTCAGGTAAGTGGAGAACAAATTGGCTTTCATTGTTGTATCAAAATAACTTTATTTACTAATATCATTTTAATTTCTTATTGCAAGATTCAAGATATCTTGAAACTATCTTTTAGGTAGTTTGATTATTTTGTTTTTGATGTGAAATGGTTCAAAGTAGTCACCTCTAGAAGAAACGCAACAGTGTGGTGGGACAAAAGCGGTTTGCTTCAAGTCAACTCCACATAATTATGGACGGATGAAAGGGATACATTTGTACTTCCCGAACATTGTGAGCAAGTTGTTTTTATACCAGATTCAAAAGAACTAGAGTGGCTATTTGTTTTACAAGTCCCCCCACATAGTAGACAAATTTGTGAGAACATAGATGTAGAAGAAAGTCCATCTGTAGTGGACTCAGAGATTCATTCGATAGTCGAGGAGGAAGAGATCATTGTTCGAGAAGAAGAGGTCATTGTTCGAGAAGACGAAGCAATGGACGATGATCAGGAAGAATCCAGCATAGCAAGAAATTTAGAAGCCATCAATATAGAGATAGATATTCTCTGTGCATTGGATCTTCAAGAGGATGCTAGATTAGAGGATTTTTGAATAAAACACTTGTACATACTAATTTTTGTTTTTTTTTTCTATTTATTCTCTATATTATCTTTATTATCACATGCTAATTATTTGAGTTCTTTTGTTACAGAGCACGATGGGAGATAGTCCTCCAGTCACTCCTCATTCCATGACAGAGGAGCAGTTTTTAGAGTTCATCTCTCAAGTACCTCCCACGTATATGGTCCCTGCATCACAGTATTGGATCACTCCTGGTAGCACTCCTCCCGGCCTCACTCCTGCCTGCTTCACTCCTGTCGGCCTCACTCCCGCCGGTATCACTCTTGCCAGTCTCACTCCTGTGGGTGGTGCTACTCCAGCAGGAGGTATGTCTGCTAGCTTTGTGACTCCACTACGACCATCTTTTCAGCCATCTCCTACTGGGTCTAGTAGTAGACATGTGCGTTCGACGCCTCAGCGCGATACAGGTTCTGGCCCGTCTCGTAGGTTGAGATCACACCCTGGAGCAGGAGGTTCTAGGAGTGGATCTACAGGTAGGTCTGGAGGAGGCAGCTGTTATGGAGGTAGTGCGACAGACGTTGTGTCGCCTGCTTCTACTCCTAGGAGGAGTACCTCAGATGTATGTACGCCATGTAGTACACCACGTGGAATGCCACATACACCTTGGGGTGCTCATGACCATGATGACTGCAAGGTGTATAGTATTCGAGATGAGCTCCGGTGATGGATGCAGCTGGTAAAGCAATGCATGCACGTATACGATAGCTTTGCTCCATATAGTTTGGACACTCCATCATGCTGAAATGGAGTGAACATGATAAAGATCGAAAGAATTATATCACACAAACGATTTATCCGGAGTTTCGACCAGTCGATGGATAGTCTCTTGTCAGTTCAGAGTGGATTCTGCACACCGCACATGAGGTTATGTCCCATCGACGATCAGAGGCTCGTGATGCTTTCAAAGCAGGCTTACCAAAGCCTATATGGTTAGATGCTGAGGAGTGGGATGTGATTTGTGACGAGCAGCAGCAGACTCCTGATCGATATCGTCATCAGCGAGATGCCGCAGCCACACGTTTAGATATGGTTGGTCCGTCACATTTGGGGAGCGGCGAATATGACACGATGCGTCATGAGTTTGTAAGTACCATTTCATTTATTGAATTTATTTGTGTTAAGTTTCTCATGTATGTTCCTCTAATGTTTTGTATATTTATTGTAGGAGCTGGCAATGGGTCATTCTCCAACACGAACGGAGGAGGCTTACAGATATCGTCACGGATTGACTACACTATTGGAGGACTTGGAGGGACGCGGTGCGGTCATTTCATGGGAGCATTTGTGATGAGGTGATTAATCTATAAACTTGGTGTTTACTTGTTGTTTGTAATTTCATGTGAATTTATCTCATTCCATTAATGTTCTTTGTTGCAGGATTGTTGATATGGAACGTTCTTTGCATGTGTATGGCAGTGGCACACCAAAATTTTGTATTGATTTTTATATGGCAATGCATTGCTTTGCCACATTTTGTAAAAGCGTCATATATGACAATGGTTTGCCACACTCTTGTACATGCTTCATTTATGAAATATATCACTTTTTTGTACATGGTTCATGCACTCTGATTATCTCTTTTGTGTCCAATAACATTATGTTTTATGAAATCATATTTCGGTTGACATTAGAGTACACATCACATGTACTCGGTTTTTTTTGGGTAGAGCGTATTGTCTTTTGTTAAGCAACATCATGGTACTGTTGCTGTAGCAAAAGACAACACACTCTACCCAAAAATTTTTTTGCAGATACGGTCATCGGTATACACGACGGTATTCTCAGTATTGTCATCGAAATAAGCGTCGGTACACCCAATGGGCGCCAGTATACGCGACGGTGCACCTAAGATAGGCGTCGGTATGGACATCGGTATGGGCGTCAGTATGGGTGTCGGTAATACCGATGCTTATACCGATGCCCATACCGATGACCATACCGACGGTCATATCGACGCCTATACCCACGCTATAGTACCGACATGCATACCGACAGCTACACCGACATCGCGGCAAAAAAAGGCCCGTTCATTTTCCTCGCTAAAAATCTCGATATACGGTCAATCTGTTGTAGTGTCTCTTTACTGTGATGTAAGATTATCCATGATCTTCTCATTGTGCTAGGGCAAGTGTGTGCCTGCTCTCTCCACATTTTGTAACATCTTGTATTAATATTCATCTTTATCTTTGCTCTCTCTCTCAAAAAAAGAAAAAAAAAGAAATACCAGTGATGGCTCCTAAAACGAATAGGGTTTGTATGCATTTTCAGCTTTTATCAGATCTGGTTTTTCCTTAATCTTATCACATAAAACTTCCGTTTCTGATAATATTGGGTTAATCGCGTGGCTTCTACCTATCCGCTGCACATTTAGAGTAATGAGGATAAAACTCTACTCTTTTTCATGGCAATAAATTATGTGGTTGGACTGTACGCCACCAAATGAGAACGGAAACGACATGTAAATGTTCACTACGAGTGCGCTATGCAGTCCATGGCAGAAGTGAGTATCAGCCGTATTGAGTAGTTCTGGCCGAGGTGGTGATGGATGGAAATGCAACGATCAAAAGCAGACATTAAGAATACAGAAAGGCGCATGCTCGTAGTTCTCATGGACATGCAGAAGAAAATGGCCGATATATCTTCTTACACGCGGGATCGACCCGATAGAAGCAGACAATCCGCCTTGATAATATGCGTAGAATGGATCGAGCTGTCCACTTATGTCTACTACTGTTTTAGCTTCAATAACTGATGGAGTCAAATGAGAACGGAAACGACATGTAAATGTTCACTACAAGTAGAATGCGCTATGCAGTCCATGGCAGAAGTGCGCATCAACTGTATTGAGCAGTTCTGGAGGTGGTGATGGATGAAAATGCAACGATCAAAAGCAAACATCAAGAATATAGAAAGGAAAATGCTTGTAGTTCTCAAGGACACGGAGAAGAAAATGACCGATGTATCTTTTCACATGCGGGATCGACCCGATAGAAACAGATAATCTGCCTTTTGTAACATGCGTAGAATGGATGAAGCTACTCTCCAGTTGGAGCGAAAGCTATATTAACTCATCATACAGGAGATAAGGGATGGAAAGGGAGTGATCGGAAATATGTGTGCACAACACATATCCTTATACAGGAGCTTTCTCATTCGGCGGCTTTCTCTACAGACCCGCTACACGGTAATAGTTCGCCATTTGAGTTCTGGAAGCAGTTGTTGAGGTAGAAGCCTGAAATCTGTCGTTTTTAAGGCAGTATGCAGAAAGAACGTGGCCATCGATAAGCTCAAATCTTCCGCATGTGAAGCTGAACCCGTTGCCTGGGCAGATGAGCTGACCGTGATCATTTCCGATCTCAAGGTCCAAGTCGAAGAACGCCAATTCATCATAACCGGGTTTGGTTTTGCAGACCGCCACAAGGCCGGGACCTTCAATTAGGTGTATGTCTTTGCAGGTTTGCGCGAAGTTGCACTGTATGAATTCATCAAGCCATGAGGCAGATCAATTATCCTTGTTAGTCAGATTCACAAGAGCAGAAAAGAGAGAGAGCCTGGAGGGTTGAGATACTGACATCGGCGTCCGCGTTGGATACAGCCATCAGAAACAGAAAAGCAGCTGCTGCTATACCGTTTCTTGTAGTAAACTACGTCATTCTCGCTCGATCTCGTATCCAGCTAACGGAACTTTAGAGTTGGAAGCGGAAGGTCTACAGAAGAGCACGGCGCTGTATGTCGAGCTTGGCAGGGAGTTCTCGTATTATAGCACAAAGCCATCCATCCATGGATGATGGAGGGGCTATGCTGCGGGATTCCATACGTTCGCATATTCCATGGCGCATGCTCTTCGTCATTTTTCAACGTGTCGAGATCCATGATGGCAGCTGTGCATCATCGCCCCCCCCACCAGCAGCTGCTCAAGAGATCCAGGTGCTCACGAGATCCATGACTGACAATGAAATGCGCTTTACCTTTCGGCCTTTAATAGCACAAGTGAAATAAATATTAAAGGAGCAAAAAATGAGAAATAATAGATGGAAATGACGAAATCCTTTGCTCCACATTATCTTGCCTCTTTGGAGGCACTCACTCTTCACTCTCATGATACCAAAAATCAAGAACCACATAGATTTCTATTGCTTCATAGCAGCAGTCTAGTTCAAATTGAACACACAAAATCCTACACTTGGGAACAACGAAAATGGAGAGATAAGAGAGTGAAAAGATCCAACTTTTTCTTTTTGGGAATCTCAACTTGGCCCAAGAAGCATCAGAAGGCATTATTGTTCTTGAAAATAAGCTTTTTTTTTTTCAAATGGAGGTTCGGCCGAGGCCTACTCCCCCGGGCTTTACCTTTGAAATTGCAACTGTACAAGGTAGAGCATAGTACCCATGGGACCCCCCTTATCCCACAAGAACAGGGATTTACAAGACTGGGCTGAACGGCGGTCACAACAACCGTAGGGCTAGTCAAACGATGGCACATCAGCCATATGCTTCATCATTCCAAGTTATACATGTCCCTTACATGTGACCGGCAGGGATCGAACCTCGCCCCCCGCCTCAAGAGGCGAGAGGCCTAACCAATTGCCTTAACGGCCTTGAAAATAAGCTTGGCCCAAGAAGCATTAAAAAGCATTATTGTTCTTGAAAATAAGCTTGGCCCAAGAAGCATTAGAAGGCATCATTGTTCATTGTTCTTTGGTGATAAGTGTACAACTCAATATGGTGTCTAAAACATTGATAGTATCATCTCGTTTGGCATTTTATATCATAAGTTGTATCAGTTCATAGATTATGCAAAATCTAAGAATGATTCAAAATGTGTAATTCATGATTATCAGGCTATTTTAGATGCAAAGCTTTGGCATGCATGCTTTACACACCCGAACTTTGCTAGTTCATTTCGCATACAAAAATAAAAGATAGTGGTCACCTTTTTGCCCAAACTTGACAATGTTGTATTTTGAGTAAAATTCAGCATTTTTTCTTCGCATTGTCAAAAGTTATGCTCAAGAGAAGGGCATTGATTTTGATGAGGCCTTTCCTCCCACATGCAAAATGACAATCATTTATAGCATCTCGAATCACAATTCCGACATAGTTTCTTCAACGTTGACACACACACACACACACACACACACACATATATATATATATATATATATATATATATATATATATATATATATATATATATATATATATATATATATATATATATATATATATATATATATATTACAAGGAACACATGAGGACAAAAACGAAAGATTTTGAGGGTTGTTCCATACCTTAAGTGAGGGGATGAAGATGCCCTCCTTCTTCATAAATATCATGTGAACATGCATAAAGTTCTCCTTCTTCCCTTTGCTATCCTACCTCCCTCCCTTTCTCGTTTTACTTCTTGCTTGCTTCTTTCCAAATAAGGGGGGTTCTTATGTAACAAAGTTCAACTTGCCACCTTCTAGAAGCTATAAACATCTTCATAAGAAGAGATTTTATGGTGTGATTGAGAGAGAATCTAGTGGAAATAAATGGTTTTATACACCATTGGTATAACAATATGAAGCTTAAACTTTCTACAAAGAATCTTGCAAGAAGTTGCATAAGATAACATTGAAGATTTTTTTTTATTTGCTGGAATTTTTTTGCATAAGATAACATTGAAGAGTATTTGTTGGAATTCTCAATTCGTTGTTAAATTATCACCTTCAAATCGTAGTACAAAGAATATCTCTTGTAAAATTTAACTCTTGTAATATCTCTCTTCTATTACAATTTCGACCTCGATTTGTATAGAAATACAAATTCACCTATTATTTTTTTTTCTTTTTGATACGATGCAAATTTCTTTTTTCATCTTTGTAGAATGACACTAATGCCTTCGGCCTTAACAAAGCCTTGACAAAGGCTCATCTTTTCTCAGGTTTTGACAATGCGTTGATAAGTTTTGTAGTGAGTTGGGCTTCCAAATTAACCATGCAAATACTACTTTCAAGACCATCTCTCTACTCCCTCCTCATCTTCTCATGGACCATGGGTGCCTTGAGTTTTCTTACGTCTAGATCTTCTCTTTGCTTAGATCTTGCTAAGCTCTGAGGTTTCTATAGGTAAGAGATGGGATTGGGCCCTTAAAAACGTTGATTGGAAACTCTATTACTAGAGGGGCATGCAGTTGAAGGTGTCAAGTAGAACGATGGTGACCAACAATTCTTTTCATTTTGATTTTGTGTGTGTACTCTCTACAATATGTGGCCCAAACAGCCATGCCAAATACAAGCGATAGGCTCCTCAATAATAGCTAATAAGTGTTCATGTCCGGAGGCTTCTTTGAGATTCCATTTATTGGCTCCCATTGCCTCCTCTAAACCACCATATCTTTAATCTAATTCTTCCATAGAGCAAAGTATGTGCCATCAAATTGTCAGATCTCAAAATCTTATTTTCCTTGCAAGTTATAGCTCCTCCTAGGAATAATAGAACTAGACCCCAATGCACTAGATGTGCCTGAGAGCTCTGATGCCATGATGATCGAGAAGTGACTGGAATGATAATCAAGCTAGAAGAGTCCAAACACCACTAAGGCTGAAGAAGGATGACCAAGTATCAATTTTTGGGAAAAATTAATAAAGTCTCCCCAGAGAAATGGACTAATGATAAGTATTAACCAACCAAAATGATTATGTGAGAATATATGTGATCACACAAATAAGTGTAACAAGGAGCAAATCGACCACTATATAGTTGACAAAAAAAATTGGAAAATTTTTTTGCCAAAGTATCCTCTGCAAAATGAGTTTATGAATAGTGCAAAATGCTCATAAAACTACAAGTATTGACATATAAACCTGCATAGGCAATCACTGACTCCAAACACCACTAAGGCTGAAGAAGGATGACCAAGTATCAATTTTTGGGAAAAATTAATAAAGTCTCCCCAGAGAAATGGACTAATGATAAGTATTAACCAACCAAAATGATTATGTGAGAATATATGTGATCACACAAATAAGTGTAACAAGGAGCAAATCGACCACTATATAGTTGACAAAAAAAATTGGAAAATTTTTTTGCCAAAGTATCCTCTGCAAAATGAGTTTATGAATAGTGCAAAATGCTCATAAAACTACAAGTATTGACTTATAAACCTGCATAGGCAATCACTGACTCTAGTGCATATAATGAGTTAACCACACTTTGCTTATCGAACACCTATGAACAACTAACATACATCTCATATGCTGAGGTTGGGAAAGTCTTCCACCTGCATCACTAAAGAGATCTTGACATCTCACTATCTCCTAGTTAAGAAAACCTCACCATGACCCTCTTTATCAATGTCAATTTGATTAGGCCTATTTTTTGTTGGATGTGTATAAAGTTTCCATCTCCTTGATCCTTTTATCTCCTTTCTTTGGCCTTCTTGTCTGCTGACACTTGTAATAGTCCCCCTCTCTAGTATCTATCACCCCTGACAAACCTTTGTTCTATAGGGGGAGGATGTAATACAAGATGACATCGGTAGCTAGTTCATGTTCACAGAGTCATAATCCCTTTTCTAGATCAAATTGCAATGCATCCCAATCAATGGCACCATGGATCTCTAGTTGTGGAGTTGAGGAATATTCTGAATACATCGCGTGCTCGCATGAAAATAGTTGAAGGATGTGGGTTGGTTTAGGCATGAATACCTCAGAGTATCACTCCCAAAAAGCTATAGTGAACATATCTTCAAAATTTTACTTGTAGTAGGCTGGGAGATATTTGATGCGGGCATGTCAAGCATAAGCCATACAGATGTTAGAAGTCATGCCCATATCATACACAAGGTCATAGTTTCCATTTGTAAAGCCTAGAATGGCAATGTGTGAGGCTTGAACCTTATGAAAGGTCTTGAAGATTACCTGCATTATGTCAAAAATTTTCAACATCATTTGTGCTACGAAATTTGGCATTTTTTTGAGGCAAGGGATCCAGTGATGAATGGTAGCCATCACGTATGAAATGCAGGGGGATCCTTATGGTGGGGCTATATATTTGACCCATTCTCTACATTGTGCATTATTTTGAACTTTAATCACAAAGGCCTTCCATGACCCATGCTTGGGAATTGGTGCATAACATGGATTGTAGATAATTTGGACCAACACATTGTTCCATGTCTACAACATTTTTGGCTATGGTTCGAAGAGGGTTTTTTGCTAGTTGGGTTGAAAGATCGAGCCTTTTTGTGCTAGAGGTGGTAGATCGTCTGATTGAAATTATGTGGCAAGCATGGGCATTTTGTAAGTGAGCCGTTGAATTTCTGTGTTATAATCAATAAGGATCACATATAATTGGCCGCTATTGGAGTTTTGATGTTGTGATGAGGCATCGATGGGCAAGTTTTTGGAAATAAGACAATTGTAGGATTGTTTCTTCAATATTCTTCTAGGGGAACATCTAAGCAATGATGTGATCTTCATGCATGTGGCCAATATCTTCCACTTGCTTTAGCTAGGGAGGATGTGGGGCTTCAAATGTATTCTATCTTTCCTCGGTGATCCTTCCCCCAGGAATGGGCTGAGGTTCATAGTCATCTTCAAAATGTTGTTCCACTCTAATGGAAACAATCTTTTATTCCTCTAATGCCTTTGGTGATATTATGGTCCTCGGCATAACTATAATCTCTTTGTTGTTGGAGTTGATATAGTTCTTTGGATAGTTAAATCTATGCCATGCATCTGAGCATAGCCTTTGACTACCAGTCTAGCCTTGTATCTGGCTATCCTTCCATCTGCAAGCTTCTTTAATTTGTAAACCCATTTACTTCCAATTACTTTCTTACCATTTGGTTTAGGAACAAGCTCCCATGTCTTGTTCTCCTCTAGTGCAGTGAACTCTTCTTCCATTGCTTCTTCCCATTGCTTCTTTCCTTTAGCTTCAGCATAGCTCTGAGGTTCTTCATCATCTTTGACCATATATGCATAGTCTTTCTGAGTTATGTATGAGGTATCATACGAGTACCTTTCTGGTTGTCTTCTGATCCTGCTTGACCTTCTTGGTTCACATTCTTCGTAAGTGTCTGAATACACTTCTTCATCTTCATTTCTCATACCTGATCCGGTCCTGGACGTACTTGCCTTCATATGATCTTCATCTCTATTCACCTGCACAATTGATTTTCCTTTTTCTTTTCTTCTTACCTCTTCTTCAAATTCTTCAGTTGTATGACTTTGATCTGTATACCAGCTTCTCTGTTCATCAAACGTAACATCTCTTGAAACAATAAACTGCTTAGTTAGAGGGCTCCATAACCTGTAACCCATCTGTCTTTCATCGAATCCGACGAACACATATTTTTCTGCTTTCGGTTCAAGCTTATGTCTGAGTTGAGACGGTACATAAGCATAAGCGACTGATCCAAACACTTTACAGTGATCAAGTGTTGGCTTCTTTCCCCACCAAGCTTCATAAGGGGTCATTCCATCTAAAGCTGTACATGGTAATCTATTTACCAAGTATGTCGTTGTGTTTACGGCTTCAGCCCAAAGATAATTTGGACAACCCTTCTCGTTTAACATGGCTCGTGCAAACTCAACTAGAGTTCGGTTCCTTCTTTCTGCTACTCCGTTTTGTTGCGGTATATACCTGCAAGTTATTTCTCTTTTGATACCTACATTCCAAAGATAATCATTGAACTCTCGGGAGAAGTATTCTCCCCCTCCATCAGACCTCAGTCTCTTAAGCTTTCGTCCTGTGAGTCTTTCAGCGTATGCATGAAAATGCTTGAAGGCTTCAAATACTTCTGATTTTTCTTTTAAGACATATAACGTTATCCATCTTGTAGCATCATCAATGAATAAAACATAGTACCTTGAGCCACTGATCGATCCTCCTTTTGTTGGACCCCATACATCTGTATTTATGAGTTCAAGTACTCCATCATGTTTGAATCCTTTCTTCTGGAAAGGTAATCTGTGGGCTTTTCCCATCTGACAAGCTTTCGCACTTATGAATCATATGTTGGTTCTGTACGTTCGGTAAACCCAATACAAACTGATTTGCAATCATAGCTTTAATTTCTTTTTCATTAAAATGACCTAATCTCTTATGCCAGAGATCAAGTTCTGTAATTACTTTTTCACCATGTGTGAGCAACGCTTGGCCAATGTTCCCTTGTACTCTTAAAGTAAAGAGTCTGCCTTCTTTCTTACCAGAGACGATCTGATTGTATCCGTTCTCGGGATCTTCTACAAATATGCCTTCATTTGTAAATCTGACCTGAAAACCTTTCTCAACTATCTGTCCCATGCTAAACAAATTTTTAGGTATTGTCAAAACATATAAAACATTGGTTAGCAAATCTGCTCCACTCTTACATTTCACTTTTCCAATTGAATGAACACTATGCCTTGTATTGTCACCTGTTTGAACAGTGTGACACGAACTACCTTTTTCCAGTTCTGACATCAATTCTATATTTCCTGAAAAATGATTAGAACCTCTGGAGTCAATGTAAAATACCTTTAGGTCTTTGTTTTGTGATGTGCTGATAGAGTTCATCATCAACGATGTATGACTTTCATTATGTGTGTCATTTGCGTAGTTGTTGTAGGTGGTGTTGTAGGATTGATTTTGTCCCCAACTTCTTGTTCCACCTCTGCCATAGCCTCCTCTTTTGTTTTGTCTACCTCTTTGATATCTTCTGCTTCTGCCTCTGCTATTACTATTCTGATTTTGATTTGAACCTTGTTGATTATGCCAACAGTCATAAGCCAGATGATTACTTAGTCCACAAATCCAGCAAGCTTTCTTGTTGATATTCTGACTACTTCTTCCTCTTCCAAAGCCTCTTGCTCTTCCTCTGCCGGTGCCTTTGCCTCTAGCATAATAAACCTGAGAACTCGACTCTTCTTCATCTTTTGACTTATCTTTATCTCCTTTCTTTTTGTTCTTCATGTACATTGCAGAGCTTTGTCCTTTATCTCCATCTCCTTTCAGGTCTTGCTCATATGTGAGCATCAATCCTAGCAACTGATTTAAATCTAGAACAAAATGATTGAAAGAGAGTTCAGTTGAAAGTACAAAAGGTTTCCACCTTTCATCTCCTCTCAAACCTGTGAGCACTTGCGCTATCAATCTGTGGTCTTCGATATCTTCATTTATGGATCCAAGACTGTCTGCTAGATCCTTCATTTTAGTAACATAGTCACTAATGCTTTGATTCGACTTCTTTTTGAACGTTGTGAATTCGGACCATAAGCTAGCCTTCCTCGCTTTCGTAGTATTTTGGAAATGGTCCTCCAACGCACTCCATATGTCCTCCGCTGTTTCCAGGCCTCTAATATGCAGTAGTAGATAATCTGTAACAGAACTATAAATGTATGCTCTTGCCGTTGCATCTTTCTTCTGCCACAGCTTCAAGGCTTCCAATTCTTCTTCCTTTGGTTGTCTATTGACTTCAAAGGTCGGCCTCTTTTCTTCCAGTCACATACATCATTAAGTCCTTACTCATAAGTAAGGCTTCCATGCGCATTACCCATGTGGGATAATTATCTCTGTCCAGCTTGTCAATAGAGACATGTTCTGCCATGATCTTCTTGTTTTCTTTCTTTGCTCTGACACCTCTTGTTAGATTTTATGGCTATGATATCACTTGTTGTGGTGATTAACCGGCTCTGATACCACTTGTTGTGGTGATTAACCGGCTCTGATACCACTTGTTATGGTGATCGACGTCTTCAGTAGTACCGCTTTTATACCTCTGATAGTAGTAAGCTTCCGGTACCACCCGTCTGCCGCAGCAAAGACTCAAACCTTATCAAGCCTGTGGAAATTTGCTGCGCCACCGAATTAGTGTTAAACTACAGTGATGTTAGAACACCTCTATAATCAACAGTAGCTTAACAAGGCTTCTGCCACTCAAACTCTATTAGACTGTGCTTTGAATTCTCTTGGAATTCCACTAGAACTTCACCGGACTGTTACTGGACTGTCACCGGAATTTACCGGAATCTTACCGGAATGATCTTCAAATCTGTTCTTTATTGCTTCAAATGTTTATACGTGAAATAAGGAAGTGATGAGTGAACTTCCCTTACTGACAGAAATCTTCCTGAAGTTTAGAGAAAAAACTTCATCAGTTCAGAGTGCTATTTTCGGTCCGACTTTGTACTGTGTGTACATATCCATTTCATCGAAAACTTTGATCCGTATAAAGTAGAGACTTCTAGCTACAAGATAAGCTATGTCTCATACAAAACTCTATATTATTCTGCGAGATATACTTCGTGGTTCTTCCCGAAAAACCTGTTTATTGAGTAAACCGTAAGTGACCAAAAGTACGTATATGGTGAAACTGTAACTGTTAACTAACTTTAACCGTAACATAGAATATTCAAACTTCTACTCATACGAAGAATGCGCGCAGAGCTTCCACATGAACATGTGTTTTCTATTAGAGAAGATGTGTACAAACAAGCTTGGCCTCTTCTTACTCAAGCTATAGAAACTCTCCTACACTAAGTAGTTTCTTATTACCATCTCTCTCAGATGAATACCTGACATTTCAGGTTTCTGTTATTCATCTTTACATACACGATCTATGGCGTCTTCTATACTACATACGCGATCTCTGGCGTCTTCTATCTCTCTCTCTATCCGTATATCTGTATCTCTGCGTCTCTTTGATCTGCTATATTTCATCTCTCTCTTGCTCGATTCTTGATTGATATATATAGTCTTCATTCTTCCATGCTCTTCCGCGCCTTTCACTTGGTATGATCCACGATCCTTCTTTATGTGCATTATGCGCACTCCCCTGTTCATTACTCTGTTACATGTCCTGTTCTCATATTTACAATTCTTGATTCGGTTTTCTAATTCTGCACGATGTACAGTTCGGTCGTGCATCTTTAATTATGCTTCTCTTTGTCTTTTCTCCTTCCCTTTTTGTCTGGATGCCGAATTCGTGAGTGCTTCTTCAACACTTCTCCTTCTCTAAATCAATGAATCTTTCTTGGAGCTGTTCATGGTTTCTGAAGAGGCTCGTATGCTGTGCGTCTAGGTGCTGGTAATGCTGTTGCAGTTGAGACATACACTGGTACATATTATTAAATACATTATTAATGGGAGTGGATGCGGGAAAGGTGTTGAATGCAGAAGGGAAGGGAAAAGGGAATGGGAGCGTGTATGCTGTGCTTGAAAAGGGTGAATTTGGTGGTGGGGGAATGGGAGATTGCGGACGTATGGGGGGAGGGAGAGGTGCGGAGGTGGTTGATATGTCCATGAGATCAAAAGTGGATGCAGTCGTGGGAGTGATTGTGAACATGGGAATTGTGGGTGTGGTGATGCTGGTGAAGGTGTAAAGTGGTGTGTGTAGTTGTGAATATGAACCGCCAGGAAGTGTGATCGGGGAAACAGGGTTTTCTGTGGCTACAATTAGAATTACAGAGTCAGTAGTAGTGTAGACAAGAGAGGTGGTGATCGGTTGTGTAGGTTGTGTGGGTTGACTAACGGTCTGTGCTTCGGTATGGGAAGTGGACCCTGAGGCGGTGACATTAGTGGTTTCACTGGTAGTGGGAGGTGAAAGTGACGGAGTTGGAGGGAGAGGGGGTAAGGGGGGTGACGGGGGTGCACTGGATGTATGGGCTTCCTCAGTGTCATGAATGGGATGAGCTGTGCCCGTGGTTGTGGATGTGGTGCCCTGTGGTTCTGATACTAATACATTCATTTGTTTTCCTGATTGAGGGGGGCGTCTGCCGTATCGTCGTTTCGATCGTCATGAATATGCAAGAGCGGTATGCACCGTCCCAGGTACCCCCAATGCATCAGATATCATGTCAAGGGTTGCTCGGTATTGCTCGTCCACACCTTACTCCTCAAGGATCTGGTTCATGAGGGCTTTTCCTGCTGCCAGGGACAGTTTGTGTTGTTCTTGAACTCGGTTGATAGTATCATACAGCTCTTCTTCGTATTCCTGCTCTTCTTGCTCATATTCCTGCTCTTCTTCGTCGGACAGTCCTTCTCGGTCCTCCTCTTGCTCCTCTTCCTCATCATCATCCACTTCGACTACTTCTGGTTGGACAGGGTGGGGTTGGTTTGCGACTGTCTGCTGCCCGCTTGCCTGCTCTGCCTCCACTTCTAAATTCGTAGCATTGATTATTCTGGTTACCTCTTCGTCAGTTAGATCTTCCAATGTGAAGCCATGAGGAAACTCTAAGTCGGTTGGTATAGGTGGAAACACCAGATTCTGTCCGTCTGTGCTATGTCTTGGTAATCTGATAGTGAAGGGTTGCACACGCCTTGGAAGCCGTGGAGTTGTCTCTGGTGTCAGTGTCGCACCGCGGGCCTGTGCACAGGGCATCTGAACTGCGCCTCTCATTTTCTTGGATGGAGGCCTTGCGGCGGATAGTCTACGTTGGAATTCTTGCACCCTGGTCCAAATAAGTGCCCTTTGAACTGGCACATCATATGCCAAGCATCTGTAAACAATCCTTGTGAGAGCACAACATCCATATAGTACTGACTTTTGCTTCTTATACCACCGTTGATGAGCCAAGTGGATTTGGTCAATAATCCACTGAGGCATGTTGATTGTCAAATTGAAGGCATTTGCTAAATATAGACTGAACCACATCTTCTTGGGTGGCATTGTGAACCTCTCTTGCGCGGGGAATGCGAAATGCTGCATGCACATCCGAAGATGAACGGCAATAGTAGGTGTCATTGCCACCATGTCCTTTAGTTTCGCCAGATTCCTGTTCTTCATGTTGTCGGGGACCATAGCCTCTTTCTCGGTGGGAATATGCATACCTTTCATGTCGAGAGCTTCCCTCACCAAGTTGTTCGTCAATTTGAACCGCTTCGGCTCATTGCCCCTTGTGAGAGATGGGAGGACAAAGGTGTTGTATCCCTTTTTCTCTTTGCTCGGAGTGAGGGTGCTAATCAAATACGAGCACCTCAAAAAGTCTGGCTTTGGCAATTGGGCTTTGAAGTAATCGTATAGTCCCACCTTCTTCCATATCGGTTTCAGCCCTTCATTATTTTGAAGTCTCTCAAATTCCCTGGTGAAGAAGTGATACCTGCCCCAGCGCTCGTTGAACTCTATCTCTGCCTCCCACACGTAGGTGCCTTCTCCCAGAGGTCCTGCCACGTCACTGAACCAATGTGAGTTTTTGCTGACTGGCATTGTGTGCCCCTGTGGAGGATTCTGCACCAGTATGGCATGTAATGCTCTCAATGCCATTGGACATTCCTTTAATTCCTCCTCAATGGGAAGACTTTCAATGTCCACAATCTGAGGGCTGGTGCTTGCTTGGGAGCTAGTTCCTGCAGCCTCGGCCATATTGAAGGGACTGGTCACCGGTTCTGTGAGAATATACAAATTAATGTTAACATTGCAAATGGACACCAAGTGGTCACGTGTCCCCGTTACAACATTAACAAGAAGTTTTAGTGATATGTTAGTTAGTCAGTGAGTGCTCGATGATTGTGGGTGTGGTTAGTGGATGGATTGTCCTAAGAGCTAAATGGAGAGATGCAGTGTGAGAATGATGCAGTTAGTAGGTGGTGGTGAATTTACAAATGGGGTCGGGGGGTTTGTTACATGCTTTGGGCTGCCAAACAAACAGAATGGCTGTTGGTCTTGATTTTGTGGAGACTCTGGAGGGCTTTATAAGAGTGTCTGCTTGGAAATGAGGCTTTTTAGGGACCCATTTACAAGTGATTCTACGTGTGCTCATGGGAGAATATGTGTTCGTGCGTGATGTATAAGAATGGGTATCAGATGTTCGAGTGAGTGAACCATGTTGTACAGGGTGTGGTCTCGGTGTAGCTATTTGAGCCCGCAAACAAGCCTTAGGCACCCAAATTTGTCGTGATTGTGGGCTAGCCTTCATCGACTTCTTGGGTACCCAGATAAACCTCACTTTCACAGAAGAATTTTTGGACGACTTCTTATTAGTGTCGTGTTGTCGATCAGTTATAGGAAGTTGAGCCAGTTGTGGTGGCTTGACCGCAATAAGATGCTCGCCTTTCTGTACCCACACTTGTTTTGGTGGTTTAGACACCGTGCGTCGTATTTTCTTTGTGCCTCGAGCATAAGTCGACTGCTTCTTCTGCATTTGATCCGCCTTTGGTTGCTGCATCCCTGTGGCTTTTGGAAAAGAAGGGAGTTCCGTTGTACCCTTAACTTCTTTTTTGAGACAATCATCCTTCTGCATCACATAGTTTTGGACAAGAATAGCATTGTCAGCTTCATGTGTACCCCCAGAAGGACCAGGAGTCTGTGCCTTTCCTAGTTCCTTGAGTGCTCCATTATCTAACTCAACCGTAATTTGACTCTGATTTACCCATACCTGAAGAATTCCACTTCTTAGGTTTAGGTTGACTGCATGATCATAGATCCAGTCTTGACCCAAGACAAGAGGCTCAGTGAGGTCCTCATCTTGACACACTAGTACTTTAACTCTCATAAGTCCTTGTACTCTTTCCTTGTCCTATCTCTAAAGTTACAAAAGGACGTCTATCAATTATTCGATAAGAACTATTACTTGAAACTTCGCACATAGCCATATGATACTCTGGATCTGCATACGCCTCTGTCCTAAGCTGATCTTGTCCTTGTCTTCTCAACTTCATCCTTCGGATGCGTTCCAATGCTTCTGCCTGTGCCTCTTCTCGAATTCGTTTTTCCTCTTCTTTACGTTTCTTGGCAGTGTTGAGTCTATTTAGCATCTCTTCAGTCAGGGGTTCTTGATATAACTTGACTCTGCATCCGCTTATGTAATTAGGGAGAATATCGCCTTCTAAAGTGGCTAGTTGTACTGCTCCACTAGTTGAAATCCTATTGATGATCATAGGTCCATAACCACACTTTTCTAGCTTTCTCGCATGTTGTTTCAGGGTATACACCAAAACTAAGTCTCCGGTCTTCAAGCCTTTATCCTTAACATGGGCATCAAAGTACGCCTTCTGTCTTTTCTTAGCAGCATATATACCTGCTGTAGCTCTTAGTCTTGTCTCGCCTAGTCGTTCCAGATCAAAAATCCTCAAAGAGAGTTCATGACCCATCCACTCATGCTCCTGTGCTACCTTTAGTGTAGGTATCTAGAAGTCCAATGGTAGCACTGCATTTTGGCCAAATACCATCTGGAAGGGTGTGGCTTGGAGTACCGTTTTATAGGCAACTCGGTATGCCCAAACAGCATGGTGTAGCTATTTGTCCCAATCAGAGCGTTTATTATTCACTAATTTGGTAAGAACATTGCATAGAATCTTATTTGTGCTTTCGGCTTGCCCATTAGCTTGTGGGTGATAGGGGGTAGACTTCTTGTGTACTACCAAGAATTCTTGGAGAAGATTTTCAATAACTTCATTCAAGAAGTGGGTGCCTCTATCACTTACTAGCTCTATGGGTAGCCCGTATCTAGTGAACACATTCTCAAATAAGAACTTAGCGGTCGTCTGAGCATCATTCTTTGTCGTAGCTTTTACCTCTACCCACTTGGTTAGATAGTCTGTGGCCACAATGATATATTCAGCATGTGGACCCTTAGCTGGGGGATTAATCGGACCAACAAAGTCTATTCCCCACTTAGAGAATGCACGTCCACCCATCATAGGCTTCAGTGGCATCTCATCTTTGCGTATAGGATACTGAGTTCGCTGACAAACATCACACCTCTTCACATAGGTATGTGCATCCATGTGAATGGTCGGCCACCATAATCCTACAAATGGGATTGCCTTGATCACCCGATCTGGTCCAAAGTGTCCTCCTGCTACACCTTGGTGAGCAATTTCCAAGATCTTGAGATATTCACTCTCATGGACACATAGTCTCAGGTAACCATCTTTACCACGCTTGTATAGATTATCACCAATGAGTGAGTAATCTAGGGCTTCTTGTTCTAGACTTCTTTGTCTGGCCAGTGTCATATCTTGAGGGAATGTTCTCCTCCTCAGGAAGGCTACCAATGGTTCACTCCAATCTAGCACTATGGACACTTGATAAAGAGTGGCATGTTCCACGGGTGGTTTAGTGCAACAGATTGGGCATTCTTTACACATTTTATGTACATCAGCTTCCATAGTAGGCCAGTGTACTCCAAATCTCCTTAGTGTCTGTAAAGTTCTCTGCCTCGAATGGTGTTGCTCTAATGCACCTACATGTGTTGATTGCAACCATTTTGTGTACTCGTCCTCTTCCACACAACAAGCCAATATCCCTTGATCTGTCTGTTTGTACATACTTCCTGCCATGATATGGTACTTCTGGGATTTTACTACCTCCTTATCTTGAGCGTTTATGACTGGGTGGTTAGGCCCGTATGTCCACACTGGCACTAATGGCTTAGCCCACTGAGGTACAACTTCCAAATTAAACAAGTAAGCATCAGGAAGGTCATCTGACACTCCTTGTGGTGCCTCTCCAGATGTGAGCCTAGAAAGATGGTCAGCTCTCAAATGAGTTTTACCTTTCCTTACCACTACCTCAAAGTCATATTCCATTAGCAAGAGAAACCATCTCACCAATCTACCTGTATTGCATGGTTTGTTTACCAAGTACAATAATGCCTGATGATCAATAAAAAACTTAAACTTATTTACAAGCAAGTAATGTCTAAACTTTTTGACCGCATACACCATGCCTAATCCCTCTCGTTCAGTGGTGGTATAATTTCGTTCAGCTGCATTCAACTGTCTACTAGCATAGGCAATTGGAAGATCCATGTTACCTTCACCCGTAGGCCCATTTGTCTTCTTCAATCTCTCGTAGGAATTCTGGTGTGAACCGATTCATAGAAGAAGATGTGTCTGGCTCTGTGGAGTTAGGCACATAAGCTTCCTAGGGGGGAATGCTTACTATATCACTCACCTTTCCCTTATTTGGAGGGGTGGGTTCCTCTTCTGATTGTGCAATTAGCCTCTCCAATCTTTCTAGCAGTCCATCAAAGTGCAACTGTGTCTTAGCTGATCTAGAGATGCTAAAGAGGCGACTGGCTTCAAACATGGTTTGAGCCAATTCCACCATCTTAGCACAAATCTTGGTTCGTTCAAGCTCTAGTTCCGCTCTCGGGTAACACTTTTCTTGATCTGTCACATTTGGCCCTTCTTGGATTCTGGCCTGATATGCCTTAAGCATCATATTTAGGTCCTCAGGAGTGGGATATGCTAAAACTGATCCTACTCTAGGGGGTGGTGGAATTGTGTGAGGTGGGTTGGAAGGTGTTGGATCGGATGGTGATGGGAATGGTGGGGGTGGAGTAGTGTGAGAGGGAGTTTGAGATGTGAGTTCAACTATCCTGGCTTTTGTTTCTCTTAGGCTTTCCTCGAGTTCACTCATCTTCTTAGCCCATTGCCTCTTCATTCTTTCTCTACTATCTCTCCAGGCTCTAGTCCTCTTCTTGGTTATGCTCTCAGTTTCACTAGCCTCAGCACTTTTTTCCTAGCCTAAACTTTGGTTCTGCTGCAAGGCTTGAGCTCTAGTGACTACCTGTACTGGTGCAGTGGAAGTCACACTCCCTATGGAGTCTACAACTAACCCAATAACATTAATAGGAGTGATTTTTGGCATATTATTGGGATTCTTTGGGCAATCTCGTAAGAGATGCTCTTTGCCACAATCTTGACAAAAGCCTTGGATTGTTACTGACTAGGGTTGTGTGGGTGCCGGCATGGGGCAATCATGAATGAGGTGATCTCCCTGACATATGTAGCATGGCCCTCTAGGGAATGGGGGTCTTACCTGCCTAGGTTGAGGTCTAGAGTTGGGGTTTGCGTACATGACATTTGTGTAATCTGGCTCCCAACTAGGTTCACTCGGTTCTTCACTATAGTAGGACTCACCATGTTTAGGAGACTACATGTAGTAAGCCTATGGACTATCTATGTGAGTGGAATCAAAACTATGATCACTCGGGTCACTTTCTGAAAGCAACGGAGTCACTGGGACCATGGCTCTATTCAAATTTTCCTTAGCAGCTGCATACTTTACAGGAATCACGTTAGCTGGGGTTGGAGGTTGTTGAGCTAACACAGGTTGAGGCCTTTGTCTGTTTTGGTAGGGTTGTTGATAGGATTGCTATGGTCTACCATATTGTTGTGGAGGGTACTGGTTCTGGTATCTTCCCTATTGTGGATAGGGTTGAGGGTAGGTTTGCCTAACTGCTTGCTTATTGTATGGGCAGTCTTGTGCTGTGTGATTTGTGTATCTCCGTTCTATGGTGCAATATTGGCTACTAGGGTTCACTTGGGGTTGAGCCATGATGGGACATACGTTCGCCATATGGTCACCACCGCAAGTATAGCACCTCTCTAGTGGGGCAAACCTTGGGATTTGTTTGCTATTGACACCTAGTTTTTGAGCTACTTTCTCCGCGAGTTCCTCAATTGATGTGGATTGCGAGGAAGAGAGGCTAGAGGCACTATCTGAATCTTTGTAGATTTTGGAAAGCTCTAACTCCTCCCCTAGGTTATCCTCGATGTCGATGCACATGCGTACACACTCTTCTATCGTCCTAGGGTCCTTCAAGTACACATATGACCTCAATTTGGTACTTAGCAATCCATCCAAGAATAAAGCCACTTGTTTGGCTGGTGTGGGTAACTCAGGAACAGGGCATCTCTCAAGATATTGCCTAAATCTTCTTCCTGCAAGTCTCACGGTCTCTTGAGGGGTCTGCTTGAAGCTATGTATCAATGAGGAAGTATTATGCCTTATGCCACTTTTAGAGAATTCAGTGATGAAAGCCTCTAAGAGTTGGTCTATGCTCCTGAAGTATCTCTCATTCAATGGTTGAAACCACGTAAGGGCAGTGTTCCTAAGGGTTAGACCAAAGGCATTATACTGCGTGAATAGGTCCTCAACTTGTTCAGCTCTCAAGACTTGCCTAAACTCAGCCACATGATCATATGGGTCTCCTGTGCCATCGAAGTATCTTCATGGACTTAACCAGCTGTGTAGGTCTCAAGGTTCTAGTGTGTTCCCTAGGCCTTGGCATAGGGAAATCATCAGCATTCCTTTGGTTCCTTGGGGCTCTAATTCCCTCAGGTTCCGCTCTATTTGTTTCCGTTCTCGTTCTTTCTCTTCCCACTGGGTTGGCAAAGCTTACCTCAGGTCTATCTCTATGTCTATCTCATTGAGCTCCATGAGCTTGGGATGTTCCAGCTCCGGGGTGACCATAGGACACATTAGATCTTCGTTGGGGGAAATAAATTCACCTTTCCAAGTGTAAGCATGCCTATCATGTTCTGTAACCACAAAGATCCTCTCTGAGGCGTGATCTAAGTAGGTCACTGTTGGAACTGAAGGACTCACTAGGCAAGGAAGCTTAAGAAGGGAGTCAGAGAGAAGAGAAAGTACAAGCAGACAGAGCAGTCAACGACGATCTGCCAAGTAGGCCAATATTTTTTCAAGACATTTATGCACATAAGAGAGGTGGACACAAGGAGAAGGAGCAAGTAGGGAGCTCCAGGAAATGTATATCAAAATGTTAGAAGAAATCCCTACAACAATAGTGATTTTTATCACTAAAAACCCTTGTAAATACCATTTCACATTTTTGTAGCTCCATTTTGTGCAAGCCAAGGAGTCCTTGAGCTTGAGGAGCTTTAGAAGTATCTACCTGTCAGTTTTCACATTTTTTAGACTTCGTTTGAACCTCCAAATAGGGTAGAGAACCTAAATTTTAACTAGGCCGGACAATAGGTCTGGACAAGGCCAAAACCTAGTCAAAAACTATAAATAGAGCTAGAGAGCTCCTTTTTGGGGTTAGCTTGTAATTGAAATGAACTTGTAAGAGCTTTTTGAAAGTAAATCTAAGAACTCCATTGCTTCTCACTCTTTGTCTTGCCGTTTGTGCGCGTGTGTGTGTATGTGTGTGCATGTTTGTGTGCTTCTCACTCACGCACTTGTGCCTCCACTTGCTCGAGGTCTTCATACCATCCTCACGTCTTTCTGGATTGACATTAAAGGAGGTGCTACTCATCACTGAGCTACACCAAATTTTGGCGCTGTTGCCGGGGACCGAGCTTTGAGGACGAGCGTGTGATGGTAAGACGTAGATTTGAGACGTTGGCGTTGTAGGTAATCTCTTTACTTTTCTTATTTTTCTTTTTCTTACCTCACCACCATCATCACCATCATCATCATCACCATATCCGACCTCCATCTCCATCATCGCGAAAAAATTTCAGTTTTTTGCTTATACCACCTTCTCCACCTCATTTCCCTCATTCCACTTGTGAGAGAGAGCGAGAGAGCGATATTGTGTGCGTTGTTTGTGCGTGCTTTTTGAGCTTTCTTGTAGATTCCAGCAACATCATCCCCTCCAGCACGTTGCGCAGGTACGGAAAACTCAGAAACTGTCTCGCAGTCGCCAGCCTCTGTCGATGGCGATTGACAGAAAATTTCATCTATTGGTAAAACTAGCACCACTAGGACAAGCACAAAGAGCACATTCCAAATCACTAAATAAAATTGAAAAATTCCGTGTTTCTCTGTCAATCGCGACCGACACCATCGATTGCGATCGACAGCCACGATCGACAGGCCCTATCAATCGCGACCGACAGACGTGTCGATCGCGACCGACAGACCCCACGACCGACTGACTGCCACGTAGGACCCTGTCAATCGCGATCGACAGCCACGACCGACACCTCTGTCAGTCGCGATTGACACCGTCGATCGCGACCGATAGAATTTCCACGATTGGTTGACTTTTACGCGTAGCCACGTGTCCATTGCGACAGACACATCCCCGATTGATTGAAATCACGGTGAAAAACCCGGAAAAAGTGTCGATCGCGATTGACACCATCAATCGCGATTGACACCATCAATCGCGATTGACAGAACTCACGACCGACTCTGTCGATCGCGATTGACACTGTCAATTGCGACTGACGTGTCGATCGCGACCCACAGGCCCCGACGGACACCTCTGTCAATCGCGATTGACAGACCTGTTGATCGCGATTGACAGGCTTTTTGGCCAAAAAATTAGGGTTAATATTTCCAAGTCTTTGGGGGAATTTTGGGCATAATTAGAGAGTCATTAGTGATTTGTGAGGTCCCCACACATGTGTTTTTGAGAAAACTCCTGTGATCTGTCAGCCTGTTTGAATCCTGTGTTAGTCCCAAAACCCTGAACTGGCATAACTTTCTCATACGAAATCCGTTTGCTGTGATTCTTGTCTTGTTGGAAAGCTCGTGGGGAGTACAACCAAAACTTCCACTGGTTATGTGAAAATTAATATCAGGATAATTAGATAGGGTATTTTGAAGTTGACCATCCCCTAGGGTAGGAAAGCTGAAGGGTCCTTGGGATTGTTTTCCATAAAGGCAAAGGGGATTTGGCCTGTGAATTACATGCATGAAAGTGACCTGTCTATCATTTGAATTTAAGTCTTGAGCTAATTTTGGGACTTTTACAGGTCCATTGAGAGCAATTGAGAGCATATAAAGCAAGGGATCAACAAGAAAGGTCGGAATATTCTCAACTCCCTTTGTCAATTCCTAGCTTAGGCTAAGAATAACTAGTGATAGGAGTAGGCCAGGACGGCGATATGCATCAATCAAGTGGAAGACTACCTATGCACTCAAGTTCAAGATTAAACATAATCTCTTCGTGATGTGATAACCTTAAAGGAAAGAATCTAACAAGGAACGATCAACTTACAGTGCGGAAATACACTCAAGTATACTTGACGACGTGATATCAGACGAGACTATAAACGTTGTAATCCACTAAAAAAGAATCAAGTAATTGATACAAAAGAACTCAGCAACGAGGTTGTACTTGGGCAAATTTGGGCTATTCATTTAGGCTTATGAACCTTAGATCAGGGCGACATCTAGGGAGAGATAGACAAAGTCTTAGGTCTTCAGAGGCTAGTGTCAATCATACTGCGAGGTCTTGGGCCCAGCAGTTGAGCCATCATTCATACTACCCTAGCTCTGAGACTAGTGAATCAGAGATGTCTCAAGGCATGGACAGACCTACGGGAAGTTCAGGAGTGCCATACTTGCACAGGGTAGAAGGCCCGTACAAGATGCAGCTGGAATACCTTAGGACCAACCGATTAGGTGCTAGCATCTATGAGGACGGTCTAGGAAGATCCGTGGTCCAGATTAAAAACCCTCACCAATCCATAGGACTAGAACGCCCAGCTGTTAAGTTCGAAAACGGAGCGTACTTAGACAAGGAAGGGACAATATATGTAGTCACCAGTCATCCAGATAGCATTGATGAATTTGGGAATGAGATCCCAAGAACGGACTTAGGTGACCTAGAGCAAGGAAGCATGGGTGAAGAACCAAGGACCCCTCGAGGCAAATTGGTTCTCACTAGGATTATCACACCAGAGTGGGTTCCCCAAGACAACAAGAGTATAGATCTGCTTCTAAACCGAGAGACTGACGAAGCCTTTTGGAGGTATAAATCTGATCGGCCAAATGACATAGGAACAATCATGATCTATGAGTTCAAAGATCCTGATAGCCCAGGCAGAGTGACCTACCTAGATCACACTTCAGAGAGGATCTTTGTGGTGATAGAAGATGATAGGCATGCTTACACTTGGAAAGGTGAATTTATTTTCCCCCAACCAAGATCGAATGTGTCCTATGGTCACCCTGGAGCGGGAACATCCCAAGCTCATGGAACTCAAAGAGACAGAAGTAGAGATAGGCCAGAAGTAAGCTTTGCCAACACAGGGGGCAGAGAAAGAACGAGGACGGAAACAAACAGAGTCGAACCTGAGGTACTTAGAGCTCCCAGGAATCAAAGAAATGCGGATGAGTTCCCTCTACCACGACCTAGAGAGCACACAAGGACTCTGAGACCGACTCAGCTAGTTAAGTCCATGAAGAACTACTTCGATGGCACTGGAGATCCATACGATCATGTGGCCGAGTTTAGGCAAGTCTTGAGAGCTGAACAAGTGGAGGATCTATTCACGCAGTACAATGCCTTTGGTCTAACCCTTAGGAACATTGCCCTTAGGTGGTTTCAACCATTGAATGAGTGAGAGACAATTCAGGAGTATAGACCAACTCCTAGAGGCTTTCACTATTGAATTCTCTAAGAGTGGCATAAGACATAATACCTCCTCGCTGATTCACAGCTTCAAGCAAACCCCTCAAGAGACCGTGAGACTTGCTGGAAGAAGATTTAGGCAATACTTGGAGAGATGCCCTGTCCCTGAGCTACCCACACCAGCTAAGCAAGTGGCTTTATTCTTGGACGGATTGCTAAGTACCAAATTGAGATCTTATGTGTACTTGAAGGACCCTAGGACTATAGAAGAGTGTGTACGCATGTGCATTGACATCGAGGATAACCTAGGGGAGGAGTTAGAGCTTTCCAAGATATACAAAGATTCAGATAGTGCCTCTAGCCTCTCTTCCACGCAATCCACATCAATTGAGGAACTTGCAGAGAAAGTAGCTCAGAAATTAGGTGTCACTAGCAAACAGATCCCAAGGTATGCCCCTGTGAAAAGATGCTATACTTGTGGTGGCGACCACATGGCGAATTTATGTCCCATTATGACTCAATTCCAGGTAAATCCTAGTAGCCAATACTGCACCATAGAACGGAAATACACAAATCACTCAGCACAAGACTGCCCATACAATAAGCAAGCGGTTAGGCGACCCTACCCTCAGCCATACCCTCAACAAGGCAGATACCAAAGTCAATACCCACCACAACAGTATACTAGGCCTCAACAAAATTATCAACCACAATATCAAGCCCAACAAAGGCCTCAGCCCGTGTTAGCACAACAACCCCCTGCCCCAGCTAATGTAATTCCGGTAAAGTATGCAGCGGCAGAAGAAAATTTGAATAGAGCTATAGTCCCGGTAACCCAATTGCTTTCTGAAAGTGACCCGAGTGACCATAGTTTCGATTCTACACATGTTGATAGCCCCCAGGCCTACTACATGCAGTCTCCTAAACATGGGGAGCCCTATTATAGTGACGAGCCAAATGAACCTAGTTGGGAGTCATATTACACAAACGTCATGTATACAAACCCCTACCCTAGACCTCAACCTAGACAAGTAAGACCCCCATTCCCTAGAGGACCATGCTATAGATGTCAGGGGGATCACCTCATTCATGATTGCCCCATGCCTGCACCTACCCAAACCCAATCAGTGACGATCCAGGGCTATTGCCAGGAGTGTGGAAAGGAGCATCTCTTACAAGATTGCCCAAAGAACCCCAATAATATGCCAAAAATCACTCCTATCAACGTTATTGGGTTAGTTGTAGACTCCACAGGGAGTGTGACTTCCACTGCACCAGTACAAGTAATCACTAGAGCCCAAGCCTTGCAACAGAACCAAAGTGTAAGCCAGGAAAAGAGCCCAGATGTTAGTGAAACGGAGAGCATGACAAAGAAGAGGACTAGAGCTTGGAGAGGACTAGCAGATCCCACTCCCGAGGACCTAAACATGATGCTTAAAGCATATCAGGCCAGAATCCAAGAAGGGCCAAACGTAACTAATCATGAAAAGTGTTACCCTAGAGAAGAACTAGAGCTAGAACGAACCAAAATTTGTGCTAAGATGGTGGAATCGGCTCAAACCATTTTTGAAGCCAGTCGCCTATTTAACATCTCTAGTTCGGCGAAGACACAGTTGCACTTTGATGGACTGTTAGAAAGAATAGAGAAGCTGATTGCACAATCAGAAAAGGAACCCGCCTCTCAACATAAGGATAGGGCAAGTGAAAGAGTAAGCATTCCTGCCCAGGAAGCCTATGTGCCTGAAGCCTATGTGCCTAACTCTACGGAGCTAGACACATCATCTTCTATGAATCGATTCACACCAGAATTCCTACGAGAGATTCAAGAAGACAAATGGGCTAAAGAAAGTGAAGTCCCTCCTCCCATTGAACTTGTGGATGATGCACATGACCAATTACCACAAGACATCCCATCCACTTATGAGGAGCAGGAGAGCACCCACTCTCAGGAAAAATTAGACTTTGAGTCTAACTCTCTACAAGAATTACCCCACTTCACAGGCCCATGGGAAGCTAAGTCCACCTGTATGAGAGCACCCACGGTCACGGTAAGAAATGAGGACTCAGTCATACCTAGGAACACAGAGGTAGTGAAAAACACTAAAGTACAATGCAACCTCACCTTAGAAGAGCTACTCAAAGTAAGGCCAGAGCTATGGAAACATGTGGCCAAACAAGTACCAGAGATAACAAAACCTCGTTCCCAGGTAGGATCCCAGAGAACAGTGCCATAAATACCATTGGACAAGATAGGAGACATGAGTGAGGGCGAAGAGGGAAACACATATCTTCCTATCACCCATCAAGGATACACCACCAAGGCCATTCTAGACTCACGCGCAGGTGTTGCAATTGCTACCACTTCCCTATGGAAGCGTTGGGGCAAGCCAACACTCAGGCCCACGAGGATGAAATTGCAAATGGCCGATGGTCACATAGAGCGACCCTTAGGGCTGTTAGAAGGAATAACTCTCACCACATGTGGTGTTGAGTTCGAACACACATTTGCTATATGTGATTTTAGCAAGAACCATGCCTATGAGATGATTTTGGGAAGACCATTTATGCGACAGTTGCAAGTGGTACAGGACTGGGGAACCAACTCCTTGTACCTACAACACTTAGGTGTTACGACCAAAGTGAATCTCAAAGATTACTCTCATAGAGATGTCCCTCCCATCCAATGGAATCCCATCCATAGAGCCAAAGATGATACAGAATCGGTGCATTCCATAGGGTCAGGATCCTCATGGATGCATGAAGACACCCACTTATGGATGTGCAAAGTAGCAGTAGAAGAAGAGAAGAGAGAAAAAGCCAGAGAGGTAGGTGCAAAAGAAACACATAGATCAATTCAAGACCCAGCCTATGCACCGGTAGTCTTTCCTGATGAGGAATTTGAACCCCACGGCTGGGCAGAAATCCTAGCAACAATGGATGTAGCCATCAATGAAGAACAATGGACACCTCACTGTGATGAAGATGGCTATGACATTTCAGTCTTCTCCATAGAGCCAATCATGGGAGAGGCAGTGTTAGAAGAGTGTGAACCTAGCCCTGATGCATTTCAGGATGCAAATGACTCTGATCTAGAGTCAATCATTATGGACCCACCTTTTGCATCAGATGAAGAATACTTCTATGAAGTCGAATTTCAACCCCAGAGGCACGGAGAGCTTACAAAAGACATAAGGCTAGCCACACATGTAACCCCTAAGGAAGAAGGAAAGAAAAGGAAGAAGAAAGAAGTCACACAAGAAGAGGAGGAATCTTTGTTTGAGGTCCCAGAAAATTTTAAGAAGTATGAGATAGATGATAGGAGAGTCATGATCAGAATGCCTAAACGAGAGGCACAATCAGGAGAGGCCTATGATAACAAAGAAACCACAAAGAAAATTGTGGTAGCCATGGAAGAGGGAGAAGAGAGATGCACTTACATAGGCCATGACCTGACGGAAGAAGAAGAGCAAGAATTGATAGCCTTGCTAAGAGAATACAGAGATGTATTCGCTTGGAGTTACAAGGATTTGAAGGGTGTTGATCCAGACATCTGCTCACACACTATCCCCATGACCTCGGATGCCAAACCTTCTAAGCAAAAGCCATACACATATAATGATAATTATGCTGCTAAAATCAAAGAGGAGATAGATAGACTGGTCGAAGCTGGATTCATCTATGAAATTGAGCACACTGAGTGGGTATCCCCCATCGTAGTGGTGCCCAAGAAAAATGGAAAGCTGCGTGTGTGCATTAACTTAAAGAAGGTTAATGCAGCCACAATTCGAGATAATTATCCGCTTCCCATCACAGAACATCTCTTAGAAAGAGTAGCAGGCAAGGAAGTGTATAGCTTCCTTGATGGATTTTCGGGCTACAATCAAGTAGCCATAGCTCCAGAGGATCAACATAAGACAGCTTTTGCCACAGAATGGGGCATATTCGCCTTTCGAGTAATGCCATTTGGGCTTACCAATGCACCAGCAACCTTCCAGAGGCTGATGTGCCATGTATTTAAGGAGTTCCTGAGGAAGAACTTAGAAGTCTATGTTGATGATCTTTGTGCTCATTCCAACATCAGACAAACCCATATTCCTGAACTGAGACAAATCTTTGACAAATGTAGAGAATATCAAGTCTGCCTAAACCCAGAAAAGTGCGTTTTCATGGTCAGGCAAGGTAAGATTTTAGGACACATAGTGTCAAAGAATGGCATATCCACCGATGAAGAGAAAGTAAGAGCCATAGCCGAGTTACCTAGGCCAAAGAACGTCAAGGAAGTACAGGCCTTCATGGGGCATTGTGGTTACTACCGTCGGTTCATTCACATGTATGCTGTCATTGCAAAGCCCATGTATGGACTTCTGACTAACTTTGAGTGGACTGATGAATGCGAGAATTCCTTCCAGGAGCTTAAACGAAGATTATGTTCAGCACCAATCTTAACCACTCCAGACTGGAATAAGCCATTCCATGTTCACGTGGATGCATCCAATTATGCTATTGGGTGTGTGCTTGCTCAACCTACTCGTGAAGGTAATATGGATCTTCCAATTGCCTATGCCAGTAGACAATTGAATGCAGCTGAACGAAATTACACCACTACTGAGAGAGAAGGCTTAGGCATGGTATATGCAGTTAAGAAATTTAGACACTATTTGCTTGCAAACAAGTTTAAATTTTTTACTGACCACCAAGCATTGTTATATCTCGTGAACAAGCCATGCAATACAGGAAGATTAGTAAGATGGTTTCTCTTACTAATGGAATATGATTTCGAGGTTGTGGTAAGGAAAGGGAGGACTCATTTGAGAGCGGATCATCTCTCTAGGCTCACATCTGGAGAAGCCCCACAAGGAGTGTCAGATGACCTTCCTGATGCTTACTTGTGTAATTTGGAAGTGGTGCCGCAGTTGGCTAAGCCATTAGTGCCAGTATTGACGTACGGGCCTAACCACCCAGTAATAGCCACACAGGATAGAGAGGTAGTAAAAGCCCAAGAGTACCACATCATGGCTGGAAGTATGTACAAGCACACAGATCAAGGGATCTTGGCTTGTTGTGTAGAAGAGGACGAGTATGCGAAGTGGTTGCAATTAGCACATGTAGGTGCATTAGAGCAACACTACTCAAAGCGACGAACCCTACAGACACTACGGAGACTCGGAGTACATTGGCCGACTATGGAAGCTGATGTCCAAAAGTGGTGCAAGGAATGCCCAACCTGCTGCACTAAACCACCTGTGGAACGTGCCACTCTTTATCAAGTGTCCATAGTGCCGGATTGGAGTGAACCACTAGTATCCTTTCTGAGGACGAAAACATTCCCTCCAGACATGACTCTGGCTAGGAAAAGGAGTTTAGAACAAGAAGCCCAGGATTACTCACTCATTGGTGATAATCTATACAAACATGGTAAAGACGGTTACCTGAGACTATGTGTCCATGAGAGTGAATATCTTAAGATTTTGGAAACTGCTCACCAAGGTGTAGCAGGAAGACACTTTGGACCAGATCGGGTGATCAAGGCAATATTATTTGCAGGCTTCTAGTGGCCGACCCTTCACATGGATGCACATACCTATGTGAAACGGTGTGATGTTTGTCAGAGAACTCAGTATCCTATACGCAAAGATGAGATGCCACTGAAACCTATGATGGGTGGACGTGCATTCTCTAAGTGGGGAATAGACTTTGTAGGCCCTATTAATCCCCCAGCTAAGGATTCACATGCTGAATATATCATTGTGGCCACGGATTATCTCACCAAGTGGGTAGAGGTAAAAGCTACAACAAAGAACGATGCTCAGACTATTGCTAAGTTCTTATTTGAGAATGTATTCACTAGATACGGGCTACCCATAGAGCTAGTTAGCGATAGAGGCACTCACTTCTTGAATGAAGTTATTGAAAATCTGCTCCAAGAATTTTTGGTAGTACATAAGAAGTCTGCCCCCTATCACCCTCAAGCTAATGGCCAGGCTGAGAGCACCAATAAGATCTTATGCAATGTACTGACGAAATTAGTGAACAATAAACGCTCTGATTGGGACAAACAGCTACACCATGCTGTTTGGGCATACCGAGTCGCCTACAAAACGGTACTCCAAGCCACCCCCTTTCAGATGGTATTTGGCCAAAATGCAGTGCTACCATTGGACTTCTTAATACCTACACTGAAAGTAGCACAAGAGCATGAATGGACGGGTCATGAACTCTCCTCTAGACTTTTTGACCTTGAACGATTAGGAGAAACAAGACTGAGGGTGGCTGCAGGGATATATGCAGCTAAGAAACGACAGAAGGCATATTTTGATGCCCATATTAAGGATAAAGGCTTGAAAGCAAGAGATCTGGTACTAGTCTACACTTTGAAAACACATGCGAGGAAACTAGAGAAAAGAGGTTATGGACCCATGATAATTAATAGGATCTCAACAAGTGGAGCAGTACAGTTGGCCACCTTAGAAGGTGATGTTCTTCCAAGCTACATTAGTGGATGCAGGGTCAAGTTGTATCAGGAACCACTCATAGAGGAAATGCTAAGTCGACTCAACACTGCTAAGAAACGCAAAGAAGAAGAAAAGCGGATTCGCGAAGAAGCTCAAGCAGAAGCCTTAGAGCGCATACGGAGAATGAAATTAAGAAGACAAGGTAGAGAGCAACCTAGGCCAGATGCATATGCAGACCAAGGATATCATGTGGCTATGTGTGAAGTTTCAGGTATCAGCTCTCATAGGATAATTGATCGACGTCCTTTTATAACCTTAGATATAGGACAAGGAAAAGGTGCAAAGACTGTAAGAGCCTTGATTGACTCAGGTGCAGCCACTAGTGCTGTTAAATTGTCTTACTGTCAAGAATTGAGATTAACTGTCAATCCTATAGAAGCATATCTCATAGGATTAGGAGGTGTGGAAACACCTTGCATGGGCGAGGTGGATCTTCCCATCTCCATTCAAGACGAAGTGATGATAGTCAAAGTATTAGTGTGTCAAGATGAGGACCTCACTGAGCCTCTTGTCTTAGGTCAGGACTGGATCTATGATCATGCAGTCAACCTAAACCTAAGAAGCGGACTTCTTCAGGTATGGGTAAATCATAGTCGAATTACAGCTGAATTGGAAAAGGAGGCACTCAAGGAACTAGGTAAAACACAAACTCCTGGTCCTTCCAGGGGTGCACATGAAGTTGACAATGCTATTCTTGTCCAAAAATGTATGATGCAGAAAGAGGATTGTCTCAACAACGGAGTCAAGGATAAGACGGTATTCCCTTCTTTTCCAAAGGTCAGAAGGATGCAGCAGCCAACGGCAGATCAAATACAGAAGAAGCAGAACACTACCTGTACTGGAGGCCAAAAAAAGGAGCAAAGCAGATTGTTTCAGCCGATGAAACAAGTATGGAGGCGAAAAGGCGAACACCCTGTTCCGACCAAGCCAACACCACGACGAAAACCTCTTATTAGTAATCAACAGCACGATACTAATAAGAAGCCTTTCATAAGTTCTTCTGCGAAAGTGAAGTCTATTTGGGTACCCAAGAAGTCAATGAAGGCTAGCCCACAATCACGACAAATCTGGGTGCCTAAGGCTTGCTTGCGGGCTCAAATAGCTACACCAAGGCCAAACCCTGTACAACATGCTTCACTCACGCGAACATCTGAGGCCCAATCTTACACATCACGCACTAACACGTATTCTTCCATGAGCACAAGTAGAATCACTTGTAAATGGGTTCCTAAAAAGCCCCATTTTTCAAGTAAATACCCTATCACACTCCCCAGAGCCTCCACAAAGTCAAAATCAAAACCTATCCATTGCATTTGGCAACCTAAAACTTGTAATAAACCCCCAGATCCCAGTTGTAAATCCATGCCCACCTACTAACTACGTCACTCTCACACCACATCATTCCACTTAGCTCCTAGGTCTAACCAATCCCTAACTACACACACAAGCACCGAGCACTTACTAACCCACTAATCTCTCCCGAACCTCATGTTAATGTTGTAATGGGGACAGAAACGGTTCTATCTTGTCCTTTACAATGTTAACACATGTTTCTATATTCTCACAAAATCAGGAGGCAAGAAGTAACATGGCAGATACGGCAGGAACTAGCTCCCAGATAGGCACCATCCCCCAAGTCGTGGATATTGAAAGTCTTCCCGTTGAGGAGGAATTGAAGGAACGCCCTGTAGCATTGAGAGCATTACACGCCATATCGGTTCAGAACCCTCCACAAGGGCACACTATGCCAGTCAGTAAAAACTCTCATTGGTTCAGTGATGTGGCAGGACCCCTAGGTGAAGGCACTTATATGTGGGAGGCCGAGATAGAATTCAATGGGCGCTGGGGGAGGTATCACTTTTTCACTAGGGAATTTGAGAGACTGCAGAATAATGAAGGACTGAAACCTATATGGAAGAAGGTAGGACTCTACGAGTACTTCAAATTCCAGTTGCCAAAGCCGGATTTTCTAAGATGCTCTTATTTGATTAGCACCCTTACTCCGAGCAAAGACAAAAAGGGATACAGCTCCTTTGTCCTCCCATCTCTCACAAGGGGCAATGAGCTCAAACGTTTCAGATTAACTATCAACTTGGTAAGGGAAGCTCTAGACATGAAAGGTATGCATATTCCTATGGAGAAAGAGACTATGGTCCCCGACAATATGAAGAACAGGAATATGACAAAGTTAAAAGACATGGTGGCAATGACGCCTACAATCGCTATTCATTTGCGAATGGTCATGCAACACTTTGCATTTCCCGCCCAGGAGAGGTTCACAATGCCACCTAAAAAGATATGGTTTAGTTTATACTTGGCTGATGCCTTTGATTTGACAATCAACATGCCCCACTGGATTATCGACCAAATCCACTTGGCTCATCAAAGGTGGTATAAAAAACAAAAGTCTGTACTGTATGGATGCTGTGCTCTGACCAGGATTGTGTACAGATGTCTTGCGTATGATGTACCAGTGCAAAGGGCACTCATTTGGACCAGGGTACAAGAGTTTCAGCGCCGATTATCCTCCGCAGGACCACCATCCAAGAAAATGAGATGTGCCATTCAGATGCCCTGCGCACAACCCCACGGTGCAACATTGACTCCAGAGACCACTCCACGACTTCCAAGGCGGGTGCAACCCTTCACTATCAGATTACCAAGGCACAGCACTGATGGACCTAATCTGGTGTTCCCACCCGTACCAACCGACCTAGAGTTTCCTCACAGATTCACTTTAGAAGACTTAACTGATGAGGAGGTAGCCAGAATCATTGAGGCTGTTAACGCAGAAGTCGAGGCAGAACAAGCTAGTGGACAACAAACTGCTACAGACCAACCCCATCCCAGACAACCAGAAATCGTCGATGTGGAGGGTGAAGAAGAAGAAGGACAAGAGGAGGAACATGATGGACAATCCGAGGAAGAAGAGCAGGAATATGATCAGGAAGCCCTGCAGGTACTTGAAGGTGCCCCCGCTTACACGAAGGCATTGAAGAAGCTCTATGATACCATGAACAGAGTGCAAGAGCAACATAGACTGTCCCTAGCAGCAGGCAAGGCCCTCATGAATCAAATCCTTGAGGAGGAAGGCGTAGACGAGCAATACCGTGCCACGCTTGACATGATATCTGAGGCTTTGGGAGTACCTGAAACGGTGCATACCGCCCTTGCACAAGCACGAAGAACGGAACGAAGATATGGCAGACAATCCCCTCGAGCAAGAAAGCAGATGAATGTACTAGTATCAGAACCACAAGGCACATCCACAACCACGGGCACCGCACACACTGTCCACGATACTGAGGAAACCCATGTATCAAGTGCACCTCCGTCACCCCCATTGCCACCCCTGCCTCCAACTCCACCACATTCACCTCCCACAACCAATGTAACCACGACCGTCACCGCCTCAGAGTCCACTACCCATACCGAAGCACAGACCGTCACACAACCCACACACCCTATCTCCACTTCCTTTGTCTATACGTCCACTGAAACAGTAGTTCCAACCGCGGCCACAGAAAATCTCAACCCCCCGATCACACTTTCGGGCAGTTCGTATTCACAATTGCACACACCACTGTACACTTTCACCACTATCACTGCACCCACAATTCCACTATTCACAATCACTCCCACTACTGCATCCACCGTTGATCTTATGGACATCTCCCCCACCTCCGCACCTCTCCCTCCCCCCATGCATCCACCATCTCCCATTCCCCCACCTCCCACTTCACCATTTTCCAGCACCACATCCACACTTCCATTTCCCTTCCCCTTTCCCTTCCCTTCTGCATCCAACCCCCTTCCCGCATCCATCCCTATTAATAATGTATTTAATAATATGTATCAGTGTATGTCGCAACTACAACAGCACTACCAGCATCTTGATAACCAACATACGCGACTCTTTCGAAGTCATGAGGAACTTCAACTACGCTTCATGGATCTTGAAAGGGAAAAGCGGCTACTACAACAACAGCATACCACCTTACAGGAACAACACGAACAGTTAGTAGCCAACCCACCCCAGTCAGATGCAGAGGAAAGACAACATATGGATGAATTGCTACACTCCCAGATAACGGAGAATCTCAAACTTAGACGCAACCTAGCCCTCCTACGAAAACACATGTCTACAGCTCTCGAAGAGAATAAACGGCTGCAGAAATAGAATGAAGAGAACTTGGAAGCAGCCATGGAAGGTTCCCCGCAGGAAATCGACCAAGAAAAATTCAAGGCCATTCCCTCAGAAAATATGAAAACTGTGTTAGAAACCCATGCCGACCTCCTGGAGGCCCATGCAGCGTTAGAACGAGAAAGGGATGATCTACTTAAGCAACTGGCGACTCAGCAGGAGTCACCAAGCAAAGCCACAGCCACAGACGACACATCCGAAGAGGTCACAAAACTCAGGGCAGAACTCGAAGAATTACGCAGCAAAGTCATGCAATACGAACGTCAACCCTCTCCCCTTATCGAGCCCGAGCCTGAAGATCTAGTGCCAATCGAGATAGAGGAAACTTTCGAAGACCCGTATGTTCCCATGCGTGCACCAGGGGGCAAGCAAACAGAAGAGGGCATGGACACCATAGAGATAGAGGCTCCTGAATGGATGCAGAGGTTAGAGAAAGTGGCCACAACCCATGATGATAGAGTGGCAGTTCAGATAGCATCTATGTCACACTTGGAAGAAGTAGTCATAAAATCGGATTACTTTAGGAATCTCTCCCATCATAGGTGGATCGGCACATCCGACGATTTGTATGTTCCTTTCTGTGTCCTAATGGCGGATTACAATGCGGAAATCAAGAGTCACACATCAAAAGAACCAACCCGGCTACACAGTTCGCACCGGACGACATCCCAGCAAGTGCCAAGCAGGGCAATATTCATCAACCGATGTGGAGGATTCGTCAACTGGAAACCTACCCAGAGATGGTAAGAACATGGAATAACATGCCTTTGTACATCAAATACAACCCATGCTACTGTCCTGTGTTTCAAAGAAGGTCATGGCCGGAATACACAAAAATGGTGCTGACAAACAAAGGATGTGAGAAATGGCTCAATTATGTTTACTTAGCACCACCCAAAGGCCAACCTACCATAGGATACATGATCTCGACGATTCGGCATTGGGGGGTCAGGTTTAAAAATGTACCAGATGTCATGGCCCAAATGTGCCTTAAAATTTTTGAACTCATGTTGGTTACCTTCAGGACTTTCAAAAATGTCAAGGAGCCCCATCAGCTCTTGGATTTAATGAAGGTAATCAGGACCTCGTCTATGAGTGCAACACCATCTATTAATGTTGTATATGCATGGCACGTGCGCATCAAGTATCTACCAGCCTGCTTCAAACAGACGTTTGAAGAAATGTTCGTCACAGGATTCTGGGAATATCATTCAGAGATATTCATTCCCAAACCATCACATTTATTGCAGTTGTTTGCAGTGGAACAAGCTCTTCATTCAAAAAAGTTACGTATACCACATCCAGAGGTTCTCGGGCCGGTAGATTGGGATGCTTTACTCACGGACTTGGCCAAAGGGTTGCGGCTTGTAGAACATCACTTAGCACAAGACGTTGTTGAGTACTACATCCAACGACCCATCCAACAAGGGTCTGTCAGGGACGACAGACGCGAGAGAGGGGGGGTGTTGGAACTGAAGGACTCACTAGGCAAGGAAGCTTAAGAAGGGAGTCAGAGAGAAGAGAAAGTACAAGCAGACAGAGCAGTCAACGATGATCTGGCAAGTAGGCCAATATTTTTTCAAGACATTTATGCACATAAGAGAGGTGGACACAAGGAGAAGGAGCAAGTAGGGAGCTCCAGGAAATGTATATCAAAATGTTAGAAGAAATCCCTACAACAATAGTGATTTTCATCACTAAAAACCCTTGTAAATACCATTTCACATTTTTGTAGCTCCATTTTGTGCAAGCCAAGGAGTCCTTGAGCTTGAGGAGCTTTAGAAGTATCTACCTGTCAGTTTTCACATTTTTTAGACTTCATTTGAACCTCCAAATAGGGTAGAGAACCTAATTTTTAACTAGGCCGGACACTAGGTCTGGACAAGGCCAAAACCTAGTCAAAAGCTATAAATAGAGCTAGAGAGCTCATTTTTGGGGTTAGCTTGTAATTGAAATGAACTTGTAAGAGCTTTTTGAAAGTAAATCTAAGAACTCCATTGCTTCTCACTCTTTGTCTTGCCGTTTGTGCGCGTGTGTGTGTATGTGTGTGCATGTTTGTGTGCTTCTCACTCACGCACTTGTGCCTCCACTTGCTCGAGGTCTTCATACCATCCTCACGTCTTTCCGGATTGACATTAAAGGAGGTGCTACTCATCACTGAGCTACACCAGTCACTCTGCTTGGGCTATCAGGATCTTTGAACTCATATATCATGATTGTTCCTACCTCATTTGGCTGATCAGATTTATACCTCCAAAAGGCTTCATCAGTCTCTTGGTTCAGGAGCAGATCTATGCTCTTATTGTCTTGGGGAATCCACTCTGGTGTGATAATCCTAGTGAGAAAAGATTTGCCTCGGGGGGTTCTAGGTTCTACACCCATGTTTCCTTGCTCTAGGTCACCTAAGTCTGTTTCTGGGATCACATTTCCGAACTCGTCTGTCCTCTCTGGGTGATTGGTGACAACATATATGGTTCCTTCCTTGTCTTGGTATGCTCCATTTTCAAACTTGACAGTTGGGTGTTCCAGCCCAATGGATTGATCTGGGTTTTTTATCTATACCACAGACCTTCCTAGGCCATCCTCATAGATGCTAGCACCTAATCGGTTGGTCCTAAGGTATTCCAACTGTGTCTTGTAAGGGCCTTCTACCCTATGTAAATATGGCACTCCTGAACTTCCTGTAGGTCTCTCCATACCTTGAGAACTCTGATTCACTAGTCTCCGAGCTAGGGTAATGTGAAAAATGGCTCAACTACTGGGCCCAAGACCTAGCTGCGTTCGTAACACTAGCCTCTGAAGACCTAAGACTTTGTCTATCTCTCACTAGATGTCGTCCTGATCTAAGGTTCATATGCCTATTTGAGTAGTCCCTATTTTTACCCAAGGTACAACCTCGTTGCCGATCAATTTGTATCAATCACTTGGATCTTTTTTAGTTGATTATCGTGTTTATGTTCTTGTCTGATATCACGTCGTCAGGAATACTTGAGTTAATTTTCGCACTTTAAGTTGCTCGTTCCACGTTAAGTTCCTTTCCTTTAAAGCTATCGGTCACACACACGTTATCTCTTGACTTGAACTTTATTTCTTAGACAGTCTTGACTTGTCTCGTGCCTATCGTTGCCCTGACTTACTTCTAGCGCTATTCATGCGTAGCCTAAGCTAGGAATTGACAAAGGGAGTTGAGAGTATTCCAACCTCACTTGCAGATCCCTTGCTCTTTGGTGCTCAAGAACCTAGTTCTCAAGCTTGCAGATTACCCTTGCTTTGGATGCCTTCTAGTGCTCTCAGTGGACCTGTAAAAGTCCCAAAGTTAGCTCAAGACTTAGATTCAAAGGACACAAAAAATCACTTTCATTCATGTAATTCAAGGATCAACTATTCTGTTGGCTTTATGGAAAACAATCATGAAGACCCCTTAGCTTTTCTTCCCCCTGGGTATAGTCACTTCAAAATAGTATGTCTAATAATCCTGAAGTTTTGGTTGTACTCCCCACGAGCTTTCCAACAAAACAAAAATCACAGCAAACGGACTTCGTATGAGAAAGTTATGACTGTTCAGGGATCTAGGGTTAAAACAGGGTAAAACAGGTTATCACGAAAACAAGATTTTCTCTCAAGTTACAAGTGTCGGGACTTCACAAATCACTATTTGCTTGATAAATATGCCTAAAATTTACCCCAAAAGCATGTAATGAAAACCCTAGAAATTTGGCCCAAAAAGCCTGTCAATCGCGATCGACAGGTCTGTCAATCGTGATTGACAGAGGTGTCCGTCGGGGCCTGCCGGTCGCGATCGACACGTCAGTCGCGATTGACAGTGTCAATCGCAATCGATAGAGTCGGTCGTGAGTCCTCACAATTGCGATCGATGGTGTCAATCACGATCGACACTTTTTCGAGATTTTCGTCGTGATTTCAGTCGATCGGGGATGTGTCCGTTGCGATGGACACGTGGCAATGCGAGTTTTGGTGTCAATCATCAAATTTCAGTCGATCTCGATTGACAGTGTCAATCGCGATTGACTGAATCCTACGTGGCAGTCAGTCGGTCGTGGGGTCTGTTGGTCACGATCAACAGGTCTGTCGGTCGCGATTGACAGAGAAACTCGGAATTTTTTTACTGTGATTAATGATTTAGGATGTGCTCATCATGCTTGTCATTGTGGTGTACTTTGTTTTACCATTACCTGCGCAACCTGCTGGAGATGGTGGGATAGCCAGATCCTGCAAGAAAACTCAAGAAACATGCAAAAAGAGTGCACACAAATTGCTCTCTCGCTCTCTCTCACAAGTGGAATGAGGGAAATGGAGGGGAGAAGGTGATATGATCAAAAACTGAAATTTTTGCGATGATGGAGATGGAGATCGGATATGGTGAGGATGATGACGGTGATGATGATGATGAAGTAAGAAAGAGAAAAATAAGGAAAAGTAAAGAAATTACCTACAACGCCAACATCACAACTCTATGTCTTACCATCACACGCTCGTCCTCAAAGCTCAATCCCCAGCAACGGCGCCAAAATTTGGTGTAGCTCAGTGATGAGTAGCACCTCCTTTAATGTCAATCCGGGAAGACATGAGGATGGTATGATGACCTCGAGCAAGTGAAGGCACAAGTGTGTGAGTGAGAAGCACACAAACATGCACACACATACACACACACGTGCACACACGACAAGAACAAAGAGGAAGACAATGGAGTTCTCTTAGATTACTTCCAAAATGCTCATACAAGTTCAAATCTATTACCAGCTAACCTCAAAGATGAGCTCTCTAGCTCTATTTATAGTTTTTGATTAGTGTTTGGCCCTGTCTAGACCTAGTGTCCGGCCTAGTTAAAAATTAGGTTCTCTGGCCTATTTGGAGGTTCAAACGGAGTACAAAAAATGTGAAAATTGATAGGTAGATACTTCTAAAGCTCCTCAAGCTCAAGGAGTCTTGGCTTGCACAAAATGGAGCTGCAAAAATATGAAATGATATTTACAATGGTTTTTAGTGATGAAAATCACTATTTTTGTAGGAATTTCTTCTAACAGTTTGACATACATTTCCTGGAGCTCCCTACTTGCTCCTTCTTCTTGTGTGCCCATCCCTTTGATGCATGAAAAATTTAGATGGCCTACTTGCCAGATCTTCTTTGACTACTCTATTTGCTTGTGCCTTCTCTTCGCTTCGACTCCCTTCGTTGGCTTCTTTGTCTTGTGAGTCCTTCAGTTCCTTGACTGCTGCCAACACTTCCATAGAGACAATAACTATGGCACCTGAAATGATAGAGATAACTATCACTGCAGTTTTTGCAACCCAAGGAGAGACACTTTTCCAAGCCACCAACATGGCTATGCTAGGCTCCCCTATATCCATGATGAGATTGGCATCGAAATGACCATCATCCACGAAGAGAAAACCAAGCAACTTCTTCCAACACCCCCACCAATTTCCCCTCCAATAGAGGTTGTAAATGTTATACCTACTGCTAATCCCAGAGAGCACACCTTCATCTTTCCTAGTCCAACTTCCACTTCATCCTTGTTTTCTTCCTTCAACAACCCATTGTATCATACCGCAACCAATCAACCACATCTTTCATCCAGCCTGCCCTAGGACATCTCACTTCCACAACCTCAATGATAGGCCACCTAGATTTTAGATCCACTGTTCTAGGTTTTCCTATCATTCAACCTCATTCCATAGTGGTCCAATCTCTAATCTCGCATATTCCAACCTCCATCCCACCAACCCTCCAACTCTATTGGGGGATTCTTGTGCAGAAAGGGATTTGAGTATTTGTAGGAGAAGGGAGAAAGATAAGAAGAAAGATACGAACACTGGAAGCTTCTCTAGATTGATTATAAGGAGAAAAGTGTAATGATGATGTACAATAAAATCCAAATGCTTTATGTGCAAACTCCCAAGGAGTGCACAATCACAAAGTACAAAATACCCAAGGTTCTTCTTGTTGTCGACCTTCTCTGCACCAGACCTCCACCTTGTCCAAGCTTGCACTTATGCACACCTTGCACTCAAGCTTCCAATAGGGGGAGGGATGGACACCTTCTGGCGGTGCAAAACTTCAATGTGACCTTGGGACCTTTGGTTGTATGCTTAGCACTTCTCTGCACACTTCTAAATCACTCTTCATGCACACCTTGCACTTCACTTCTCTGCGTCGCACACACTGTATATCTCTTACTCTCTCTCTTGCTTAGTCTTCAAGAATATTGCCTTGCCTTGATAATTGAGTGTCAGTTCACGTACGCTCCAAACTGGTAGAGTATCTTGGTGCTCACTTTGATGTCCCAAGATTGTCTCCAAAAGTGGGCAGCCAACGAAAACTTGTTTTGTCCTGTAGTGACTTTAGAGTAAAACAAAAATTTTAATTGGGGGGCCATACTTTCACTTCTGTGTACGCTGTCACTTCACATACCTTCATATTTTGCCTTTTAATTCTTCAAATGTGCACCTAAGAGAGGGTTCACCTGAACTTCTTGAAACACTTTAAAACACTTTGAACCTTAGAGAAATTACATAAATATCTCTGCAACTTGCAACCAACTTTCTGCAATTTTACCGTTTGTGAACAATTAATTGTGCACTACTTGTGCACCTTGACACCCAACTTTGAATGCTTTGACTTCACCCATGTTGACCTTTGACCTTGAACATATTGAATTTGGTTGGTTTGACTTTGACCTTTTGACTTTGATTGCGATTCACTTTGACCAATATGACTTTTATGGGCTCAACAGTTGCCCACCACCTAATGGGCTCTCCATCCCGGAGAGCTACAACCAAAACTTTGAGCAGATATGACACCATGATTCTTGTGCTGCAAAATCCTCAAAAAAACACTTGAGAAACTACCAAGTCCACCAGAAGCAGTAGAGAACAGACACCAGCGAGGAACCAAAAGTGGAAATGTTGCACAGAAAAGGAAAGGATGGTGAATGGAGGGTAGGAAGGAGGGAGAAGGGAGGGCTTAGGGGGCTTAGATGGATAGGGAAGGCAGGGGTAAGGATGGGGTTGGGAAGAAGGGTAAAGGGAGGGTGAGGGGGTAGGATTATGGGCTCTAGAGAGGGTGAAAATGATCAAACAATAGAGCTACAGAGGGTACATATGGGAAATTGTGAAACATATGGTAAAATAAAGTGAGAATAGACCATGTGGACCATGTGGGTAAAGAAAAACACGTGACAAATGTGCTCAAAACATGGAGGTTGTGATCAAAATTCATAAAAATGTTGGAATTTTGGAAAACGTAAGTCCAAAAATGAGTGCAGAGGTGCCAAAAGACATGAAAATGACTCCAAGTTTGAAAAAAAAATGGCCATCTGAGGCGTGATCTAGAGCCAATAGTATTGGACCATGAATATATATATATATATATATATATATATATATATATATATATATATATATATATATATATATATATATATATATATATATATATATATATATATATATATATATATATATATATATATATATATATATATATATATATATATATATATATATATATATATATATATATATATATATATGTGTGTGTGTGTGTGTGTGTGTGTGTGTGTGTATGTGTGTGTGTGTGTTTGTGTGTGTGTGTGTTTGTGTGTGTGTGTGTGTGTGTGTGTGTGTGTGTGTGTGTTTTAGTAAACGCATGTGGGATGGGCTAAACCTTAATTAAAAAGAAAAACATAAAAATAAAATAAAATAAAAATAAATAAATAAATAATAAAATAAAATAAAAAATAAAATAACATAAAAAAATAAATATAATAATAATAAAAATAAAATAAAAAATAAATAAAAATAATGGGTGGGGCAGGGGGGTGGAAGGGGGGAGAGAGAGAGAGAGGGCGGGGGGGGGAGAGAGAGAGAGAGAGGTGGTTTTTTCTTTTAAATTAAATTTAGCCTCTATGGGGCTTTTTTTTGGGTTAAAAATACCCTGAAAATAAAAGAAAAATGCTAATAAAATACAAAACAATTAAAAAAATGCAAAAAAATCAGAAAAATTTTCAAAAAATTTCCTAGAATTTCTAGGCTAGTTTCCCACTCAAAAGCACAGAGAGCTTCCTTTAATTTTCCATTTATTTAAGAAAAGGGCATTGAAAAAAAATGAAAAAGTGCTAGAAACAATTCTAAAAATGCTTGAAAAATTCCCAAAAATTTCCAAAAATTATGCTTATGTAAAGGGCTATGAAATGGTTATTAAATATGCTAAAAACTCTAGGAACAAGCATGAAAATGGATAAAAACTACTAAAACTTGTCAAAATGATATGAGAGGGCTATGTACAACCTGGACAAATTTTGCAATTTCCAGGTGATCCATAAATCTTCAGTTGTGCTGATGATAGGCCTTGAGCCTTGATATATTGACCAGTGGTAGGACCTCTCCTTTTAGAGTTTCTATCTCCACTGCATCCCAATTCAACATTGTCCTAATTTGATAAGGTCCTTCCCAGTGTGGAAGCCATTTTACCCTTACTTGCGTGTGGATTTGAGGTCTATGGAGAAGAACTAACATGCCTGTTTGTAAATTATTTTCCACAGATTCCGATCATGTGCCTCCTTCCTCTTCATTTGAGTCTCTATCAATTGTTTTGTAGCATGTAGACGTATCTTTTCCACTTTGTGCAGTGCTCCAAGCCTCTAAGAGACACTACAATCTTTCTTTCCTTGCATGAATGTTAGTTTTGGTGACCCATGTAGAAATTCAAAGGGTTCAATAGGCAATATCCCATAAACCAATTGAAATGGAGAGTATCCAATAGCCTCTTCGTAAGCTAATCTGTATGCTCATAGGGTACCTTGATAAGTTATGCCCCAAGATGTGGGTTGTAATATATATTCCTTCCTTAACATGGCAATTAATACCTTATTAGTAGATTCTACCTATCCATTAGCTCTAGGAGAATAGGCACAAGAAGTCCTATGTAGGATTTTGTAGTTATTAAAAATTTCATGTAGGAACTTGTTCACAAAATGAGTACCTGGTCTGTACAAATTTCAAGGGGGCATCCAAATCTGCAAACGATGTTACTATAAAGGAAATCAGTAAGAGTTTGAGCGGTGCAATCAGGGGAGGCAATAGCTTGAGCCCACTTTGTTGCATAGTCAATGGCGATCAATAGATACTTTTCTCTCTTTGGAATCGACGGAGGGTAGATTGGCCCTGCGAAATCTAGCCCCCACTTCTCAAATGGTTGCCAAGAAGTGGAAATAATCAAGGGGTTGTACCTCTGCTTTGTTGGCTTGGGTCCACACCTCTCATAGACATCACATGCTTTTCCCCATTCCTCTACATCTTTGAATAATGTAGGCCACCATAAGCTAGCATCAAGGATTCTCTCGCTCATAAGATGTCCTGGAAGGTGCCCACCACTTGTTCCTTCATGTGCAGATTTAAGGACTTCCCTCACTTCTTCTTCTTCCATGCACTTTCTAAACCTGTTATCTTTTCCTTGTCTATATAATTTTCCCTCAATGAAGGTAAAAGGTCTGCTTTTGATTAGTAATCTCTTTCTTTGCACATCACTTGCCTTCTTTGGATACAATCCAGTTTTGATGACATTATACCAACCTTGAGCTTGTATTGCAAACAGATAAGCATCTGGAAAATCACTTCACTGTGTTGAGCCAAAAACGTACCCACTGCATATGCACTGGCATCCACATGTACATGAAAAGGTCTTGACCAATCTGATGTGATAAGAATTGGTGCAGCCACCAATTTGGACCTTAATGTCTGATAAGCATTCTCTTCTTCTTCTTCTTCCCATTTAAAGGGTACTTCTTTACCTGTAAGTCTAGCCAGTGGCTTGGCTATCTCTGCATACATTTTGACAAATCTTCTGTGGTACCCAGTATGCCCCAAGAAGCTTTGAATCTCTCTAGGAGATTTGGATATAGGTAACCCTAGTATAGAAATAATTTTATCAGGATCCAAAGCCATACCTTTAGCAGACACCACATGTCCCATGAGGGTTCCTCCTGTCATGAGGAAATGACATTTATTTGGGTTTAGCTTTAATTAAGTTTCCCTGCATCTTTTAAAAACATTCTGCAGCTTTCTCAAGTGATGTTCCAAGCAATCCAAAGGGGTCTCTTTGTGAGATCCTGAAAATGAAGAAAAGTCATCCATGAAAATTCTGAGTATTTCTAGCAATAAGGGTCCAAAAATGAGGTTGACAGTCCTGTTAAAGGTGGTTGGAGTATTTCTGAGTCCAAATGGTATTTTTACATTCCAATCTTTTCACGATCCTCTAGGTGGATGGATATTTGATTACAGCCACTAAAGCCATCCATAAAGCTATATAATGCGTGTCCAACCACTTCTTCAATGACCTACTCTACAAAAGGCATGGGGAATCCATCTAAAATGGTTACCTTGTTGAGTGCTCTAAAGTCAACACAAATCTTGATTTTGTTGGTATTCTTCTTTGGTACTATAACCATTGGTGAAAGCCATTCTGAGTGTTCCACAGGAATGATGATTCCTGCATCCTCCATCTTCTGTATGTCCACATAAATAGCTTCAACATATTTTGGGTTAAGTCTATAACTCTTTCCTCTTATTGGTTTGGCTCCGTCAACGAGAGGAATTTTGTGCTCTCCATAATTGGCAAGCACTCCTTCTAAGTCTTTATAATGCCACACAAAAACATATGCATAGTGTGTCAAGAAAGATTTTACCTTTTCAAGCAGCTCTGGGTGGCTCCACAAACAAGTGGCCAGCACAACTGGATGATTATTTTCCTGAGTGCCTTATTGTACTTCTTTGACAGGGTTTCTCTCTACCATGGTATCTACATTCTTATCTCCAAACTTTTTTTCTTCCAATAGTTTTTCCTGCATTGTTGCATAAGCAGGAGTGTTTTGGATCTCAATGTATTCCTCTTTGTCCTGGATCCATCTTGCAAGGATTTCTTGAATTGGCAAAGAACATTCCTCACTAGTATGTTTTACCTTATCTTTAACTTGAGTAACTTCCTTCTCTGTTGTTGTTGCATCCTCCTATAGGTTGTGCTTGAGGGGTGTCCTCCTCCCCCTTCTGTGTTCTGTGATGGGTTCTCCCAATCCATCAACCTAAACTTTATCTTCATTTTCATCATAACATTCATTTGTGCAAGACTTATTTAGAAAAAAATCCAAAACAAGAGGAAGAGTTGTCTGCTTGCAGCAAATTCAAAATATCTTCTTCCTCTTAGAACTCTAATTGTGTTTGATCCTCCATTTCTTCTTCCATGCAAATGCCAACAGAGTACATCATTTTGGTGTTCCCTTGATAATCTCAGCCCTCCTCTAAATGTATCTGTGTAAGTTCTGGCCCTTTCTTTTGTACCCACATAGTGTCTTTACCCCAGTCATGAATGACACTTGCATGCCTCAACCATGGTCTTCCAATCAAGAGGGAAAATCCCCCTTCTACCTGGGCCAATCTTAATACCACAAAATCCAAAATGAAGAGATTACCTTGTACTTCTAGTGGAACTCTTGGGATCACCCCCATTGACCTTACTTTGCTATGATCTGCCGAAGTAACAGTGAAATGGGCTGGTCTGGATGGACGTAGGCCAAGCTTCTCCATGGTATGCTCAGGCATCAAATTTATGCCATAACCACCATCCACAATGACTCCTTGTAGCTTTAGTCCTTTAATTGTTACTGTTAGTCTGGGACTCTTATAGTCGGTGAGAGGTGCTTCTTCTACACCCTTCCCTTGGCCTACTGCAATAGTCTTGGCCACCAAGGTCGATGAGGAAACCTCATCAATAATCTACAGTACTTCCGACCTGAATTCTCCATCCATGTTTATCAACTCAAGAATACTAACCTCTATTTTAATTGACTTGAATAATCTTGAAGCTCTAGATTCCCTAAGGTCAATTTTGATGTTTGATTTCTCAAGTTCCTTGTGGGCCCGGCTATATGCATTCCCAATGAAATCATTCGTTTTTGAAAAATCTTCTTTTTGTGTTAGCTCTCCACATTTTCTTGAGCTTCTTTTCTTTTGTTTTGCATCTTCATATATATCTGATTTTCCCTGATGTACCCTCTGATTTTGGCCACTTCCAAAAGAATTTGACCCCTGGTTTGGTTCTTCTAGAATTTTCCCTTTGCTCCTTGTCTACATGACCATGGAGTCGATTTCTTCTAAGTGTACCACTCTAATGGATGGTGATTGTACAACAGTGGCTCCTTTTTCTGCTCCATGATTATTTGTTGAGATCATTTGGATATGTGTGTAGGGTGTGTGTAGAAGTGCGAGAGACACACAAGAAGCACACACAAGGAGCACAAACGCAGCAAGTCACACGGAGAAGACGATGGCTGGAATAGCTCTCTCTATTGATGGATGAACTGAACTTAAGTAAGAGCTAAATAATATCCCTAAGTACAAAGTACCACCACATATGAGAGTATCAAGTATGTGGTAACATGGGGAAAAAAGCTCTAGCCAGCACTAGAGTAAAAAGTGCCCATGTATAGGGAAAAGGTTCACATCAAAGCTACTCGAGGAACACATAAGTGTAACAAACCCCCCTGGAGCGAATGATGTGAACACATACAGGGAGTGACAGATCAGCCCCCACAAGGTAACAAGCCTAAAGCTTTGCGAAAAGCTTCAAACTTTTCCCGTGGAAGAGCTTTGGTGAATATGTCTGCCACATTATCTTGTGTAGGCACATATACCAAATCAATATCTCCTGCATGAAGGCGCTCTCTCACATAGTGATAATGCACCTCAATATGTTTGGTCCGTGCATGAAACACTGGGTTTCATGCAATAGCCAAAGCACTTTGACTATCTGTGAGAATATGCATAGAAGCATCAATCTCCATGCAAAGATCCATCAATAGGCGTCTCAGCCATATACACTCCACTGTTGCTGTGAAAACCGCCCTGTACTCAGCTTCACACCTCGATGTCGCCATTGTAGGTTGCTTCTTACTCAACCAAGATATGCATGAGTCTCCAAGGAAAAAGCAATTACCACTAGTGGACACGTGAGTATCATAACAACCAGCCCAATCACTATCTGTAAAAGCATGCAAGCATGGCTGAACATCTCTGCCATAAAAGAGACCTAAGCTCAAATTGCCTCAGAGATATCTAAACACACGTTTCACCGCTTGCCAATGCTTAGTGTCAAGGCTATGCATGAATCGACTCAACTGGGAAACTGCATACTGTATATCCGGCCTTGTGTTGCATGCATATATAAGACATCCCACAGCTTGCTGATAAAGAGAAGTATCAAATGCATCACTAGAATCCTCAACTGAGAACCTGAATCCTGTCTCAACTAGTGTGGAAATTGGCTTACAATCCTCAAAGTCAAAACGCTGAAGTAGTTTTTCAACATACTTTGCTTGATGCATAACAATTCCCCCCTCAACGGATACAAACTAGATGCCAAGATAGTAGCTCAAAAGACCAAGATAAGTGACATCAAAAGTATGCTGCAAATCAGCCATAAGAATGTCAAGTTTTGCATCACATGACCCAGTCAAGAGTATGTCATCGACATAAAGAACAAGCACTATAAGATCAGCCCCATTTTTTCGTACACAGAGTGTGCTTTCAATTGGACTACATGTGAAGCCAAGAGCAATCAAGTGCTTATGTATTTTGTCATACCATGCACGTGGAGCTTGCTTGAGACCATACAAGGCTTTATGCAAGCGACAAACCATATGCTCTTTCCCTTTGATAGCAAATCCAGGAGGTTGCTTCACATAGACCTCTTCTTTCAAATCTCCATTCAAGAAGGTTGTTTTTATGTCCAATTGATGCACTTTCCAACCTCGATGGGCAGCCAATGCAACCACGGTACAAATGATAGTCATGCGTGAAGTAGGTGCAAAAGTTTCCTCATAGTCAATGCCATATTGTTGTGCATATCCTTTGGCAACCAATCTAGCTTTATAGCGATCAATGCTACCATCAGATTTTCTCTTAATCTTGTAAACCCACTTTGTACCAATGGCATTCTTTCCTTTTGGCAATTCACATAACTCCCAAGTACCATTCCTATGTATGGAATCCATTTCTGATTGCATAGCACTCATCCCTTGTGGATCGTCACATGCATCTTCAAAAGAAAGTGGCTCTTCATTACATGTTGTAGCAATAAGAGAATAATCCACAAAATTACTTGATGCATGGTGAGAGCTTGATCTTGTTCTACCAAGTAAAGGTGCACTCAATTTGTTGTCCTGCAAAGTTTGTTTCAGCCACTTTGGCATAGATTGTGCACTCTTGATAGACATGCGTTCATTATGTAAAACATCTTCAATATGTACATCATGCGTGGGCTGAATTTCAAGCTCAATTTCAGCCATATTTTGACGCAAATGTTCAGCCATATGTGGCTGGAAATTTCCAGCAGTTTGGACATTTTTTGACTGAATACTTTCAGCCATGTTTGGCTGGAAATTCTCTGCATTTTCAGCCCTATTTGACTGGAATTTTTCAGCCCTTTGAACCTCAGTTGGCTGGTCTACATGGCTTTAGTCAAGCGCACCATTTTGGAACAAAGGCATGAGTGTATCGAACACATCTTGTGAGCTAACTGTTGGCAGTTTTTTGCATTCAAGTAGAGGGAAAACTAAATTTTTAGCAAATACCACATCTCGACTCACAATAATTGTGTTCGTCAATGGATGGTACAACCGATATCCCTTACTTTCAGCACTATAACCAACAAATATACATTTCTTTGCCTTGTCATCAAGTTTGTGACGTTGTTGTGATGGCACAAGAGCATATGCCAAACAACCAAACACACGCATATGACTAACCATAGGCTTATGACCATTCCAAGCCTCATAAGGAGTGATGACTCTCAATGCTTTTGTAGGGTAGCGATTCAACACATAGTTTGCACACATGACCGCTTCCATCCAAAACTTATGAGGAAGATGCTTTCCTTTAACTATACATCGTGCCATTTCAAGTAAAGTTCTATTTTTATGCTCGGCAACACCATTTTGTTGAGGTGTATATGGCACTATGCATTGGTGTGAAATACCTCTTTCATGAAGAAAAGCATTAAACTTATGTGACATGTATTCACCACCACGATCCGTGCGTAGAGTCAAAAGCTTTTGTGAAGCAAAATTTTCAGCCATAGCTAAAAATGCTTTGAAGCAAGAAAATACCTCATTCTTTGCTTTCATAGGATACACCCATGTATGGCGAGTAGCATTATCAATGAAGGTAACAAAATATACATGCTTCCCAAAAGATGGAGTCTTGACCGGACCACATACATCACTATGAACAAGTTGCAATTTTTGGGTAGTGTGTGTATGACTATCTTTTGGAAAAGAAGCACGATGCATTTTTCCAAGAATGCAACCTTCACATGCATGCTTTTCAATGGACTCAAGTGTAGGCAAGCCAATAACCATGTCCTTCTTTTGCAAGTAGAGCAACATATTGAAGTTTAAATGACCAAAACGAGCATGCCAAAGCTCGATTTTAGCCATGGAAGAAGTATGAGCAACTAAGGCATTCGAGGCAGCCCTCTTGTATGTATCCATGCGATACAAACCATTACATAATGTACCGGACATCACGATAACATCGCCATTGCTGAAATCATGAACCATACACTTATCATCAACAAAGTGTACATGAAGTCCAGCTTTGGCAATCAACGGAACTGAAGTTAAGTTCTTCTTGATACCGGGCACATACAATGCATTTTTCAAGAGAATCACACCTCCATTTGCAGTCGTAAGCTCAACTTCTCCTACTCCAATGATAGGATAAGAGGCATTGTTTGCACACACCACATGTCCTCCTTTAGGTGCATCTTTTAAAGAGGCAAAAAATCTTTTGCATGATGTTATGTGCTTTGAAGCACCACTATCAAAGAACCATACATTTATAATGTAAGGAAGCATCATAATGACATGTAACAACACATGCCCAAAAATCTTGAGCAATGTTAGCTTCATCATTCTTTGCATTTGATGAATTTTCAGCAATAGACATGCCGGATTCCTTCTTCTTTTCATTGCATTTTGCAAGCTTTCTACACCCATCAATAGTATGACCAGCCTTCCGGCAATATTTTCATCTCTTCTTCTTTTGCAAATCACCATCATTAGAGGAATGAGTGGAAGAGGAAGCTTGAGTCTTTGGTTTTGATGAACCCAAAGCTGAACCATACTTGCTTTTCCCCTTTTGTGAGATAGCAAGTGCTTGTGTTCCCTCAATCAACCCACTCCTATTCACTCTAGATTGATCTTCTTGCAAAAAGAAGAGACACAACCTCATCAAATGCATACATATTAAGATTTCCTTTTGCAACCAAGCGGTGTAGTAGCAAAGCTTTGAAAAGATTTCGGTAATCCTTTCAACAATGTAGAAATGAGTGATGCATCCGGAATGATCTCATCTATGTTTGCCAATTGCTCTTTCAAATCCTTGATGCGTGTCACATACACATCCATCGACTCATTTTCAGCCATACATACATCTTCAAGTTGCTTCCTCAAGTATGCAAATACGCACGGCATACAAAGAAGCGAGTGTCCCATGCCTGTCGTGATGTAGAACATGACCGAATGTGTGGAACTATATGACGCTTCACTGAAAGCGCAATCAAAGCATGAGCTTGAGCATCTTTTCCATCTTTTCCATCCCACTGTACTCAAAGAAGAAGCTCCATCTGTGACAGTAGACTGTGAAGTAGAAGCACCTGCCGATCTTCGATCTACATCTGCCACTATGTTCCAAAGTTGTTTTGCAACAAGAGAATGCTTCATCATGTAAGACCACATTGGATAGTTGGTCCCATCAAGCTTATCTTCAACTTGAAGCATGCCAAACAAGTCATTGCTGCCCGCCATTTCACTGAGGAACAAGAATGTGACAAAATCTTCACTTCGATGAAAGATGAAATGAGTGCTGAAATTTCAGTTCACAAACCGTTACTCTGATGTCAATTCTAACTGCACGAATGGCTTTGAAATGGGGGTAAAACCCCAGCGCACCTGGTGGAAATGTTTTTGGGCTGCTGAAATTCACACTTCTATGCTCCGAAGTCGATTTGCACTATTAAAGTGCACGCACGCCGCGACACGAAAAACCGAAACTTGAGAAGAAGTTGAACCTGCTCTGATACCACTGTAGGTTGTGTGTAGAAGTGCGAGAGACACACAAGAAGCACTCACAAGGAGCACAAATGCAGCAAGACACACGGAGAAGATGATGGCTGGAATAGCTCTCTCTATTGATCAATGAACTGAACTTAAGTAAGAGTTGAATAATATCCCTAAGTACAAAGTACCACCACATATGAGAGTATCAAGTATGTGGTAACATGGGGAAAAAACCTCTAGCCAGCACTAGAGTAAAAAGTGCCCATGTATAGGGAAAAGGTTCACATCAAAGCTACTCGAGGAACACATAAGTGTAACAATGTGGCCTAGATGTAGATGCTTTGTTTTGTGGGCAACAATTTGTATAATGATCCTTGGCATCTAGGCAATTCCTGCAAGGGGGAGCATTTTCTGGCAGGGTGCATTTACTTTGATAATGACCACACTCTCCACACCTAAAATAGATAATTGGCCTTCTAGGACCATTTCCATAATTACCTCTAGGTCTTTGTTTGTAGTTGTTACCTTGCCTAGGAGTTGCCACCATTACATTAGTTGAGAATTGAGTACCTCCTTGTGCCCAATAGGGTTGTGCAAGCATCCCTCTTGATTGACATTCATGGGCCTCATGAACAGCTTTCATGCATAGCTGGCAAGTTACACTTAACAATGGACATTCACTTACCACATGACCCTGCTTATTACACATGATACACCATAGCCCACTTTTTATGCCACCCCCTTTGAGTTCCTGTAACTCCTGTTGAAGCTGAGCTAGTTCTTCTGCTTGGGCTTCCTCTTCCTTTTGTAACTTCAATGCTTCAATTTCCCTTCTCAACTGAGTCACGACACTCTCCTCTTCTTTATGGGGCTTATTCCTTTTTAATCTCTCAAGCTCTTTCTTTAGCTAAATTACTGGGTCTTCAAGTTCTGCAGGATATGAAAAATTGGAAGAGCTTGCCTCATACTACTGTCTCATTTGTTCTAATCTTGTAGCTGTATTGATAAATTCTTCTATGGAGGCTATTGGCAACACTAATTCCTTGATTTTACATTGTGTAGTCACTGGAAGTGGTTTAGCTAACCAATTCTTAATAAAGAAATCATGTGGAGGATCTGGCAACTTAGACATTAGTGCCTTGGCCCTAGTTACAAACTCTGGAAACGTTTCACTAGGACCTAGTCTCAAATTTTCTAATTCCTCTATGATGACCTCTATGGTGTTCCCATGCTGGAATTGAGTTTTGAATGCCTCTTTCATTAAATCCCACGTGGTGAAATGGTTTTTAGCAAATTGGCTGAACCATTTATCTGCTAGCCCTTCTAATGTGGCAGGGAAGAGGATCAAAAAGGCATCCTCTCTTCCCATCAAACCTCTTATTTTACATAATGCTAAGAATCTCCTAAGGTGCTCAGCCGGATCTTCCTAAGCTAAACCTTTGAAAGATGGAAATTTTATATTCAATCTAGAAAGTAAAGTTTCCAAATCTACCTAGGATGCCATATTCTTTACTGATGATGTCAACGACAGTGGACTGTAGGATCTTCTAACAACCTTCCTTCTTGTTGCTTTGCAAGTGGCCCTCAATGTTTGAGACCGGGTTGCGGTCATGAGTTGTTCATAATCCTCTTAGGCTAGGATAATTAATAAGAAGGTTTACCATTTAACCCAATGAAGTAGTATTGTTGGCACTTGAATAATGCTTCTCCACACTGCAATATTTCTTCTCCTATGCTCAAATCTCCTTGTAGTCCCACTCAGCATGCCAAAATTTTGTTGGGGGATTCTTGTGCACAAAGGGATTTGAGTATTTGTAGGAGAAGGGAGAAAGATAAGAAGTAAGATACGAGCATTAGAAGCTTCTGTACATTGATTATAAGGAGAAAAGTACAATGGTGATGTACAATACAATCCAAATTCTTTCTGTGCAAACTCCCAAGGAGTGCACAATCGCAAAATATAAAATACCCAAGGTTCTTGTTGTTGTCGACCTTCTCTACACCAGACCTCCACCTTCTCCAAGCTTGCACTTGTGCACAACTTGCACTCGAGCTTCCAATAGGGGAACGGATGGAAACCTTGTGTCAGTGCACAACTTCAGTGGGACCTTGGGACCTTTGGTTGTATTTTTGGCACTTCTCTGCACACTTCTAAATCACTCTTCATGCACACCTTGCACTTCACTTCTTTGCGTTGCACACACTGTATATCTCTTACTCTCTCTCTTGCTTAGTCTTCAAGAATATTGCCTTGCCTTGATAATTTGAGTGTCGATTCACATACGCTCCTTGCTGCTAGAGTATCTTGGTGCTCACTTTGATGTCCTAAGATTTTCTCCAAAGGTGGGTGGCCAACGAATCCCTATTTCGTCCTGTAGTGACTTTAGAGTAAAACAAAAATTTTGATTGGGGGGCCATACTTTCACTTCTACGTATGCTGCCACTTCACATACCTTCATATTTTGCCCATTCTTCAAATGTCCACCTAAGAGAGGGTTCACCTGAACCTTCCAAAACACTTTAAAAAACTTTGAACCTTAGAGAAATTACAGAAATACCTCTGCAACCTGCAACCAACTTTCTGGAATTTTACCCTTTGTGAACAATTAATTGTGCACTACCTGTGCACCTTGACACCCGACTTTGAATGCTTTGACTTCATCCATGTTGACCTTTGACCTTGAACACATTGAATTTGATTGGTTTGACTTTGATATTTTGACTTTGAGTGCAGTTGACTTCAATTATGGTTGACTTTGACCAATATGACTTTTATGGGCCCAACAAACCCCTCCATTCCTTTTTCTCTAAATTGTTCCCACCCTACGCCCAAACCCCCTTGCCTATCCCGTTTTCAGCACCCACATCACAACTATTCACCACCACCACACCCCCTCCACCTACCATCCTGATGTACATGGTAGACACCACCTCACTTCCACGTCCAATAGCATGGATATCTCACCACCCATACCACCTCCCCCTCACCCCACTGTTCCACCATCTCCCATCCCCTTCCACTAACTTCACTTGCACCCACCTCTCTGTTAGACATAGCATTCACACTCCCCACTCCCTATCCCTTGCATCGACAACTGCATGAATTGCATCCAACAACATACTACAAGACTGCTTTGAGGAGTTACTACAATGCATAACAATACTCAAAGCAAAAAATGAAAGTCTACAAGATCAATTTCACACATTACAAGAAGCACATAGTACATGAGAGAAAAAGCTTCAAGAAGTAGATACAGAAGCTATGCAACTTGTCAAAGAGCATCTATGAACTCAAATGGAACACAACTTAAAACTTATGTGCAATATGGCACTGCTATAGAGCCATCCTGTAGCTGCCCAGGAGGAGAATAGATGATTGTAGTGACATAATCAAGAAAATTAAGTGGTTACGATCGAGAACACACCAAAGGTCACCAATTAAGCCATCAAAGTTTCAAGCTATTCCCCCAGAGAACATCAAGATTATCGTTCAAGGTTATGTCGATTTGTTAGAGACACATGACTGATGAAATCAAGCAACGCAGATCAAAAGAACCAACCTCGGCGACACAGTTTGCACCGGATGATATCCCTGCAAGTGCCATGCATGGGAATATACATCAACCTACTTGGAGGATCCGTCTGCTTGAAACCTACCCTGAGATGGTACGCACTTGGAATAACATGCCATTATACATCAAGTATAATCCATGCTACTGCCCTGTCTTTCGAAGAAGGTCTTGGCCAGAGTACACCAAAACAGTTTTGTCGGTTAAAGGATGTGAAAAGTGGCTAAATTATGTGTACCTAGCACCTCCTCATCCACAGTCAACTACATGATTTCAACCATCCGACACTAGGCAATCAGATTCAAAAATATACTAGATATCATGGCACAAATGTGCCTCAAAATCTTTGAGCTAATGCTGGTGACATGCAGGACCTTTAAGAATGTCAAGGAACCTCATCTTTTGGCTCTCGGATTTAATGAAGGGAATCCGGACCTTGTGAGCACCACACCATCCATTAACGTTTTATATGCGTGGCATGCTCGTATAAAGTATCTACCTGCTTACTTCAAATAGACGTTTGAAGAAATGTTTATCATAGTTATTTGCGGTGGAACAAGCTCTACATTCAGAAAAGCTACGTATGCCACATCCAGAAGTTCCAGGGCTAGTAGACTGGGAACAAGCTCTATTACAGTTATTTGCGGTGGAACAAGCTCTACATTCAAAAAAGCTATGTATGCCACATCCAGAAGTTCCAGGGCCAGTAGACTGGGATGCCCTACTCACTGATTTGGCCAAAGGGTTGAGAATAGCAGAACATCATTTAGCCACAGACGTTGTGGAGTACTACATCCAACAACCCAATCAACAAGGGTCTGTCAGAGACGACAGACGCGAGAGAGGGGGAGGTGTTGGAAGCAGTGAAGGAACTGAAGGACTCACAGGACAAGGAAGCCAATGAAGGGAGTCCGAGCGAAGAGAAGGCACAAGCAAACAGAGTAGTCAAAGAAGATCTGGCAAGTAGGCCAATATATATTTCATGCATCAAAGGGATGGGCACACAAGAAGAAGGAGCAAGTAGGGAGCTCCAGGAAATGTATGTCAAACTGTTAGAAGAAATTCCTACAAAAATAGTGATTTTCATCACTAAAAACCATTGTAAATATCATTTCATATTTTTGCAGCTCCATTTTGTGCAAGCCAAGGAGTCCTTGAGCTTGAGGAGCTTTAGAAGTACCTACCTATCAGTTTCCACATTTTTTAGACTCCGTTTGAACCTCCAAATAGGCCAGAGAACCTAATTTTTAACTAGGCCGGACACTAGGTCTGGATAGGGCCAAACACTAGTCGAAAACTATAAATAGAGCTAGAGAGCTCATCTTTGAGGTTAGCTGGTAATAGATTTGAACTTGTATGAGCATTTTGGAAGTAATCTAAGAGAACTCCATTGTCTTCCTCTTTGTTCTTGTCGTGTGTACGCGTGTGTGTGTATGTGTGTGCATGTTTGTGTGCTTCTCACTCACACACTTGTGCCTTCACTTGCTCGAGGTCATCATACCATCCTCACGTCTTCCCGGATTGACATTAAAGGAGGTGCTACTCATCACTGAGCTTTAGGAAGTGATAGGAATCTGAATATTTTCTCGGATTGTAGTCGTGTTTGTAACTTGTGTGGATCATATTGGATGTGAGGCCTCTGCAGGGTGTATCCAATGGCTTCCATAACACCATAGGTCTCTAAAAGGAGTTGTAGAGTTTTGCTGAAGTGAGAGTCTACACTAGCCTCTTCCAATAGCTGGCCCATGAGTACTCTGCTGCTCTCATCAGAAAGCAACTATTGTGCTCGAACTCTTTTCATAATTTGGTATACCCAATGGAGCTGTGGAGTATAGGTTGGAGCTCTATTAGCTTCTTCTTCTTCTTCTTCTTCATGCTCTGGTTATTCTAGTTGTTGAGAGAGAGTCCTTTGTTGATCATGTTCCCAGTGTACGTGGCATGCTTCTCTTGATTGTCTCATTCTTTGTGTTGAGGTGCTAGGACCTTTCATTGCCATGTATTTATAGTTGATCTTGGAAGCCTAACTTCCTACAATCACTCTACAACCTATTAGTGATTGATTTGATTCTCCAACTACCTTCAATAAAAAGTTCTTGGCTTCTCATTCCTCCTTTGATCAAGTGGACTCAACCACTTAAGATTCTTTCACTTTTACATTAAGTAAAGACTTCAAAAGTCACAAGAGGTAGTTCACAAGTGAACTTTACATTATCTTCACTTTAAGGCTTCTTCTATCACTTTGTGAGACTCAATTGAATACTTAGGCTTGTCATAGACTTGCTCCAACACTCTTTTCCTTACCTAAGCCTTGGTTCTGTTGTAATGTCTGAGCTCTAGTGATCACTTGCACTGGGGAAATGGAAGTCACACTTCGAGTAGAATCTAGTACTAACCCAATGATGTTGATACGAGTAATATTTGGCCCATTGTTTGGGTTCTTGAGATAGATTTGTAAAAGGTGCTCCTTCCCACAATCCTGAAAAAAACCTTGAAATTTTCTCTGATTGGGGTTGCATAGGTGCATGTATAGGGTAATCACAAATGAAGTGATCTCCTGGCGCGTATTCTTGCTCCAAAATAAGTTCATTGGGATTTTTGTAAGGATAAATATGGTTATGCTCTCATGACTCCATATTCTAGGCTAGTGGACTATCCATATGAGATGAGTCCAAACTGTGATTATTTGGGTCACTCTCAAAAATCAATGGTGATGGTGGCACTAAGGCTCTATTCAAATTTTCTTCAATTAGTTATATATTTCACTAGATCACATTGGCTCGAGGTGGAAGCTACTGGACTAACACTGGTTAAGGCCTTTGTTGAGCTTGATAGGGTGGCTGATAGGGTTGTGGAGGCCTAAAGTATTGTTGTGGAAGATATTGATTTGGGTTTCTTCCTTGCTATTGATATGACTGAGGTTAGTGTTGTCTAACCACTTGCTTCCTATGTGAGTGATCATGTGCAATGTAGTTAGTATATCTCCTTTTTATTGTGCAATATTAGCTATTAGGGTTCACTTGGGTTTGAGCCATGATTGGGCACACATTAGCCATATGGTCTCCTCCACAAGTATAACATCATTTCACTGAGACAAATCTAAGCATCTGCTTGCTGGGAACACCTAACTTCTGAGCTACCTTTTTCAAAAGTTCCTCAATAGATGTAAATGGTTTGGAAGTAAGGATAGTAAAGATATCTGAATCTTTATAGATTTTTGAAAGCTGTAATTCATCACCCAAGTATCCTCAATGTTAATGCACATGCATACACACTCTTCTATGGACCTAGGGTCCTTCAAGTACACATAGGATCTGAGTTTAGTACTTAACAAACCATCTAGGAATAAAGCCACTTGTTTGGGGGGTGTGGGTAACTCTAGAACAGGTCATCTCTCTAAGTATTATCTAAATCATCTTCCTACAATTCAAACTACCTCTTGAGATGTTTGTTTGAAGCTATGTATAAGCGATGAAGTATTGTGTCTGATGCAGCTTTTGGAGAATTTAGTAATGAATGCTTCTCGCAACTAGTCTATATTTTTTAATGGACCTTGATGTGGTGGTTGAAACCACATTAAGGAAGTGTTCTTCAGAGTTAGACCAAAGTAACTGTATTGAGTGAAAAAGTTCTTGACTTATTCTACTCTCAAAGATTTACATGATTGTACAGATCTCCAATTCCATGGAAGTAATTCTTCATGGATTTAACCAATTGGGTAGGCCTCAAGATTCGAAGGTGTTCTCTAGGGTTAGGCAAGGGAAACTCATCCATGCCTCTTTGATTTCTCCAATTTCTATGTCTCTCCTGATCTGTTCTTTCTGCATCTAATCCTGACTGCCCTCTTCCTAAGGGTTTCCAAAGCTCACTTTAGGTCTCTCTCTAACTCTCTCCCTCTGGGTTTCATGATTCTAAGATGATCATGATCCTTGGAGGCCATGGAAAACATTAGATCTTGGTGGAAGGAAAATCAATTTTCCCTTCCTAGTGTATGCTTGCCTACCATGCTCTGTTACCAAGAACATTCTCTCTAATGTGTTATCTAGATAGACGAGTTGGCTGGTATCTTTGGATCCTTGAGTTCATAAATGGTCACTATGACTATTTTGCTAAGTTGATTTGTCTTGAATCCCCAAAAAGCTTTCTCCATTTCTCTATTCAAGAATAGTTCTATGCTTTTGTTGTCTTGGGGAACCCACTCTGGAGTAATCAATTTGGCCAAGACAAACTTGCCTTGAGGAGTTCTGGGTTCTCATCCTGGGTTTCCTTGCTATAGGTCTCCTATGACATTTCCAAGCTCATATGTCCTCTTTGGTAAGCTAGTAACCACATACATGGTTCCTTGCTTATCAATTTATGAACCCTCTTTGAATTTAACCATAGGTGTTCAAGTCCGAAGGGTTGATCATGTTTTTTGAGTTGGACAACGATTTGCTATAGACCATCCTCATAGATGTGTGCATCTAATCCGTTGGTCCTAATATACTCCAATTAATTCTTATAGGGACCTTTTGGGTCTATAAATAGGTTGTGCTTGCACTACTTATAAATCCTTCCATGCTAAAGGACATCTCTGTTCCTATCCAAACTGAGTATATAGGGATAATCACTAAGATGCTAGGCCCATGACCTACCTATATGGTTGACACTAGCCTCAAATATCTAATAATTCATCAGTCTCTCCCTAAATGTCTTCCTGATCTAAGGTTCATATGACCTATTGATTAGTCCAATGACCCTTGTACAACCACATTGCTAATTCCTTGATATCAATCACTTATTACTTTTAATTTCTTTAGTATGCATTTCCTTGTTTTAAAACATGTGTGGCCAGGAGCACTTTGGTTTTTTGTACTTGATGTTCTTCGTCCAATCAGATTATACTCTTTGCCCTTAAGTTTTCCCTTGGTTGTAGTTAACCTATTCGTAAACTTGAGAATTAAAAGGTTCTTAGAACTTGAGTGTTCCTATTGTGCCTCTAATTAATCAAAACCACTAATCGCACTTACCCTATGCTAAAAATTGGCCAAGGGGTTTGAGAGATATTCCAACCTCAAGTCGCCTCTCCTTGTTTGCACTTGTATACCCAAGATATGCATTCCCAAGCTTGCGCACAGTAGCACCTTGCTCTGGAATCCCTTGATTGACTCTTGATGTACTTGTAAAAGTCCCAAGTTTAGATCACACTTTAACTTTAATTAATAGACAATTTTGATTTAGGCACTATTTAAAGACCCTTTTTCCCCCTTTGTATTAATAAAAATGCTTCTAGATCTCCCTTGGTTTCCTAATCCCACCCGAGGTTCAAATTCAAAACTAGCTTTCCCATGTCAATCTCCTTTGCCATGAGCTTCTCCCTGATGAAGTGGTAATGAACCTCTATGTGTTCGGTTCTTGCATGGAAAATAGGGTTTGTTGCTAGATGCATGGAACTTACATTATCTCCAAATATGTGAGGTTTGGAACTTACAAGTCCCAAATCTATATACAATGCTTTTAACCATATTGCCTCTTGAGTTGCTATGATCAAACCTCTCTACTCTGCTTCAGTTGAGGATGAAGCAACTGTAGGTGGCTTCTTGGAACTCCATGACACTAGCTTTGAACGTGAAAATGCTAAGTAACCAGAAGTACTTCTTCTATCATCCTTAGCCCCTACCCAATCTACATTTGAATAGATTTTCATATCCAAATCTGAAGAGTAAGGATAGAATATACCTTCATTGATTGTATCTTTGAGATAATTAAGTAATCTCTTAGTTGCATCCATGTGTGGTCTTCTTTTTGAGTGCATGAATTGGCTTAACACTCCTATGCTATATGAGATGTCTACCCTTGTATGAGTAGCATATATCAAGCTACCTACCAAGCTTTGATATTCTTTCATGTCTTCAATTTTCTCACCTTCATAAATACTAAGTTTATGATTCATCTCCAAAGGTGTACTTGTAGGTTTATTGTTCTCCATTTTGAACTTAAGAAGTAGATCCTAAATGTATCTTCTCTAAGTCAAATACATTCCTTCATCTGTGTATATGACCTGCATACGTAGGAAATATGTTAGCTCACCTACGTTAGTGATTTTGAACTCCTCTTCCATGTGTCTCCTGATCTTTGAATGCCATTCAAATCATTGCCTGTCACAATAATATCATCTACATATACACATAGATAGATAACCTCATGGTGATCCCTTTTGATGAATAGAGAAAATATGAGTTGCTAGGTCTGAACCCTTGATCTTGAAGGTATGTAACCAACCTATAATTCCAAGCTCTAGGAGCTTGTTTCAATTGATATAATACTTTCTTAAGTCTCCAAACATAAGATGTATGATTAGGGTTTCAAAACCCAATGGTTGTGACATGTATACCTCTTTAGTTATCCAACCATTTAGAAATGCATTTTTTACATCAAGTTGGAGGAGTCTCCAATTTCTTGCAGCAGCTACACTTATCAATGTTCTGATTGTAATCATCTTTGCAACTGGTGAGAATGTTTCCACATAGTCTATACCATGAGTTTGCGAGCATCCTTTGGAAACTAATCTTGCCTTGTACCAGCAAACTGATCCATGTGATCTTCTTTTAACTTTCTATACCCATCTACAACCAATTAACTTTTGATTTGGTGAAATTGGAACCAAATCCCAAGTGTCCATCTCCTTCAATGCATCTATTTCTTCTTTCATGTCCTTTTCCCAATTAGGGTTTCCCTTTGCCTCTTCATAGGTTGAGGTTTCCTCTAAAATAGAGTCTTTTGCCAAGTAGATCAAATGCCTTGTAACAAATGTGGAATCATATCCATACCTTTTTGGTTGTTTCTTCTCTCTTGTTGATCTTCTAGGAGCTTGCTTAGAGTATTCTCTGCACTCCTGCATCTTTGATTTGCCTCTTGACTCCCATAGTTTGTAATCCTTTTCCCTCAGTCATCTCGATCATCATCTCTATCACTTCTTGGATCCTAGACCTGTGTATCATGCTTGCTTCCTAATTGATGAGAATCAGAATCAAGATCTTATGGTAGAGTTACCTTTTGTTTGTCTTCATCATACCAAGACCTCTGTTCTTCAAACACAACATCTCTACTTGTAGTAAATTGCATGGTTGAAGGATTGTAGAGCTATAATCTATCTAGGTTGATTCATAGCCAATAAACACTACCTTTGTTGCCTTTTCATCTAGCTTAACTCTTATTTGTGATGGTACATGAACATAAGCTAAACAACCAAACACCTTGCAATGTCAAAGACTAGGTTTTCTTCCATACCATGCTCCATAAGGAGTTATACCTTGAACTGATTTGGATAGTAGTCTATGGACAAGGTACAAAGTAGTTGAAATAGCACCTACCCATAGATAATGTGGCATCTTCTTCTCTTCAAGCATTGTTTTGGTTGATCCAACCAATGGCTTTTTTCTCCTTTCTACATTCCATTCAGTTGAGGAGAGTACTTGGTAGTCACTTCCCTTTTTATACATTTATCCTGCAAGAACTCATCAAACTCTTTGGAGAATTTTTCCCCCCCTCCATCAGATCTGAGCTTCTTGAGTGATCTACCTATATGATTCTCCACATGTGCTAGATACTTTTTGAAGAAATCAAAGACTTCATTCTTACTTTTGACTAAGTATAGAATAGTCCATCTACTATGGTCATCAATAAATGAGACATAATACCTTGATCCTACCAATGAAGGTTCTTGACTTGGTCCCCATACATCTGTAGGTACTAAGTCCGATAAGTTTTTGTGGATGTAGCCTTTGTGGTTGAATGGTTGTCTATGTGCCTTCCCAATCTGACATGCATCACATCTATTGATCATGTGCTCCTTTGATATGTTTGGCAGTCCTAGAACTCTTTGATCCCTGCATATATCCTTCAAGTTTCTTTCATTCACATGAGCAAGTCTCTTATGCCACACTTCAAGATCACTTACGGTTTGAGACCCAAAAGTGAATAGATCTATGTTCTTGGTTTCTCCTAGTTCAAAAGTAAGAAGCCTACCATGCTTCTCACCTCTGGCTATCTTCTTGAAGCCTTAACATGGATCTTCCACAAGAGCTCCATGTTGGGTAAACCTAACTTTTTTTCAACTATTTGGCCTACACTTATTAGGTTTTTAGTGATAGTGGGTACATAGAGAACCTTACTTAGAATGTTTGTCTTGCCATTGGAAGCTTTGACATTACCAATCTTCTCCACATTGTGCTTTGTGTCATCCCCTGTTTGAACTTCATGCCTGTGCTTTGGATTTTCCAAGTTCAGATAGAAGAATAATATTACCTGCAACATAATTTGATCATCTTGAATCTATGTAGAAAAAAATGATCATTTTCTTTACCTTCTTTGTAGCTTAGATTCACAAGAGGCAATGATTCTTTATGTGCTTGATCTTGTGAATAATTTTTGAAGTCCCTTCTATTATAGTCTCTATTGTTATTGTTGAAGTTGTATCCACGTCTACCTCTATTGTTGCCATATCCACCTCTTCCACTTCCTTTCTCGGTCTTCCCATTGAACCAGCAATCTGAGTGATGTGCTTGGTCTTATCATAGATGGCACAAGGTTGAACATTTTGACTTTTGTCTTTTTCATGCTTTGGTCTTTTCTTCTTCCCTTTCCACTTGCTCTTGCTTGTGAAATTGGCTTCAGAAGTCTCTTCTTCATCTTCTTCCTTCTTCTTGCCTTTCAGCTTCTTATCCTTCTTATCTGCATATAGAGCACTAGTTGAATTACCATGATAGGAGTTACCTTCCTTTATGCTATTTGTGGCCTCTCGATTGAAGAGTTGTCCAAGAGAGATGTTGAAGTCTAGAGTTTGCACATCCATGATGAGATCATAAGATATCCTAAAGGATTTCCATTGCTTATCACTTTGGATCCCTTTGAGAATTGGCCTCACAATAGGCTCTTCTTCAATCAGCTCTCCAATGGATGCTAATCAATCCGCAACCTCCTTGACCTTTGTAACAAACTCTATGATGGTTTGTTTAGGTTTCTTCTTCATTTGGTTGAACTTGTTCCAAAGATGATTCTTTCTTGCTTTGGTACTAGCAGAAAAGAAAGTCTCTAGGGCATCCCAAGTCTCTAGAGATGTTTTGCATCCTCTAGTATGTGGTAATAGAAAGTTGGAGATAGAGTTTATTATGTATATCCTTGCTTGAGCATCCCTTGCACACCAAAGTGTGAGCTTGTCTATATCCTCTTGTGTAGGTCCTCCTTTGGATGTTGGAATAGGCATAGCTTCATCACTTGCTATAATTCCATAAAGATTTCTACCTTGCAAATAGGCCTCCATTCTGAATTTCCAAGATGCACAGTTGTGTCGATCAAGTTTCTCAATCATTGAGGTAAAGCCATCACCCATCTTGATCTAGCTCTGATACCACTGAAAGAACTTGGTGAATCTTGTAGGTTCTTGTAGGAGGTAGAAAAGTGAGTTTCGAAGCCACAAAGTTTGGTCCAGCCAAATAACACAAGACCAGCCCATGAGCTTATGAAGACTCAAATAGACCTTATAGGTATGTGATAAGTGCAATAAAATGCAATATGTACTTTGGATCATCAAGGAGAAAGAGTCGATACAAAATAGATAGGTTTGTGCATCCACTAGCTCAAGCAACTTACTATCTTTGGATGAGACAATGAACTTCAAATGCTTATAGCAACCAACATGATTACAATTAGAAAAAACCCTTTTATGGGAGTGATGTACATATGGTTGAGTGTATATAATGCATAAGGTTACAAGAAAGAAGCAAAATATGCTATTGGAATGAACTTGACACTCAACAGCAGTACCTCCTATTTTTCAAGAATACATAGAGATTGACCACGAGACAGAAAAACTAAGATTTCTCCCAATCTACTGAACCAAATGCTTTGAAAATGTAAAGGCATAAACTAGAAACTAATACCAATGCTTCCTCTTTCATCGAATTTGGAGCTCTATAGGGAGAGCAACAACCTTTGCAAGTGTACCATTGTTGAAGAAGATGATGCACAAAATTGAAGGAGCAAGACAATGATGGTCACAAGTGTATGTATATTGTTTCCATGTATTGTACAAGTGATTTGAAGTCTTTATATAGAATTTTAAAGCACTCAATGATGCTTACAAGTGGATTTTGAATTCAAATGAAGGTGATAAAGTTTGTTGGAGGGAATTAGTTCACTTTCCTACAATCTAGGAAAAGTGAAGATCTAGTTTGTTCTACTTTTAGGTGATTGATTGATTGATTGTGCAACTCAACCACCACAAATTCGTGGAATTTGGCCTCTCTCTTTATCCTTTACATGTGTAAAGCTCTGGGCTTTTACAATGGTAAAAGATCCATGAAAAATGGTTTTAAAAAATAAAATAAGTGAGAATAAGTAAAAGAACTCTACAACGGATATTCTTTCGACATAATCCAAGCGATAGCTTTTGACGTAGATCAAATCCACCTCAAGCATAGTGTAAGCTTGATTTTCCAACATATGATGGGGTCCTATCTGTCACCATAGTTAGGTGTCTATTACAATAGATAGGTTTCTATTATGGGGTCTTATCTGTTGCAAGCAATAAGTGTCTATCATGATAGATGGGTTTCTATCATGGATTTTAGTGCATCATGATAGACAGTGTTTGTCATGATAGATGGGTGTCTATCATGGGTTCAATCTATCACGATAGATGGGAGTCTATCATGATATATGATTGTCTATCATGGTGTCTTGTTTGTCATGGTAGATAGTGATAGATATGTGTCTATCATGGGTTCACTCTATTGCAATAGATGATGTCTGCCACAATAGATGGTGTCTCTCACAGAGACTGGTGTTTAGACAAACAAATGCAAGCTTTTAGGAACTTTCTAGTGATTTGGGATGCTCTAGTGGTATGGCTTATTATGCCATGCATGAAAACAAGAAATACCAACTTTTGTCAGTCTATCACGATAGATAGAGGTCGACATCTCAAAAAATGTGCAGAGGTCTATCGTACCTGTGCAAGCTGTTGGAGATGATGTTACAACTGAAATCTACAAAAATATCTCCTAAACAACATGAAAAAAGAATGTACAATAGTTCTCTCTTGCTCTCTCACAATTGG